>JAODVO010000023.1:33472819-33485765 GCA_025400055.1 Notarius lentiginosus | reverse complement strand
TTACCTTTTAACCTTACTTCAATCAATAAACTTTCAAAGACTAGAAATAGTCCGTCTGCTTATTGTTTTTAAAAATAGTTATTTTAAAACATGTTAGCATTTCACTATTTGGTAACTACATTGCAAACAATTGTACACAATGTTGCGAGTTCGGTGCGTGCAATCACCCTCTCGCGGGGAAATGACTCATGTTTAAAAGTAGATGTTGACAAACAGTCCAAGGGTTTCGGTAAATCCACATGATAACAGTAAACAGTTAAAAATAGTCAATTTTAACGAACACAGTTCTTGTTGCCATCATAGTTCTTTCAAACATTAACAACAGTAGCTATTGCATGGCTGACGGTCATGTGACTCGGTCACGTGATGCGAAGACGCCGAGTCACAGCATCCCAGAGTGTCTGAAAATAGGGAAGAATGTGACTTGATCAACTGAACCAAATCTGCTCGCTGACCCTCAGGCAAATAGCTCAACTGAGCTTCCAAGTTGTTCACATAAGCAGAGTTATTCAACCTCCCCATAACACTCTGTTTTGAGGGAACAACAAAGTCCTCTGTGGGCAGCATGGCGGCCTTTGCTACAGCCAACACCACCTTAGGTTCAGACTCCTGTCCTACTGCAACAAAACCCCCTTTCACATCCACCACATCTGATTGTCCAACATAATATGGCTTCAGCAGATTGACATGACACCATTGCACCTTTTTCCTCCTTCTTGGTGTGTGAATGAGATAATCACAGTCAGACATGCGGCTCTTAACAGTATACGGCCCACTAAACTTAGCATGGAAAGGAGAGTCAACCACAGGTAGCAAGGCCAACACTTGATCACCCGGCTCAAACACACGGGACTCAGCTTTCCGATCAAAAAGAACCTTCATCTTCCCCTGAGCCACGCCCAGCTTCCTGCGAGCAGCTGCACAAGCCGTGTACAAACGACACCGAAAATCATTCACATAACTCAGGATGTTGTCCGGCGGCTCCACACTCTTACAATGATCACTCAAAATTGCCAAGGGACCCCGGACAGGGTGCCCGAACACCAACTCATTTGAACTAAACCCCACACTCTCTTGGACCACCTCAAGCACAGACAGCAACAGCCAGGGAAGTCCCTCCTCCCAATCTTGGGACAGTTCAGTACAATAGGACCTCAGCATTGACTTCAGTGTCTGGTGAAACCTCTCCAGAGCTTGCTGTGACTCAGGATGGTAAGCACTTGAGACACTGTGTTTCACTTGAAGCTGCTTCAGTATTTGAGCAAAGGTACGAGACATAAAGTTGCTTCCTTGATCTGACTGTATCACCTTCGGGATACCAAATGTGGATATAAATGTAGTTAAAGCTCTCAGGACAGGCTTGACTTTGATAGAGCGCAGCAGAAATGCTGCCAGGTATCTAGTAGCCTTACACATCACTGTTAACAAATAGCTGTTACCATTTTTACTCTTCGGTAGTGGGCCAACACAATCAACCAGCAAGTGCTCAAAGGGATTCTCCACCAATGCAATGGAACACAGTGGAGCTGGCTTGATCTTTTGGTTGGGCTTTCCAGTCAGCTGGCATGTATGACATGTTTTACAATACCCTGACACATCTCGTTTCAACAAAGGCCAGAAGAAATGTTGAAGCACACGATCGTAAGTCTTCTTAACCCCCAAATGACCAGCAATGCCATCATGTGCAACATGTAACACAAGGTTTCTAAACTTAGATGGCACCACCACCTGTGTTACCTGGTCCAACTGCACACCATCTACCACACGTTTCCATTTTCTCAGCAGCACTCCATCTTGCAAAAAATAACCATTATCCAATACCTGCCTGTCACCGTCAGGACCAACCATATCAAACAAAGGTGCAAGTGTAGAATCTCCTGCCTGTTCTGACCTCAACTCCTCCTTACTGATAGACAATAAAGGGCCAGGGCAAAGCAGAGCCTGAACCCCAACCTTTCCAGGAACATCGCTCTTAGAACACCCCTGTGAGGAATCAGATTGAGCCGGCCCAATCTCCTCTCGTGAGTTTGTTCTGCTCATTGCCCGAGTGACAACACATGCAGGGAAAATGTTGGGGTGCTGCCTCGCACACTCGTCCAAAGACGCAGAGCACTTTGGTAACGCTGTAACCACCAGCGGAGGTGCAACATCTCCCCATACTCGTGCGCCAGCCAAATCGTTACCCAACACTGCAAAAAATGATTTTCAAGAAAGTTAAATTGTCTTGTTTTGGGGAAACTGATCTCATGTTTTTCTAGTTTTTAGTACAAGTAGAAAAAAAAAAATCTTGGTAGTGCCAGAAACGCAGCCTTGTTTTTAGAAGCTCAATCACCTTCATCTAAGAGAGATAATACAACTTATTTTAGGCTGATTTGATCCAGAAATTAGCTCCAGCATTGTGCTGCACATGAGCAACCCATATTTTCTCCTTATTTTAAGACAGAAACATATTCTTAATTCAAGAAAACAGTAACATGCAGTGTCAAACAAACTTCTTTAATGACAGATCATGTATCTACATCAAAAACATATTTGTCTTTCAATAAAATATCCAAATACAATATTTGACAGGCACATATGCAGTGGGGTTTTGAGCAACACTATAATATGGTGTGAAATTCACCACACTATCAACTTGCAAGAGAACATGAACAACCTATCTTTGTCCCTATTTCAAAATATAATTAAAGAACACAGGGCCATGCAATAATTTACATAGCATTTATCTACATCAGGGGTTCCCAAACTTTACCATGACAAGGCCCCCCATAGACCGGTACATTCCAGCCAAGGCCCCCCTTACATGGGCCGAGCCACACTATTTTTTTTCTGTGCACCCCTTTTCACATCCATAGTGTTATGTACAGTGTCCCACTGTATAAAAAAAATTATAATAGTATAATGTTCACAGATACAATAGATTATCATAATGCTGTTCTTAACTATTGGTAATATTGTTTAGCTTATTTTTGGTTTATTTTGTTTTATGTTAGTTATTCAGTTTATTCCATTATTCATTTTGTTATGCCGTACTTTTCTTGCCAACCTGCTGCGGCTCCCCTAGCACCCCCTCACGGCCCACCAGGGGTCCCCGGCCCCCACTTTGAAAACCACTGTTCTACATCACAAAGATTTGTGTCTTTCAATGACATCTCCAAGATAGTATTTTACAGGCACATATGTGGTGGAGTTGTGTGTAACAATGTAATATGGTGTGAAATCCACCAGACTATCTGCGTGCAAGAGGTCATTTGCTTGTGCCAACATTGGAACCTCAATTTTATACGCCATATAGTCCCTTTCATAACTTAAAGTGTTGTACTGTTGGAATTCAAAACAATACAAAGATGAATTGATCACATATTTTTCTCACAAGTCCAAATTCAAGTAAACTGTTGACACTTACAGTTGTGGCAATTAGTGTTTTATTAGAAATATATTTATTGCCATTCAGAACAATCCATTTAACTGATACAGCATGTTTTATATTGTGTCTCCCCAGAAAAGCCCTTGCCTTTTCTTTTAAATATACCAGGTTTTTTACTTCAGATACTGGTCCCAAATTACACTCATTAGAAAAAATGGGGTATTCATTTATGTTTGCATTTTGAGAAGATTCATACAGCTGATTATGTTTCACTAATGACTTCGACATTTTTAAAGTTGCCTTTACTAGCCCACTGTTTGAAAAAAAAAAGTGTTTGGACTCGAATCGCATGCACGTGACGTACCATGGGCCCAAGAAGTTTAATTTGGGATGGGGCATGAATCAGGTAGTGTTGTTTTGGGGTTCTATGTTATTTTCTGGAAATAGTCTCTTGTAATTATTTAAATGTTTTTCAATAAGTTGTTTTAACTTATCAACTGTTTGCAAGCAAATTACAGGAGCAAATAAAATATGAATTATCTCCATAAGCTCAAGAATTATGTTATGGTAATCACTACCCTTAACTTTATCCATTATAAATGGCAGGATTTTCAGAAGAACTATCATTTGTCCTGATGACTGTTTCAACTTACTGTCACTGGAAGCCAATGTGCTATGGGCTATTAGGCTTGGCTTATCTCGAACATCTAATGGAGAATAAGGGAATCCAACAATAACGGAATTGACATGATCCAAATCCAGTTGCCCTGTAAGAATTAAATGTTTAACCACACATTTAATTTCCAATGGAGCAACACCCTCCAGGATTACATGCATAATATCTTGTGGTGTTTGATGGCTCAAGTTAAAGCCAGGGAAATCTATGACCTTGCGCTTTCTGTTGATTCCATATGTAGTCTTTAACTGATTTTTGAGATACTCAGTGCTGGCTTTTTCGATGTCATCACACTGCTGAACATGTCTCTCCAGTGACCTTTGCTCAAAGTAACCCTCATCAAAATACATCTGCATTTCTTCAAACACACATTCACATTGTCTACATTTACTGTAAGCAAAGCCAACACCCTCCTTAAAGCCACACAACTCGTGTTGAGCTAAAGTATGTCCACATATTGAAATTAATGCTCCAAAGACCTCTTGTTCTTTATTTCCGATTTGCATTTTCACTCCATTATACAACAGAAGCAAGTCCTTCTGCAACCTATTCAGTATGGCATCAATTCCACAATCAGACAGCTGACTTTGCAAAGCAACACCAAGTAGGCGGATTGCAGGTAATCGGGATCTGAATTTTGGATTTATATTTGCCAGGGTATAGTAAAACATTAGTAACTTGTTCTTTGAAGCATAGGACCCAAGCGGGTTGGCAATTTCAATCCCATCATAATACAGGATTATCTGCAAAGCAGAGGGCTGCAGTGAAAATAAAGGGTGTGACCTCATTAGTTCTCCATCTCTGATATCATACAAATATCCATCACTACTGTAAGTCTGAGGTTCATTAACCATTGAAAGAATTTTTGGATGAGATAAGAACTGTTCCAAACTTCTGATCAAAGGAACATAATGAAAACATTTGGGCACTGTTGCAAAAACTCTTTTTGCTCCTCTTGTCTGCAAGGTTGCTGCATATCCAACACATACTTCCTCTGGTTCCACATAACCAAAATATTTTCTGATCATACTGTCCTGAAGGTAAGTTGTAGAAACTGCAGCAAGTGGATCCTCAAACTGGTCAAACACTTCCATAACTTTCATCTCATGTTCCGCGCTTTCATGTTGTTGCAGTGTCGTTTTAACCCGACTCCTCAAGCTGGTCACCAACAGGGTTTGGTACTGCTGCATGGCTGCCAAAATTTCATTCACACCATTCTGCAATACAGAGATAATAAATACACACATCCAGTGACAGTATGTGCCATATTGCATGAACATAGCTAATAATAACCCTAGCTTATATATCAAACATATATTATTAGGCCTACAATGTGTGTGTGGAGAGAGAGACATTTCCCTATGGAAATGTTTTATGCATTTTAACAGTATCAGATTTTCTTTCTATGACACATACCTGTGAAAGGTGATGTTTTTCCCTTGCAGCCATCACAATAGCTGTAGCCTGTCTGGTCAGAGGAGTGTAGTGAGACTCGTTCTGTGGATGTCAACAAATGAAACATTATTGCTTTCACCAGCCTCTTGACAGTCTAGTGAGTAAGCTTAACTGCAAACAAACAAACAAACAAACATCTGAAGTTCACCTGCCAATGAAAAGAAATGTCAGCAGCGGGAAGGTCGAGAGAACCATCGCATGGACCTAGGGTTGAGTCAGCAGCAGAAAGGTCAAGCGAACCATCACATGGACCTGGGGTTGAGTTGCTAACTGAAGTGCCTCCATGTGTATGTGGTGGAGATCTTGAGGTTGTATCACTGATGAGGCCAGAATACACGGTCCTGGTAGTTTCAAAACTGCCAAAGTGTTGTACTTCCATTGCATTTAAGGGTTGCACTGCATGATGCTCATCGTCTACAGCTTCAGGAGCTCCATGCTCTGTGTTGATGGTGTTGTTTGGGGCAGCTGCTCCACATGCTCTCCCCCCATGGCCATGAATGGACGCACAATATCTCCTCTCAATTTCAGGAGCTCTCCCTGCCTGATCTGCTC
The DNA here is from genome assembly GCA_025400055.1 of Notarius lentiginosus. Lineage (NCBI taxonomy): Eukaryota > Metazoa > Chordata > Actinopteri > Siluriformes > Ariidae > Notarius > Notarius lentiginosus. The sequence goes on along the minus strand of JAODVO010000023.1, from coordinate 33,479,715 downwards.
CTCTGCTAGCAGCAGCACTGGCGCTTGTCAGCAGGTGTTCTGCATGACGTCGTTTAATGTGGTACCAAAACAAGTTGTATACACGGTATTCTTTGGCACAGCCATCAATTCTGCAAACTACACGAAAATCCGGATTGCGACTATGGGTTACATTGATGTGACTCAATAAAGACTTTAGCGTAAGAGCCACAAACACATAGCACACCACACATTTCCACACCATTTTCCCTTGCAGTGTAGAGTGCAGAGTTGCCAGATGTAGTTGATGATGCCCAGCCCCAAATTGCCCCCCATGCCCGCACTAAAACACAACCAATTCTACAAAACCCAATTTGTGGGTACGGCGTTTTTAAAAGTATTATTATTATTATGCCCATTTGGGTGGCTACTGGCTCATCTGGCAACCCTAGTGGAGTGCCGGGAACAAACCGTTTCCCCCATGGACGAGCTCAAAATAATTGTTATAGCTGCTAGGAAATGTCCGCATGGTTCACGGTGTATTTAGCAGTTTATTTATTAATGTTGCTCCCATAATATAAAACCAATATCCTGAATGGAACCAAGTACATTTGAAAATTATTTCCGTTTATTTCCGTTTCCGGAAACGGATTTGGTCATCCCACCTACCCATTGCACCTGCTAGAGAAAGAGATTTGCGCCATTTTCTGTTCGGTTCAATCAGTTTTTGTAATGGACATGGAAGACCTGGATGATGTGGCCGTGTCCACCCTCAGAGGTAATATTATCTTATTCACACATACACTTCAATTGACTACAATTACAATATGTAAAAAGTAAGACTCTTGATAACAACTCATTTGGGTTGTTGAACAAGCAGGTGCTAGTCAGTGAACATGCAGTTAGCTACCCAATTAGCTGTGGTGACGAAGCTCTTCAGAGAACTAATTTGTGTGTTTAATACATAACAGCAGCGAATATCAGCGACGATATACTACAAACCCTGTCCAGAGACGACATTAGGGATCTCTTTCCTGGTCCAGAGCATTTCCTTAGGCGAAAATCTATATGGAGCAAAATCCACGTGGAAGACCGGGTAAGTTACAGCACTAGCTTAAATGCATCAGATGCATTACCCATGATATGCGTCTACAAAACATGCTTTGATATTTACGCTGCTCAAACGCCGTTCACGTCAGTAGCTTTTATTGGTATGAATGTATTTGATTTGATTCACTAATATTCACTGTGATGTAGCCGAGGTAGTTATCCAATAGCTAGTTCTAATCACGAGACTGGTGTGCAATTGAGAACGTGAATCCTTGGGCTGCTCAAGTTGGGCAACGCTAAGCCCTCAGTCATGCTAGCAAGCACCCTTTGAATTGAAATTTCGCCCTTTGTACGAAGTCTGCGCAAACTCAATAAACGACACGAAACTATGCTTAAATCACAGTCTGAGGCGGCAGCCAACTTGCTTGAAAAGTGTTAACTGCTGTACACCTCTTCGAAAAATCACCGACATGACGGCTAGTCTATATTCTTCAAAAGTTTAGAACTGTGTTAGCAAAGTCGCTAATGAAAATGGTGGTGATTTATTAGCATAGCAACTTTGCTAATGTTAGCCATAGTGCTACACTCGACTTGCCATCATATTCTGACATTGTTCAACGAGGTGTAACAATTAAAGGACGAAACACTTTTCGAGCATGTTGTTTGGTGCCTTGGATTGTGATTCAAACTAGTTTTACGTCGTTAATGGAGAAGTTAGGCAGGCACTCCGAATTTTTTCAGTGAAAACGATGTACACTACATAAGTCGCGTTGACCACCCTTTTGTATCGGAACAAATGGCTCAAGTCAGATCGCCACCATCTTTAACCGGTATAATGCTGCCAACAACAAGGCGCTACGCACATTATCCTTTAGGTGGCGGTAAAACGTATGGAAAACATGGCATACCTGTCCAATATGGCGGCGCCCTAGGCAACGCCAAAAGACTGAACATGGTATCTGTCTCTGGTTTAGAAGTATCGATGCTAGCAAAAAAAAAAAAAATACGCACGCACGACCACGTTCGCGGGGAGATCACTACAACTCTAGTATGCTGGTAGTTTGTTTTGGGCCAATGGGGACGTCACATTATATACTAACTGAAAAACATTAAGCAACGAGAATAGGGTTTTTGTTGCACATGATGTTAACGTGTACATTTAATTACACCTGCTATCTGAAGTTGTACCAGACAAGGGGTGTTGCACATTGTGTTGTTTGTGTATGTTACTTTATTGCCCCTTAACTGTTTGTTTATAATAAATTTGCTGGAGTATGTAATGTTGCAAGGCACAAATAACAAATATGACCCATTTCAAATGATTTCTTAATGTTTTAAACACTAGCACTACCACTCGTTTTATTTTTTTTGTGATGTTTTCTACAAAATAAAAATAATATTGCAGAAATATACAAAGGTAGATTTCTGGTAGCATATAACCTATTATATACATTTGATACTCATCCATGGCATGGTAAATATGCTTATCTGATTATTATTAATGAATTAATTATTTAAAAAAATATTTATAGGGGGAAGAGCATGCTACTGCCGTGGCAGAGCCACCAGTGGCTCAACCTGATGACCATGTGCCTCCTGGGAAGTTTCTGAAATTCTCCAGTATGGAGTATGTTATTTATACTGACAGTGAGCTGGAGCAGGCAAGACGTCTATATTTTGAAAAACAAAGACTTGGAAAAGAGAATGAGGTGACTTTATCCAAGGAGCTTTTCTGCCGCCTTACCCGTAATACAATGGTGAATATGGTTGCCACAAAGAAAATAAATAAATAACAAAAAAAACATGAAGTCGTCTCCATGGCTAAACGCTTAGTTGAGTACTACCCGATGATTAAGGACCAGTCACCTGACAGTGTGTGGGTATGTACAATTTTTTTTTTAATATATCTTGTGTACTTTTCAGGCTGAAACTTTCAAGTGCATATCTAACTGCATTTTACATATCTACAGGAGGATGTGTTGCGGAAGCTGATGAAGAGACTGTCGAATGTGAAAAGCCCGGTCAAAAAAAAAGGTCCAGCTGTGAAAAAACAATGCATCGATGGAAATACTGATGACGGCATTAGCTCTGCTCAGAGTGATTGTGATTCCAGTGCTTCAATGGTCATCCTGGAAAATTCACTGCCCAGAACAAGCACCCCAAAACGACCGAGGGGCAGTCAAGATCAACCATTACCAGGTATTTTATATTGACCATGGATGATATTTGGATAAAATAGCCAATATCTATTTTATGTCTGTTATTTGTGTGGCCCATGACTAGCTATGCGTGTACTCCAAATATCAGGCTACTTTTCTGTGTTGGGTATGTAATTTTAGTAGTTTATTTCCAGAATTCATGCTGCTTTCTCCAAATGTCACCTTTTCCACGAATACTTACCACCACCATCAAATTCTAAGTATTCATTATGACTGGGAAAATTACACTTAATACATGAAAAGGAGGATCTTCTCCATGTCTCCATATTAATGATAAGATCAATTTTGGGAACAGGCAGCTTAGTTGCAATACCAACTCTGGCCACAATTCTACATACTGTACCTTTTTAGAATATCATTTGTTAGTCGTGGATACTAGAGAGATTGGCTGATGGCTGGCTGACTGACTGATTGGCAAGGCCCTAGACCTCTCCCTTCTGGAAGGGAGGCTAGACTTTACTGAAATGATGCCCCCCTCTCTCCATTGATCCATCAATCTCAAAACATTGTTCCTGACTTTCCAACCACTCATGCATGGCTTATTAGGGGCAGCTTTTGCCTAATGGTTAGGGAGGTGCTCTTAAAATCAGAGGGTTGTCTGTTCAAATTACACCCTTACCCCTCCCTACACCTCCATCCATGGCTGAAGTAACCTTGAGCAAGGCACCTAACCCCACATTGCTCCAGGGACTGTAACCAATTCCCTGTAAAATAACTAAGTCATTTTGGATAAAAGAGTCCGCTAAGTGTTATGTAATGTTAGTAGAGTTTTGCTGTCATGCTGTTCTGCTCTGTTTTCAGGAGTTTCAGGAGAGTTGGACAGTGAAAAAGCACAAGCAAGGCACTACCGCACACTTCAAGACATATACAAATCAAATACGCCAAACAAGGCTGCTGTGTCCCATCTCCTTGACTTAGAGTTCCAGGCACGGAGACAACTTATAAAGCAAGTCCTCTTCAAAGAGCAAGACCGACCAGGGAGGATTTTGGAGGCATACCCTTGCTTTCGAGAGCTTGACCATGTAAGACCTGACCTTCAGATTACCCTAAATCATTGGTTCTCAACCTTTTTTGAACAGATTCCCCCTTGTCCTCATCATAAGCCTCCCATCACCCCCATTAGCATTAAAAAATAAAATTTACTTATCCCCCGCCCAATGGCAATTGAGCGCTGTATCCTTCTCAACGCCCACCCTAGGGCTCTCTAACACCCCCTGGTGGGCTGTAGAGCCTCTGTTGAGAAACACTACCCTAAATGATCTTGTTGCATTTGTTTAATGTGCTGCAATTTGGGTGCTGTGTTAATGCATACAGTGTAATATATTTGTTCTGGTAAACCTATTACTTCAACAATATCATTAATTTAATCACAATAATTGTGATTTTAACTGATTTTTCAGATAATGGATGAGTTGCGCAGAATAATTGATCCTGAAAATGTGGACTTCCTTGATGACGTCAAGGAGAGATGGGCAGTGTTCTGCAGCAAAGTCCAGTATTATGCGGTCGCTAAGAACTTGATGAAGCCTCCTCAGACTTTGGATAGTGGTGAGTTTAATAGTGGTTAAGTCAGTCAATTGAAGTATGGAATTAAGTATTTTATTACTAATTTTTTTTAAATCCTAGTTCAGCACGCCACAGCAATATATTCTGCACTTCCTCAACTATTCCCTTCACCTGCCACAGCGCCCAAAAAGACATGCACCCAGAGTGGAGCCATCTTCCATGCTTTACCGGTGAGCAAAAATGACTGTAATCAATTAAGCTTTTGTGTGTTTTTGCATGGGTCACTACACACACACAAACATTTTGTCAGACTCACACACATTGGGAGTATACCTAGGGCTAAGTTATTTTGTGGTTGAAACCAGTAGCAATTTCATATGTACTTGTAATATCAAAAGCAACAGGAGCACTCTCTTATTAATTATCTAGGTCGTATTCTTTTCTGAAGGTTACTTGCTGGCTAAATGTTTTGTGTTACAAAAAAAGGAATATTTTTGTGCATAATGATGCTTATTGATAGTGATGTATTGTTCATTTTTTCTGTTTCCCTCCAATTTGTTTTTTAATTTAAAGCTGTCCGAGAGCCCAGACGCTTTTCTGCAATCTCAAGGACACCCAATCGTCCTCTTGGGGGAAGAAAACTGCTTGCTGGCTATTGGGCCCACACCGCTGTGCACATTTCCACGGGACAAATTCTATGACGCCATCCTGTACCTAATGGGGCGCTCTTACGTGTTTCATTTAACTTACCCGAAATCTTTGGCTACTCTGCTGTCAGTGATCCAAACGGAGATTCTTCAGGATGCACTTCACGAAAGGGACGTCACTTTGTCCTACAAGAAAACCATTGCGGATTGGAAGGCGTTCATAGATTGAGTGGGGTGGGGGGGGCCAAAGCCAAAGATTTATGTTGGGTTAAATGAAACACGTAATGATGCATGGCAGGTAAAACACTCGCAAAGTCTATACATTCAGGGACGTTCATAGATTGAGTGGGGTAGGGGGTGTATGATGCGTGGCAAAACACTCGCAAAGTCTACACATTCTGGGGGGTATTCCAAGAACATGGTTAAGTGATAAACCTGGCAAAAATAACCAGGGGGAGTGGTAAACCTTCTAATAGATGGGTAATTGATGGTTTTTTTTGGGGGGGCTCAGACGTCAGGTGCTACGACCACAGCTAATGCCCCTAAATTAGTAATTGGCAAAAGTGGCATTAGCTGTGGTTGCACCACCCTGACGTGTGCTACTACTAAAACATCATTGACCCAGATATAGCCCACATATGACATTTAGTTAAGAAAATGAACATTTCAGGCTCTTGGATGATTTACCACTACCTCAGGGTTATCGTAACCTGGTTTACTACTGAGCCAGGTTCTTGGAATACTCCCCAGGACTGTTTAAAATTGCGTTTTGATATATTTCAGTGTTATGTACACTTAACAGTTCTTTTCTTCAGTGCCAAATGTGGTACGTTTGAATGGTAGCCCTCTTGACAGACATGTTTTATTTGCCATTATTAGTAGAGCAGAGAAGAGCTCTTTATCTTTTATTTCTTTGTTCCTGAGTTGCCATACACTAAGTGCCAAATGTGGTCATTGAAATAGCAGCCTTCTGACCGACATGTTTTTGTTTTCCATTTGTTGTAAAAAGCTGCTCTTGATGCCTTTTTAATTTATTTTTTCTTTTATATTTCTTTGGAGTTGTTTCTTTAGGCACCTAACAAATGGAAAGTATATTGTGATATTGAAACAAGATCAGAGGGGCACCAAATGTTTTCACAATGACTTATTGAAATTGTGCAATAAACCTGGTAAATTGCATCCAAGGTGTAATGTCTTGTTTTAAGGTAGTTTGACTAATTAGTTTCCCCTTCATACAAGAAAAAGATTCTCATTATAAGCATTTTTTTTCTAATTCTAACAGACTAATATAAGGCATAAAATACCTGTTTTAAGATTTAGTTTCAAAACTAATTTTCTCAATTAAAGCAAATCTCTCCAATTTCAGTTACTTAAATCAAGCTACAGTGGTGCTTGAAAGTTTGTGAACCCTTTAGAATTTTCTATATTTCTGCATAAATATGATCTAAAGCATCATCAGATTTTCACACAAGTCCTAAAAGTAGATAAAGAGAACCCAGTTAAACAAATGAGACAA
>JAODVO010000023.1:32226781-32237216 GCA_025400055.1 Notarius lentiginosus | reverse complement strand
TCAATGTGTTGATGAACCTCCTCCCAAATTGGCTGGCTGTGCAAGAACCACTCCTCCACTGCCTGTACCCATGCTGGTGAGTCGTCCCATGGGAACGGGGGGGTTGGTAGCTGAGCATGTGGTAGTTGTGTAGCAGAGTGCTTCAGAGTGTATACTCTGTGTATACTCTGCGCATGGGATGAAACAGGCCCAGTTCCCCTGGTTCCGCATGCAGAGGATTCTGAGGAAACATCCTAGCTCCTGGTTAGCCCTCTCTACCTAGCCATTGGACTGGGGGTGATATCCAGACATGAGGCTCACTGAGACACCTAACCGCTCCATGAAACTGGCCCATAGATGTGAGATGAACTGAGGGTCACAGTCACTGACTATGTCCTCTGGGATGCTAAAGTATCTGAATACATACTGGAATAACAGTTCGGTGGTCTGGAAAGCTGTGGGGAGCTGAATAACGGGACGAGTCTCAATGCCTTGGAGAACCTGTCGATGATGACCAGGATGATAGTGTTGCCCTGGGATGGAGGTAAGTTGGTGATAAAGTCGATGGCCAGGTGAGACCAGGGTCTCTGTGATACAGGGAGAGGGCATAGTTTACCAGTGGGAGGTGTTTGAGGTACCTTGACTTGTGTGCACTCCACGCATGAGGAGACAAAATGGATAATCTCAGTCAGCATATTCTCCCACCAGTACTTGTTCTGTAGCAGTTGGGGAGGACGATGACTGCTTAGGTGACCAGTGGCAGGAGATGCATGTGCCCAAATGATGAGTTTACCTTGGAGATGGTTGGGAATGTACAGCTGGCCAGGTGGGCAGTTAGCTGGAGGAGTCTGTGGTTGCGACTCCCTTATTTCCTTGTCTAGGTCCATGAAATCGCTTAGATGAAGCATTCGGGCATGAGGATGGGGTGAGGTTCAGGGTTGTGAGGAGATGGGCTGAAGACATGTGACAGAGCATCCACCTTAGTGTTCATGGAGCCTGGATGATGGACATGTTGGAGATGGCTCTCTTCATCTGGGGAGTAGATTAGGATATCATCAATGTGTGCTACCACATGTCCCGAAGTACATAATTGATGAGACACTGGAACGCGCTTGGCCAAAGAGAGGCCATATGACATCACCTGGTACTCAAAATGGCCAGTGTTAGTGCTGAAGGCCGTCTTCCACTCATCTCCTTCTCGGATATGGACCGGGTTGTAGGCATTGTGTAGGTCTAGCTTAGAAAACACCTTGGCGCTACGGAGCTGTTTTAAAGCCGAGGGCACCAAAGGAAAAGGATATGGGTACTTCACTGAGATCTGATTGAGTCCTCAAAAGTCTATACATGGGTGGAAGCTGCCCCCTCTCTTCTCCACGAAGAAAAATCCCACCAATGCAGGTGATGTAGACAGGCGTATGTACCCCTGCTTGAGGGCTTCTTGTATGTACTCCTCCATCGCCACTTGTTCCATCTGGGACAGAGGGTAGATGTGACTGCATGGTGGCGAAGTGCCTGGTAGGAGGTCAATGGCACAGTCGTAGGGGTGGTGTGGTGGTAGGCTGCATGCCTTACCCTTACTGAAGACCTCCCTTAGGTCCAGGTAACATTCTGGGACCCATTCTAGGGAGTCAGGCTGGGGACTGTCTACAGAGGTGGAGGAGAGACTTAGATGAAGATGCTGAAGACAGTTCTGAATACAGGTCGGGGACCATTGCAGAATCTCCTTATTCTGCCAGGAGATGAGCGGATCGTGAAGCTGCAGCCAAGGATAACCCAAAATGATGTCATGATGTATGGTAGTGGAAACTAGGAGTGAGACTAGCTCTGAATGGAGAGCTCCCACCTGAATTAGCACGGGAGCGGCCTGTGTGGTGATGAGGCCATCCATCAATTGTCTTGATGCTAAGTGGGCTCTTCAGAGGGTTTGTGGAAAAACTGAATTTCTGGATGACTGAGCTATTGATGAACTTCCCCTCCACCCCGAGTCAACAAAAGCAGACAGCACATGGGCTGAGGAAGGCTGTTTCAGCAATACAGGAACCTTGAAAGACTGAGCTCTAAATGGTCTCACTGGACTCACCGAGTCAGCCTCGGTCTCCACAGAGTTGGTGTGCAGTGGGCAGACTGGACACTGAATAATCTGATGGTTGGCACTCCCACAGTAGAAACACAGGTCCTCTCTCCTCCTCTGATCACGTTTAGCGCATTTCAGATGAGTTTGTGAGACCTCCATGGGTGTGGGAGTGTCAGTGGTAGAAGTGGGCATGGCCTCCTCTTTGAGTGACAGGCGACTGGATAATAGATAGTGCAGCTGAATCACGAGATCAATCAGAGTGTCTAAGGTGAGATGTTCATCACGGCACGCCAGCTCACTCAATACAGCAGGCAGGAGCCCCTGGCAGAAAACGGCTTTTAGAGCCGGCTTGTTCCATCTGCTGGCTGCTGCAAGAATTCGGAAATCTAGGGCATAGTCAGCAACTCTCCTAGAGTCCTGTGTGATGGTCAATAGGCTCTCACCAACCTCAATTCCCTCAGGTTCATGATCAAATACATGCTTGAATAGTGCAAGGAAATGATCATACAAGGTTGTGTGCTCCCCTCCACTCCTCCACACCACGCTGGCCCACTGCATTGCCTTGTTGGTCAAGAATGAAAGAAACCTTGCAATCTTACATTTGTCAGCATTGTGTTGGATCGTAGAGAAGTACATGGAGCACTGAAGCAAAAATCCCTTACAGCTGTGTGCATCCCCGGTGTATTTCTCCAAGCATGGAAGCGAAAGCACGGAACTTGGGGGGATTTCAGGGTGCATTGGGAGGGCCTGTGACATCATGGCAGCTAGCTGAGCTATCTTGTTGTTGAGATCAGTGAGCATCTGCTGATGTTCTCCCAAGAGGTGCCCCTGAGCACTCAGAACAGTTTGCCTCACCTCCTCTGCTGCATCCATTGTGGTGAAGTATCCTGTCAGGGTGCAGGCACTTACGGATGTATGTGCAGGGGATAGCAGGGAAAGCAAACTGGAAACAAAGCCAAAACGTGAGACTAGAATCAAGGTTGTGGAATAGGTGAGGGTCGATTGATCGGTAGACGGGCAATGCGGACTGGGCTAGAGAATAACAAGAAAGATACGAGAGTGAGGGTCGAGAACACAATAAAGCAGGCAGTAGAATTAAGGCTTGGTATGACAGGAATGACCACTGAATGATACTTCACATCGCGTGAGAGTGGGAGAGGTATTTATATAGCAGGGGCTGATGAAGCAGAAAATGAGTGACAGGTGTATTTAATAAACAGATAATAGAGGGCATTGTGGTTTGTGGGTATTGTAGCTCTGAGTGGCCATGTTTGTAGTTGGGTTGGGACTGGCGCTCTCGACAGCATTACTGACAAAATGGAGCTGAGGGAGGGGGTGATAGTCAGAGAAAAAACTCAGAATTTCCAAGATTAGAGTCGAAATTACAAGAAAAAAAATCAGAAATCTTCTGAGATTATAAAGTCAAAAATTCGCGATAAAAAAAGACCGTCAGAAATTCAAAGCGTAAGAAGTCTCAAAACAGAAAAAACAACAACTGGGAAACTATCTCAACATTTCCTGGTTTCAGTGTATTTTGGGAAGGGATGTTGAAAATCTCTTCGCACTTTGTTCTTTTAATTTTGCACAACTGAGGAGGAAATATTGCGTTTCGTATAACACTTGGCTCAGCCATGGTGTCTTTGCTGTGATGATGTTGATCCAACCTTGCAAAGTGAAGCAGTCTGGTTCCTTTAAATATTATTTTTCCAAGTTTTGTTCTCGTAAATTTGTGACATTTTAATCCAGGGATTTCTGAGTTTATTTCTCAGAAATAAACTCAGAAATGGGGGTAACAGGAGGGGTAACAGGAGGACGGAGGACAGAAGACAGGAAGGAGCCGTAGCCTAGCCTGACAATAAGCAATACTGGACAATGTGCAATATAATGTGCAATATCTCTTCTGCTCAAATCTTTTTTCCTTCCTCTTCCCCATATCTTATTCTTATTCTTTTTGATATTTGTATATGTAAATACCTAATTTAATTTATCTAGAAGTTTTTCTCTATTTCTATTCTCTGTTTATCCTGTAATGATGCTACTGGAATTTTAATTTCTCTGAGGGAACCCGCCCAAAGGGATCAATAAAGTTCTATCTAATCTAATCTATTTCTCTTCAGTTTGTGACATTTAAATCTCTGAGGGTTTTTTTTCCTTGCAAATCTGAGTTTATAATCTTTAAAGACTTTAATCTCAGAAATTCTGTTTTTTTTCCTCAGAATATTTCCTCCTCCTTCAATTCATTTTTTAACCTACAATGGTCTTAATATGCCATTGTACTTTTGTTCTTCATTCCACACAAGCAAAAAATACCAGTGCATCTCACAATATTGGAATATTGTGAAAAAGTTCATTTTTTCACAATTTAATTTTAAAAGGTAAATTTTCGTATATTCTAGATTCATTTCATGTACATTGAAATATTTCAAGTCTTATTCTATTTTAATTTTGATGATTATGGCTTATAGCTCATGAAAATCAGAAATCCAGTATCTCAAAATATTGGAGTATTTTGTTCTGGGTTTGAGTAAAACAGTATAAATACCGTGTATCTCTCAGTCTAGTTCGGTACACAGAACCACAATCATGGGGAGACTACTGATTTGACAGTTATCCAGAAGACGATCATCGACACCCTCCACAAGGAGAGTAAGCCACAGAAGGTCATTTCTGAAAAGGCTGGCTGGAAAAGGTGCACAAGCAACAGGGATGACCGCAGCATTGAGAGGATTATCAAGAAAAGTCTATTCAAGAACTTGGGAGAGCTTCATAAGGAGTGGACTGAGGCTGGGGTCAGTGCATCAGGAGCCACCACGCACAGACGTCTTCAGGAAAGACGCCTGCTACAACTGTCGCATTCCTAATATCAAGCCACTCCTGACCCAGAGACAACGTGAGAAGCGTCTTACCTGGGCTAAGGAGGGAAAGAACTGGACTGTTGCTCAGTGGTCCAAAGTCCTCTTTTCAGATGAAAGTAAATTTTGCATTTCATTTGGAAATCAAGGTCCTTGAGTCTGGAGGAAGAATGGAGAGGCACTGAATCCAAGGTGGTTGAAGTCCAGTGTGAAGTTTCCACAGTCTAATGATTTGGGGTGCCATGTCATCTGCTAGTGTTGGTCCACTGTTTTTTGGGGGCTTTTCTTTCACCTTTTTATTGGATAGGACAGTGTGTAGAGACAGGAAATGAGCAGGAGAGAGAGACGGGGAGGGATCGAACCCGGGTCCCCTGATTTATGGCATGGCGCCTTATCCACCTGAGCCACGACACCCCCACCACTGTGTTTTATCAAGTTTTTTTGGCTCACTTCATGGAAGATTTTGGCTCACTTCATGCTTCCATCTGATGACAAGCTTTATGGAGATGCTGATTTCATTTTTCATCAGGACTTGGCATCTGCCCACTGTGCCAAAACTACTATCAAATGGTTTGCTGACCATGATTGTGCTTATTGTTCTTGATTGGCCAGCCAACTTGCCTGACCTGAACCCCATGGAGAATCTATGATGTATTGTCAAGATGGAGATGAGAAACACCCGACCCAAAAATACACATGAGCTGAAGGCTGCTATCAAAGCAACCTGGGCTTCAATAACACCTCAGCAGTAGCACAGGCTGATCGCCTCCATGCCACATTGCACTGATGCAGTAATGCATGGTAAAGGAGCCCCAACCAAGTATTGGGTGTATAAATGAATATACTTTTCAGAAGTTGGACATTTCTGTCTTGTAAATCCTTTTTTGATTGATCTTAGGAAATATTCTAATAATTTGAGATATTGGATTTCTGATTTTCATGAGCTATAAACCATTATCATTAAAATGAAAACAAAAAAAGGCTTGAAATATTTCACTTTATGAATGTGTAATGAATATAGAATATATGAAAGCTTACATTTTTTTTATTAAATTATGAAAAGAACTTTTTCACAATATTCTAATTGTTTGAGATGCACTAGTATTTAGTCCAACAAGTTCCAACCAATGTCTTTCTATGAAAAATGTATTCACAATTATATGAACATTTGACATCATACAAGGGCTCAATTTATTGTTTTATATTGTATGCAAATTTATGCATATTGAATTAGATGAAGCCTAATTTTTACACTACATTACAAGCATTCAGCAGGCACTCTTATCCAGAGTGACATACAATGACACCCTGACATACGCACAGGAGTGGGCAGCCCAGGGAGCAGTTTGGGGTTAGGCGCCTTGCTCAAGGGCATTTCAACCATTCCTGCTGGTCCAGGGAATTGAACCAGCAACCTTTTGGTCCCAAAGCTGCTTCTCAACCTTTAGGCCATGGCTTCCAATTAATGTTCATAAATGAATGCAAATAAAAAAGTGTATATATTAAAGGTACAGCAATTCAGTGGTAAAAACTAATTGTGATATCTATTGTTTTTTTTTAAATGCCTCAATCAATTATAGAGTCGTGTTTAATAGTACTGGTATAACAGTACTGGTATAACAGTAAGAATAGTACACTTAACAATACTCTAGCTCTTTCCTTAACTCAATAACTCAACCACTGACCTGCCACTGCAGTGTTCTATGTAATTTAATATTATCTTCTTTGAAAATGTGAGGTTGTAAGTAGATATCAAGATTTACATGACTTAATCCAAACAACTCGTTGGAAATGGTTTGAAAATATGACCATTCGTTATGGTCTGTGAAAGTCAGAGCCATACAACAGTTGGATTATTTCACTAAGACGCCTTCTTGCAGCTGTAGCTCACTCGTATCATAACCTTTTTCTGCCAAATGCCTCACTTTGTTCTATTTTTCATAAAATGGACATCCATTTCAGGGACAATAGAATTTAAAAACGTTTTGCATGGATACTGCAGTGGCTGCTGGAGAGAGGTACAAATTGCGCTGTGTGTTGGCCATTTCCTTCTGAGCCTTATTGATTGCACGGAGGGATGGCTGAGAGTGCTCCTGATAACAATGCAGTCCTGGCACTGCTGGTTTATTTATCTGAGCAAAGCTATATAGACTACTTGTATTACATACCTGTATGTATGTACATGTATGTATGTATGTACTGTATGTATGTACTGTATGTATGTACTGTATATGTGTGTGTGTGTGTGTGTGTGTGTGTACAGGGTGTTTCAAAAAATTTGATATCATTTCACAATCTAATAACTTTGCCAATTCTTGTTCAATTCACCTCAAATTTTAACAGCATGTGTGGAAACAGGTCAAAATTTTATATTTAATGGTTTTTTAAATCTTTTTAGGTATAGAAACGCCATTCACTGGAAAAGAAAGGGTGTTTTGTATGTTAGAGTATACTCGAACACAGCCAAACAGGACTGTGCAGTGTGCATTTATGAGAATTCTCTAAAAATGCACCAACTGCAATAGAGATTTGGACATGGCACAAAAAGTTCAAAGAGTAAGACTGTCTGTACAGGGCAGAAGGATCTGGATGACCACCAGCATCAGAAGAAACGGTCGAGCGGGTTCGCGAAAAACTCTTGTGAAGCCCCAAGAAGTCCACAAGAAGAGCAAACCTGGAGACCCATATTCCTCCAACAACAGTTTGGTGTGTCCTGAGGACATGTTTCCAAATGGACTACCGATTTGACATGTGCCGTGTCTCAGGTGGCAAGCATAAGGAAAATTTGTGAACTTGTTCATGGAATCCACATACCTTTGAATTTCTCATTCAAATTTTGAGGACTAAATCTTATATTGCTCAACATTAAGCCTGTTCACTTTCATTTGCCTAGACTATGTAGTTTCTGGGATATTTACATCTTAAATCATCTCAGTTTTTTTAAAACACCCTGTACAGTATATCCAGAAAAATCAAATTCCATTCCAATCTCACTTAAACACAACAACTTTCCTCAACAAACTCAAAAAGGGAACAAATTCCAAAACCTTCACCAGTGACGTCATATGGACATTTGGATGACTGCAGTAAACAAACCACACATGCAAAGCCACTGCATATAAAATATCCGCCATAATTCTTGATTGACACCTGCAGAATGCGTTTATATGGAGTGACATTTTCAACTGTGCCTGCTGTCTCTTTGTCATTCTCCCAGACAGTAAGAAGCAGAAGTGCCCTTTCATCTTCCCTACCTCCTCAACCAGAACTGCGATGCAGACCGAGCATCTGACACACACCTCCAGATGGCCTGAGAGTCTGCAGTGGACACACACTAGTGAACATGGAGGGAGAAGGGAGAAGCAGAAGCATAAAGAGTGATGGATGAGTGGGTTGAACTTTTGAAAAAGGCAGGATATTGGCACTTATTGGAGGATAACACTGGTGAGGTTTAAAAGGAGGATGCATTTTGTTGCTTGCCAAACAGATTCCCCAAATATGAGCTGTTTATTACTCACCTCTGCAAAGATAAATCAAGCAAGTGTCTACATGGTTTCCATATGTATTACTGGATTCTTTTATATTACTTGCTTGGTATTCACCAAAGAAGCAGAGTGCTTCATCAGAATATAAATGCTAGGCTACACTTGTTTGGTATATTTTACCCTACATTTTGTCTTTATTCTCTCCTCTTTGTTCTTCCTAAAATTTGATTGAGGTAAGATTCCACATGCATTTTTAGGCACTTTTTATACACCAGTCTGATTGGTCTTTCACTGTTTTTCAAACGAGGTATATATTTAAGCACTCATTATTATACTTTAATATCTACGTATACTACTAAATTAAGTCTGTCTGTCTCTCTGTCTGTTCACCTATGCAAATTGACATGGCTGGACTCCATACTTTGCACATGAATTGGTGACACCCCAGAGGGGCCCAAGATAACATCTTTGATTTTCCAAAACATGGGATTAGTGCTAATCCAACACACTATTAATTTCCCATAGGCTACATGCTCGCACAAACATACTATGCACAGCCCTGGCAGGGAATCCTTTCCCCCACTCACCTGAGAGTTTTGATTGTATGGGACCTCACAATCAGCATTCTTCTCCGGAGACTTCCGCTAGGACCGAGTCTACATCACTGCAGAGACACGGGGACTGGTTTAGCCCCTGTGAAGAGCACCATTCAGAGGAAATCAGGTTCATGGGCAATAACTACTAGTTTCTATAATAACAATGTACACAGAGACTTGTATGACAGATATGGTGAAGTTTTCTCGGAGGACATGTTTAGTGTTTTTAAAAGGAGTATCTGGCACTGGAAGTCTTTAAGATGGAAGGCTTTGCAGTTTCTCAGTAACATTTTTATCTCCTAAATGAGAGAGAGAGAGAGAGAGCCTGGTGAAGGTTTGTAGCTACTATTACATGAGTGATAATATGAACTATTTTTTTTTTCTCACAGATGTGCTACAACAGTAAATGTAGGTATCAACAAATAAAAAGTATGTATCCTTCTAGCTTTCACAAATTGCTCTAAATTGATTAAAACACATCTGGACATAACATTGGAAATTATCAACTTCATAACATTGGAAATTATCAACTTCAGGGTGGTAACAGTCAATCTTCTTCATGTCAGGCTGCATCACACCACCCTGATTTGAGATTTTTCATTGGTTGCTAAATTGTATCACAAAATAAGTTTTATATCTCAGTGTTAAATTTTACCTTCCATGGAAAGCAGAAACAGACTTAGAAGGCCAAAATGAGGATTGGAATGTGGTTTAGACCAGTTAAAAATTAGTTCAAGGGATGCTTTGATAAATCCTACCGAAATGGCTGTGAGCTTTTTTTTTTTTTAGTCTTGAGAGGATTAAAAGATGGTGTAAAGACAGGAGTTCTGCCACTCCATTGTTCTGGAGAGCAACAGAGAGAGACAATTATTCTCTGTAGTCTGGGATGTGTATGTTTGAAAATATTTTCATCACAGAATTGCCCAGATTAAAAGATTTTTTGATCAGTAACAGTGGAAGATCTCTTCTAAGAACCAAAGCCATCAAAGGTGTGGTGTCATTTAGTATGGGATGCCTTTTCAGACATGAACATGCAAAAAGAAGTAATGGAACAAAGGATGGAATGAAACAAACAACAGACAATCAATTTTGAGTCTGCTATGGAAATATTTGCTGAGGGTGAAAAGATGTTGATGTGTTTGAGTTCAATGGCTATATACGGCCCTGGTCACACTATTGGTCCCTCCAAAAAATGTCATGTCTAAGCTCCTATTAAATCATGTTAGATATTTATCATCAAAAAGCACAACCTGTCTTAATAGTGTTTATATAGGGCTAGTTTGGGAAGCATGATTTTTTTCTTCTGATCCATTTCCAGGTGACCACAGTCACCCAAAGCCTCCCGTTTGGCCATATGCCATGTTGCATGCAGATACAGTGGGGAGAACAAGTATTTGATACGCTGCCGATTTTGCTGGTTTTCACACTTGCAAAGCATGTAGAAGTCTG
>JAODVO010000023.1:31547849-31563475 GCA_025400055.1 Notarius lentiginosus | reverse complement strand
CGCAGGACCAAACTAATAAATATCGGTGGTCAGCGAGCACCTCGGTGTGATCAGCTGTTCGTTTAGCGACAGAATGACGTGACTGTCAGTGCACGGGCAAGGTAAACCTGTAGATGGCAGTAATGTAACGCTGTGGATGCCAGCTGCTGTAAAACCCAAAAGAAGAAGAAGCAGGTAAACCTAGGCATGCGCACACGGGCTTCCTCTGTCTGCTTGAGTGTACAAAGCGAGCGATTTGATGCACATTATTTGCCCGGGAATCTCCTCAAATTAAATAACTTCCCAGCCACAGAATGGCCTGATATTTTGTGAGATATTACGGAAATAAACATATATCATAATGACCAAATTTCAGAGAGAACTAAATTTCACTGATTTTATGAAATTGAAAGGCCATACACTTCTTTAATTAAAAAGAAGTGTAACGCACTGCTCTTTAATGCTCTATTCTGATTGGTTACAAGGTGTTGATTCATTTTCTGCAGAATTATGCAACCACAATAATAAGGTGTAAGATTGTGAATTTTCTTGCTAATAGGAGCAATCAAACTGGTTAGGTTAAAACAAAAACACTATATGGTCAAAAATTTGCAGACACTTGACCATCACACCTATGTGCTTGTTGAACATCCCATTAGGAAAAGGAAGAATCTTTATTCAGAAGACCTATATTATACAATATGATTTTTAGTAGGGCTCTGGAAAAGTGGGAAAAAAAACATACATATATATATATATATATATATATAAACAATCATTAAAAACTACACTTAAGTAAACAGTTAGTAAGTCATTCTAATAAATATCGTAAAAAAAAACATATGATAATGACAAAAAAGAACAATAATGTTGATAAAAAAAAGATTTAAAAAATGAAACAAAGCCTAATTATTTACTATGAAGAGACTTTTTACCACCCTTTTAAATGTCTTAATAGTTGACAGTGATTGAATAGCATCCGGTAAAGACTTCCAACTGTGTAGACACGTGATTTGAGATCTTAACAGACCCCTGTTCGTGTTGGATTTAACTATTCTCAGCATATTTTTATTGCAAAAATTTCCATTCTAGATTGAGTCCCCCTTTGCTGTTATAATAACGTCCACTCTTCTGGGAAGACTTTCCAGAAGTGCAGGCCACTTCCACCTATCCATCTATCCATAACCGCTTATCCTGCACAGGGTCACAGGCAAGCTGGAGCCTATCCCAGCTGACTATGGGTGAGAGGCGGGGTACATCCTGGACGAGTCGCCAGGTCATCACAGGGCTGACACATAGACACAGACAACCATTCACACACCTTCACATTCACACCTACGCCCAATTTAGAGTCCAGTTCAATATTATTGGATATTTTGTTTTAGATTCATGACGTAATCCCAGAAAATTCACATCACTTCCTGGTTATAACACTGCAAAAAGTTTAAGGGAGGTGAATACTATTGCAAGACACTGTAGCACATTAGATTTCTTCCTAAATTTAAAATGAAGAATTGAAACAATGCGGTTTTGCATTACTTAAGAAAATTAATTGTTTTCTGTTTCTCTCCTAGCTATGAATGTAGTGACTCAAAAAAGTTCCTGGCTGGTCGTGGGTCGGTGCTGCTTTACTCATACCCACCCCCTTTTCTGTTTTTTTTTTTTTTTACTTCCTCAGTTGGTGACATGCCTGCTCTGTACCGGTACTTCTTAACCACTAGAAGGCACTTACGAGCAAATGTAGCTTAGGTCTTATTACTAAAGACCACAAGCTGGTTCGCTGGTTCTGGTTTTGGGTCTCTGTGCTCTCAGTCAGCTTCCTCTGTACCTCATGCACACTGTAAATATTTATAGTCAAAATGTTATGTGTTCCTCTGTCACTGTTAAAATGTATCCTGCTGCCTTATGTTTATTCAGCAATTAATACAGTAGTGCATTCAAGATTCCAAGGATGAATGGAGCACAAATGGCATGGTACAGACTTTGCCATGGTAGAAGTTGGCAATCAGGTAAACAGAAGAAAGTGCAACATGACCAGCACTGCAAAAAAAAAAAGGTAATACAAAGAACAAGCACACCAAATACAGAAACGCAACACAGGAATTAGTGATGTTAAATTTCTTGTGCATTTAAGGTTATAGATAAGATGCATAGAGAACCAAAACTATAACACTAAATGACTGAAAAGAACTTAATTATTATTAGTAATCTACTCCAGTAATGGTGGAAAAAAGTCAATATTTATTGCATATATTATTTAGTGCTTTGTTATATGAGCTTGTTTAACATTTCATTCTTGTCTATAAATAATATTCCAAATATCTAGAGTGTGTGTTTTATTCATATCTTTTATTTGTCCAGTTTTTCTTGCTTGGACATTTGTATTCATTTAAAAATAGGACATCTCTAAATCTCATGATTGAAGGCCACATTCACTTCAAAGTGGATAATGGTCATATCACTTAATAGCTTCTTCGTCTGTGTCTTTGTTGTAATTAACATTTCCAAATGAATATATTTGGCATGTACTTTAATGATGTGTTAAAATGAATGTCAAGTTATTTCAAATTATTTGTATAATAGATTAATAATTACATACAGCTCTGGAAAGAATTAAGAGACCACTTTAAATTTTTTTTCTTAAATCAGCATCTCTATGTCTGGCAGCCATTTTATTCCAGTGTCTCTGCTGGAATTCCAACACAAGCACACCTCATTTTACTTAATTAGGTACTGATTAGGTGATTACCTGAACTAAATCTTATTTAACGAGGAAAAGTGATTAAAAAAAACATTGCTGTGGTCATCACTATCCTCTTGCGATAGGACCAGTTTGGATGGCAAAAATCATGCTAGTAGTACCTTAAATTTAATTGGAATACAAAAATATCTATTCATCATGCCAAAAGAGCTAAAAGAAAAAGTTTTGAGAGAAAAAGAAGGGTTCGATTCTGGCTTTACTAGCACCAGGATACAGTGAGTATCATTGTTTCCTTCCTTAAAATTTCAAAATTGGCAGTTCATAAGAACAAGTTCAAGCAGCAGACATTGGGGACAACAAAGTTAGAGACTGGCAGAGGGTGAAAACAATTCACCACTGACCAGGATGATAATCAATTCCTTCAAATGTCACTCAACAACCATAGAATGACATCAAGTGACCTACAAAAAGAATGGCAAATAGCAACTGGGGATAAGTGCACAGCAAGGAGGGTTTGAAACAGGCTCCTCTGGGTGGGGATGAAGTCATGCAAAGAAGAGCCAGGCTGAGGTTTGCTAAAGATTGGACCGTAGAGGACTGGAGTAAGGTCATTTTCTCTGATTAATCCAATTTTCAGCTTTTCCCATTGCCTGCTCATCTAACAGTTAGACAGAGACCTGAAGAGGCCTACAGGCTACAGTGTCTTGCACTCATTGTGAAATTTTGTGGAGGATTGGTGATGATCTGGAGGTGCTTCAGCAAGACTGGAATGGGGCAGATTTTTGTTTGTGAAAGACACATGAATCGAGCCATGTACAAGGTTATCCTGGAAGAAAACTTGCTTCCTTCTGCTCTGACAATGTTTCCCAACTCTGGTGATTGTATTTTCCAGCAGGACAATGCTCTATGCCACACAGCCAGGTCAATCAAGGTGTGGATGGAGGACGACAAGATCAAGACACTGTCATGGCTAGCCCAATCTCCAGACCTGAACCCCACTGAAAATCTCTGGAATGTGATCAAGAGTAAGATGGATGATCACAAGCCATCAAACAAAGCTGAGCTGACTGAATTTTTGTGCCAGGAGTGGCATAAAGTCATCCAAGAGCAACATGAAAGACTGGTGGAGAACATGCCAAAACGTATGAAAGCTGTGATTAAATGTCAGGGTTATTCCACCAAATAATGATTTCTGAACTCATCCTAAGTTCAAACATTAGTATTGTGTTGTTTAAAACTGAATATGATCTTGATTTTTATGCATTATTCAAGGTCTGAAAACAATTAATCTTTTTTGCTATTTTGACAAGTCATTTTCTGCAGTTGAATGCTCTAAGTGACAATATTTGTCTGTGGAATTTGGGGGAAATGTCAGTAGTTTATTGAATAAAACAAAAATGTTCATGTTCCTCAAACCCATACCTATAAATAGTAAAACCAGAGAAACTGATCATTTTGCAGTGGTCTCTTGATTTTTTTTTTTCCAGAGCTGTATGTACAAATTTTAATTGGTTCTGCTGATTTTTGAGTCCCCATATTGCATATGTTTAAAAGCAAGGCATACCAGTAATAGTGTTTGTATTTAATATATGTGAAATGCTAGTAATAATAGACCTACAATATTAACAAATCACATTATTTTCAACAATTATTTAAAAGTGTGCTGGAAAAAAAGACAATTACATAGCATCAACACTGTACAGAGTGGTCGATAGTAAGATCAATGTATTTTCATATGGTAGAGTAAATGTTTAAAGTTGAAATCCTCTGGATAATTAGACTTACATACTGGTACTCCATTTCATACCTGCTATGTAGAAATGTGGGCAACTGCTGAGGAGCACCTCCTGCATTTTCTCCACATGTTGTTGTGTTTCACAAGGAAGGCAATAGACTGTATAGTTATCACCTCAATAGGATGTGATGTTTCCCCACAAACTATACAACCTACTACCTCATCTTGTAGAAACACATGACCAGATGTGTCTAGCTTCAGCAAAGTTCTTTGCTCAGTTTTCAAAAAACACCATATATGACAGAACAACTGACAATGAAACCAACTCAAATATCATTAATGTCCTATTGCTCTTTAAATGGAAGCTCCATATGTGTAGGTGCTGAATCACCATGATGTCCAGTCACTCATGAGCAGGAGGTTGATCAGACTGTCTCCTTAGGAAAGACAGTAGATTGTATAGTTATCTCAGACGGAGGATTAGCACCCCACAACTATTCAATCTACTACCTCAGCCTTAAGGACAGTAGCTTTCACAACAAAGCTGTATTTACAACAAGAGTTGGGAGAAAGACAGTTACACATTGAGCATAATAATCTACACATAGCTACAATTTTTAAAATCTTATTTGCATCATGAAAGATAAGGCACACTATGTTCCAAGAAATATAATATAAAATTTAGAAATGAATCATGCCTCTTAACAGAATTATGACATTTATTTCAAATGAAATTTTGCACATTTTCTGTCAAAAAATATGTCTATATAGTTATTGTGTTCTTGTTTTGCTGGTCCCATTACACAAAAGCTGTATAAAAGTGTATATTTCTCCATGCAGGAATGAAAATACCTCTTTGTGGAAGCTGATGCAGTGGAAGCTGATAAAAGCATTTGAAAATGAATTTCATATCGTTGAGTTATCCACCGATCAGCCATAACATTATGACCACTGACAAGTGAAGTGAATAACAGTGATTATCTCATTACAGTGGTACCTGTCAAGGGGTGGGATATATTAGGCAGCAAGAGAACAATCAGTTCTTGAAGTTGATGTGTTGGAAGCAGGAAAAATGGGCAAAAGTAAGGATCTGACTGACTTTAACAAGGACCAAATTGTGATGGCTAGATGACTGAGCCTGAGCATCTTTAACATGGCACATCTTGTAGGGTGCTCCCAGTATGTAGTGGTTAGTACCGACCAAAAGTGGTCCAAGGAAGGACAACTGGTGAACTGGCGACAGGGTCATGGGTGTCAAAGGCTCATTGATTCACATGGGGCACAAAGGTTAGCCCATATGGTCCAATCCCACAGAAGAGCTATTGTAGCACAAACTGCTGAAAAAATTAATGCTGGCTAAAACAGAAAGGTGTCAACATTAACTTTTTCAGCAGCATGTGCTACAATAGCTCTTCTGTGGGATTGGACCATATGGGCTAGACTTCGTGCCCCATGCGAATCAATGAGCCTTGGCATCTGGAATTGCAAGGAGAAAGTAGACACTTGCAGAGTGGTTGAACTCAGCATTTAGCCATGCTCATATCCATGAAGTGATGTGAAGAGACATGGGGTAGAGTTCCAAACAGAATATACAAACCATAATGACACAAGTGCACGTTTTTATGTTCTACTGCAATAGCTAAACTGCAAACAAACTAATGTTAGTGTAGCCTAACTAGCTATAAATTTATCTAAATAGTTACGCTGTGCATATCGAGTATCAAATGTTTAACATTACTGTAGAAAATTAGCTATTTGAGGAGAACATACAAACTTTTATTTGGTTGACCACTCTGAAAGTGTCTGCTTTTCCCTGAAGAATTGCAAACACTTTTCTAATTTACACACAACCAGAATTTTGATGTTTATACATAAAGTTGTCATTTCATAAAATATCTAAACTGTAAGCTGTAATTTGAAATTATGTGTTTTAATGGGACATTCATAGCCCTAGCAAGTTCAAAACAAACAATAAACATTAGCAAAAAAAAAATGAAATCTATTGAAAAGAGAAGTTAGAATGTATATAATTCAAATATCAATTTTTATATTCACATACTTTTGTCAGGTTCGAAGCTCATAGTATGTAGCCCAATATCATCTGTGCCTCGTCCCCACACACTCCAAAAGCTGAACTGCAGAACTGCATTTAAATCACTGGTGTTAGTAAGTTTACCGGAGTCAACATTCAGTATGGAACTGCAGTTTACACCAAGTGTTCTGTGCATAGAACATTTATTTCTGTACTCTCCTAGACTGGGTTAATAAATATAACATGCAAATGTTTGTACTACTATGCTCAATGGCACCTTCACAATGTTTAACTAAATTTTAATCACCGAGAGAATATGTGCTGCTGCTGTATGAATGAAACATAACAAACATGAAATACAGCAAAGTACTGCTTATACTGTGGCATACACTGCACAAAGTAGTATAATTATTGCTTTTTTTTTTACATCAAAATTATACAATAATATTCTGTGTAATGAATTTAGGGTAAATTAAAGTAATATTGTGATGCATTCTGGGATATTTCAGCTGTTTGAAACAAATAACTGGAAAGTCATGTCCATGTGATTTTAAAGTAATGTGTGATGCAAAAAATTATTACGCACTGAATAGATTTTCTGACAGCTTGAATAACATCTTTTGAAGTCCTTTTTTGATTCATTAAAAACACCAGATTTGGTTAAACATTTAAGCAAGTTAAATAAGGCCCAGTGTAAAATTGGCGTGAGATAAACTGGTTATTAACCTTCTGAAAATAAAGTCTCAAATCTATAACAACAAAAAGGGTTTAAAAAGTTAAGCAAAAGCTTAATAAGTGGCATCACAGCAATCTTTAATTTAAAGTCAGGTAATAGGACTCCTGCTGAGAAAGGTAACAGATATCCTGTGTATTAACTTGAGGAAACTATTTCTTTTTCCTATCTGTCTTTTGGTTTGATTTTAGAATTCATGGTCGAAGTTCAAAAATCCTGAGTGCAATCTCATTCATCAGCCCCAATCTTTCTTCAATGGACAGGCTATGTCCTTCATCTAAACTCACAAACGGCAATCAGTAGTTGGGTAAGAAGCTGAGAAGAACTGAGCTCATTTTGTTCCTTTTTTTTCTTTTTTTCTTTTTTGGAATGAGTATCAAAGTAATCGGCCTAAATAACACAGCCCCGATGGAAAGCATGATAATTTTGGGTAAACCTTATCCATAACTCTGAACTGGCATTCAACTGTTGGCATTAGGTCAAGAATTAATCTTTGCCAGGAAACAGTGCCCATTTTCTGCAAAATTTATCCTTTAAAAACCAGCAGAAGCCTGTTGTTTAACAGGTTGTGGTACACAATTATATCTTGTATTGATAGTAAGTAGTCAGCATAGAGGAAGTTTCAAAAGGGCCCAAACAAAATGGCTGTTCTGCTGCCATTTTAGATAGCTTGGCTCTGATGAGAGGGAACCTCTAATACCTGCCCAAGTGCCAATGCAATCCAAATACCCAGCATGATTTATAATATGTTTGTCAATGCAAGTGAAGATTAAAAAAAAATTTACAATGTCAAAAAGTAAAATTCTGCCTTTAGTTGTGTAAAATGCAGATTTCATGATGGTAATCATTCATACTTGGAAGTGATTTTAACTCTGAAGTGATCTTGCATAGCTGCAGCTCTGACTATTTGATATTATTTGAAATGAACCCCATATTTCATATTAACTTGGTGTCTGCAGTGGCAGCTGAGGCAGTTAGACAATGCCAAGCTCTGGCATGAAGCTGTGCCTAAATAGGGTGGCAGACAAGGGTTATGGGAGCAGTTCAAACAATTGACTGGCATGCAAGGAGGGGTAGGACAGTTGCCCTGTCACTTTGCATAAATTAGCATGTGAACCAGAGACAGTGAAAAGCACCATGGTAGCTCATTAACATGCAAAATTCTTCTTTGGCCTAATTAATGGGGGCAGTGATTGAAATGTTTTGGCATGGCAGTTGGCAGAGGAAAAGGTGGCCCTCTACTCGACAGGGTGGAAAGAACAGCATGAGTGTGGGGGGTGGTGCTTCAGAAGGACAAATAGAAACCTCTTAATTGAGATGTTGAATCAGTTTAATGGTGAGTGGTATCAAGTCTGCAATATAAAATGTAAATATTAAAATCAGACAACTTTGAAAAATGATGTAACTGCTGTCAAAGAAGAATGCAGATTGAAAATAATTGGGCAAAAACTGAAACTTGAACAGTCTGAAAAATGCAATCACCATTTTCGAAGCAGTTTTTAGGTCTTAACTCCTCATGTCCAAAGAGCAATTTAATAATATAGACAATGATATCCAGTGTCACCTTCTTGTCTTCTTCAGGAGTGTAATGCATATAATGAAAACCTTTCCAGATTTCTTCAAAAATAATGATTTTTTTTTGTGATTCATGTCTCAAGAAACCCATAGATCACTCCACATATTACTGTGTCAACATACTGTAAGCTTTGGTGAGAGACAGTATATGTTAGCTGTAAAATGTATTCCTGAACAAATAATTGCATTGATATTCAAATGGATATTTAAGTTTTCATTTATTTGTATTTGAACTCTTTCTGCACCTATTCTAAAATTTTGGCTTAAAATGCAGCTTTAAAAAATATAACAACTTGACAGGGTTAGGCAATGATTTGGTAACTTTTTACTGTGTAAATAAATTGTTAAAGTTTCTTTATGTAACATTTCCAACATGAATTGAACTGAAGGCGGTTTCAACTTTGACATTTTATTAAGGGAAAGTGATAAACAAACAGGTTTTTACAACAACCTTGATAGAGCCCATATGAAACTTTTCGGGTTCGATAGATTTGCAAGTTTTGAACCGAACCATTGATTACATTTGCTGGTCATGTTCAATAAACAAACCCAGTGCCTCTCCATTTGTTCATCAATCACTGATTTGGAGGTTGATGAAGCAATTCACTAATAAGTTTCTGAATAAGCATATTCATCTACAATATTTGAATATAGTAACCTTTTGCACTGTGCAAAGCTAGTGATTTTCAGTTGGAATCAATTAATTGTTTCTGTCACTTTAATAATGCCATAATATTACAAAGGCTAACTTTTGTTAGTCTTTCTATCATTCAGCAGTAACAGGGAAACCGCCCTGCACACAAAAATAGCATCTCTAAACAGGAAGTCTGCTTTCTGCCAACTTAGTTTGACTCTGTCCTGTGTGTGTGTGTGTGTGTGTGTGTGTGTGTAGGTCTTCAAGTTCATCTCTTATCACTCAGATAGTGGCTCAACAAACAAAAACAGTTATCAAGCCTAGTTTCTCCTTTGGTTCAGTCGGCACATAGGCAAAAGCTGTAAATTAAGTTTTGGCAGTGTTACTCCGTGGTGTCAGATTAGACACAAAAACCTTCATAGAAGTCATATTCTTATCTTTGAAAATGATCAGTAATGCTATAATTGTTTAGGAAACAGGAAAGTCCTCCAGTACTAAAGCAGACACTCCTGTATTTCTAGGTACAAGTAATCAAATTTGACCAACCTTGTATTACACACCTATAAACCTTTCAGCTAGACACATCATAAAAAGATATCCACGGTTTTTAAATCTTTTCAAATAGGCAAAAAAAAGGGGTACAATTCAGTTCACTTTTACTCAAACTCCATAGTTGAAATGTGTTTCCTGATAAAGGAAGTGTGACTTTATTCCTGGTTACCATACAAGTAATAGTCAAAGACACAGGCAGAAAGAAAGAGGGAGGAGGGGACACAAAAATAGCAGGAAGTAGAGATGGCAGGCCTGAAAGAAAATATCATGAAGTAACACGACAAGTTCATCTGAGGATAGCAGAGGGGAGGGGAAATCCTTCTCATTTTCTGCCTGTCACCCCACCCTTTATCACTCCTGCTCTCTCAATCTCCATTTTTTGGACAACATTATACACCCATATCTCCCCCCTGCTTTGATAGCATTGAAATGGTTGGAAGACTGATCCTTTTTACGCTGTAGAAAAACTGTATAAAGTAGTTCTTGCTGTTATTGTTGTACAGAACATACTCGTAATCAGTATGCTGGCATAAGTACTGAACAGAGAGTTGTTCACGCAAACTATTCACTAAAATTATACATTACCCAAATGCAGCAGACTTATCGGAAGTATGAATAGAAAGTTTTATGAATTAAATATATGCAAATGTAAGGGATATGCATGCATAATAACTATTTTTTCTGTATATATGCTTCAAATGATATACTCTGCATTTTTGTATGCATGTAATGCATGATTAGTGAGATCAAAAATAAACTACTGTTTAGATTTTGAACCCTTGAAAGCATCTTCTACAGCTGTAATGTGAGAGAAGAGATCACTATAAATCGACTTAATTCATGGTTTCTTGCTTTTTCATGTTTTCTGTTATAGATATGTTATATAATGGTAATTCCATCAATACTATTGTTTTACAAAGCTGCCTGTTGCTTTAGCAGAGTTCATTCCTCTCTTTACACAATCAATTCTACAATACTCATTAAATATCAGGCCAGTAATAAAGATTCCCTGAACAGCTCTCAGTGTCAAGAGAAATAGACTATGTTCTCTTTAGGTTTATCGTGTTAGCTTTGTTGTTTATAAGACAAATGGTTTGTTTTTAAAATCTCTACAGTGCAATTTATTAGACTACACACAAAATGAATTTTGTTGCTTTTACGGTACACTACGTACGTCCATGTACCTCATCTTTGTGAGGTGCTTTCTTGACCGCCATTATACAAACAAGTTGTATGAAATGATTGAGCCCAGCCTTGCTGTGAATACACAAATGGAGGCATGGATGAAATCTGATGAATTTGCAGTCACTAACAGACGGTGTAAAGTCTTCACTTCTCAAGTACGGTTTGATTTTTTTAATAATATGGCATTACTAGAGAATAATTCTTAAATCAGACCGCATTATAAGGGTGGATATGGTAGCAATGGCGACAGGGGGAAGGCAGACACGTGTGCAGGCGAACAATGAGGACGATAGGAAGCAAGAATGAGCATAAAAGGGAAAAAAAATTGAACACTTGTGAGAAAGCAGAAAGTTAAATGTGAGGAAAACAGTGTCCAAACTGAAGGAAAAGTGGGAAATACCTGAGTATGAATTCTGCAGGACGGCACAGCGACTCGGGCCAAGGGCTAAGGAGCACGATGGGCGGGTGGGTAGGCAGAGGAGGAGGAGACAGAAGAAGAGGGAGATGAGATATTATTTGTGTCTTGATACTTCGCTGGCAAAAGGGAATAAAGAAAAATGAGAGAAACTAACCGAGCCAACAGTAACACTCTGCAGCCATGCCCTCCTATCTCCCTGCCCACTATGACCATGATGCCAAGAAACTAATGGGAAAGAGATGGCATGAGGTCACAGCAGGATGAAAAGGGAAGAAAAAATAATTTGGGGTAATAATACTTTTGGAGCACGTCCTAACTTTTCGGTAAGAGAAAGCAACTGTATTTATGTCTTTGTAAGAGATGCCAGGCAGAATAGGGTTCCCTTCACCATTTCATCTTGAACACTACACGGCGTTTGCCTGCCAGGGCCCTGAGGCGTGGAGAGAGAATGGATTCCCTCCAAAATCAGCAAAACAACATCGCTTGACACATCCCACCATGAGCACTTTATGACCAATGAGAGTTGCCAAGAAAGGAAAAAAGAAGCACATGTTTGCTGCGAAAACAAAAGTATGAAAAGAATCATATGAGTATACTTACACAAGCTTTGGCTTCTGTTCAAGGAGCAGGTTTGAATTAAGAGATAATTGCTACCCTTAGAATAAAGAACTATGATTTCTCCCAGAGAGAAAGGGAGTTCGGTGAAGTCTTTTGTCAGCATTTGGCATTCGTCCCAGGTAGTACATGTCTCTCTGTTCCCCTTCTACAGAAGTCATTTCAGCGTCTTTAGCTGCCCTGGTGTTGCCTGTGCTTTTTGTGTGAATTTCCCTATTAGGTTCGTGTCCTCTTAGACATATTGGTAAAAATTTGTTTTGCTGAGCACCCCTGCAGCAATACAGGCTCTAACTTTGGAAAGAAATCATTTTGGAAAAAAAGTCTTTCGACAAAGTTGCAAAACAATCAAAATGTGCAACTTTTGTAGGTGAAAGACAATCCACCAGTCCACAGTCCTGGACTTTTAGCCTCTTTATGGCTAGGACACGAATAAGCTGAGTTTGCAAGAATGTTAAAAGTGATTTTTTTAAGCCACTTGCAGGAGTAAGTTGTTCCTGTGATGAATCCTACGGTATTCAGCCATGGCGAAAAAGGGGCTCAGAGCCCAGGTGGCCAGCCAGCCAGCCAGCCAAGAGAGAGAAGTGTCACCGAAATAATCCAGTGTAACTGCCAAAAAGGTGTACTTCCTGGAATAAAGATATTAAGAAAAATAAAAAGAGAGTTTCCCAGCGAAGTGCTGTGCTTGCCATCCCTCGTCCTCATCTCAGGCATTGTCCAGGACAGCTCAGTGTGTGATGTCACGGCCCCCTTCGTTCGCTTTTGTTGTATGTTCATTTATTTTGCTCTCCCCACTGTACTCCTCAGCTCCTCCCCTCTGCAGCCAACACGTATACACTCTACCCTCATCGCCAAAAAAAAAAAAATAGGAGAAATCCTTTCCAGAGTTTTACAGTAGTCCATTCCAACAGCATGTTATGGTTAAAAGATATGAGGACAACCGAGGCAGCAGTAGCAGAGAGAGAGAGAGAGAGACTGCCTTCACAAATCTCTCACTATGTCTTTGCCTTCCTGCCTTTGCAAGCAGGGAGCTTGTAAAAGTTTCAGCTGCGCCGGCTTAGGGCCAGCCCCTGTTGGCAGCGTTTCAAGAAGAGCACTGACTGTTTCTAAAGCACCCAGAGATTGTCAGGGTGGGGGTGAACCTACCAGGGGGTAGAGAGGTTCCCATCAATACACACGGGTATTGAGGGAAGGAAAGAGGGGCATATGTGCCAGCTGCAACTACTCCAGGGTTGAAGCAGAGAGGAAAAGAGTACAGTCAAGACAGTTCTATGCACATTTTCCCCTTCTGCTTTCTTCTTGTCACAGATGAAGCTGCGGTATAAAGCAATTATACTGTTTGTGAAGTTTGGATAGTTGGTTTCTGAGCAATGTTTTGATCTAAAGCTTTGATATTATGCATTGCCAATCATTATTTATGATGGGTTTTGGACCAATATTGTGTATATAGTTTGACTGTGCACAGTTATCTACGAGGGCAAAACTCTTTATCAGTTTTAAAACGTGCGTCATTCTAGAACAAGTAAAAGCACTATGTTATCAGCTGTAACATTGTCAACTGTCTGCCCTGGGAGAGGCCACCTGTTGCTTGTTTGTATAGCCGTGTAGTTGGCAGGTGTCAGCTAAGGACACTGTCCTGCTGTAACTGTGATTGCACCAATACACACACACACATGTATATGCACATACTCATGCAAAGCATGAAAGCTGTCACACCACTTCTGATGCACACACCTATATATTTAATTTCTGTCTATGCTATATTCACCATATGGAAACTGAAGTAGACTCTCTTAGTTTAAGCACACTCTGCATAAGCCGGACTGTTGGAGAGGAACCGGTGTTGTGTTTGGCAAGTGGCAAAAGATGCCATACTTCAAGCCAGTCTTGGATTCAGTCTGACTTTCAAAGCAATCCACAAATGAATACTTCACGCCACTGGATACTGTGAAACAGTTATTAGCGGAGCTCCTTGTGTATGCATTGCAGAGCCCCATACTTAAGAGAATATGGTAATACATCAACCTGATTTTTGATGGCTTTTGACCATTTGACATCTGTACCTACATATGAATGTACGTATGAACAATGAACATGTACCACCACAGGGAACCCAACTGTAAGTGCAAGGCAATGTATCTCATAAACACTTGACCATCTGACAATGGAATTTGTATCTTTATTTACATAAGATAGATGTGTTTTTATCAAGAGGTTATTTTTAATTGAGGCTTAGTTGTCCACAAGCAAGGAAGGGCGAGGTTCAGCATTGTGAAAAAACTGCATGGGCAAATAGTACAGTAGTTTAAAGACAATGTTTCTCAATGTACAGTTGCAAGAAATTTAGGGATTTCACTCTCGAGAATCCATAACGGTGGATTCCATAATACTTAACAGAAATGCATCAATCTGATTTCCAATGGCTTGACCGTACAATGTCCGTACATACATACAAAGGTCAAACACGTACCACCAAAGGGAACCTGACCGTAAGTGCAAGGCATTATATCTCAAAAACTTGACCACTGAACAATGAAATTTGTATCTTTATTTACATAAGATAGATGGGTTTTTATCCAGCAGTTATTTTTAATTTACTTTTTAAAAAATAACATGGGATTATTTCCTGATACATTTTGTGGAAAATATTAATGACAGTTTCATATAAAACCAGTTAAAGCATTTTTATGAGTCCACTAACTTGTTGGACAGTTGACAGTTTCTGTTATGTAAGGGTGTAAGACGGATGTTAAGATGGATGTAAGTGCAGGAAGACACTGTTGAAAACACACTAGCAAACAAATCCAAAACATAGACAAAGGTAGAGTAAAAAAAAAAACCCAGGTAGTGATTGAGTGAGGCACAGACAGGATATCAGAATACTCAAAGTCCAAAAACATAAACAGGGTCAAAACCAGAAAAGTGATACAGAATACAAGGCTTTCACAAAGTCTGTGTGTTACTAAGTGCCCTTATATGTATGTGCTGTAATTGTGCTCTAATCAGGAACAGATGCATGCTAATTAGTCCTAATGGCATGTGCGTACTTTGCTCCAACACGCATGGACCTGAACGATGTAACCAAGCAACTGTTTGACATATCAAGTTTGATATTGGACTGTAACTATATAGTACTGATGTAAAGTGAAAGTGCTGGTTCACTGCTGTCCACCAGATACCCAGCAGAGTCGCACCATAATAAATGCTGTGGTGTTGTTTCTGGTGCACGGCATGCGGTGTCAAAGAAAGGAATAGATATGTATTCATAACTGCAATGTGTATATAATTATTGGAGTCACTGTCACAAGAGAATGCAGCAATTTACTGATGTGAAATACATGACACGATACAATTTGATGGTTCATATGCTACACGACCTCTGGTTTTAGGCAGTGCCTCTATCTATCTATCTATCTATCTATCTATCTATCTATCTATCTATCTATCTATCTATCTATCTATCTATCTAT
>JAODVO010000023.1:31301725-31316669 GCA_025400055.1 Notarius lentiginosus | reverse complement strand
GAACATGCAAACTCCACACAGAAAGGCCCTCGTCAGCCACTGGGCTTGAACCCAGGACCTTCTTGCTGTGAGGCGACAGTGCTAACCACTACACCACAGTGCCGCCCGCTTCAAAACTTTTCTTCTTAAATCTCTTTAGTTCTGAATTTCTTCCAGTAACATCCTGGATCCCGGCCTCATTGGGAACTTTTTATAGATTAGGAACAATCCTGAATGGCCTGCTCTTCCCTTGTAATAGCTGGATTTACACATGGTGAGTAGCCCGCTCATACCCTTGTGCTCATCCCCTTTTCAGTGACCTTTGGATAGACCAAGCTACTAATCACCATGTCCGTCTTTACACCTTATCACCACCATTTACCTCGCATTATAACCTTCACCTACTCTAAACTCTTGGACCAATTGATTCTAATATTTATAGTCCCAGTATTTCATTGTATGCTTTCCATTCCCATTTGAATTTCAGAGCCATTAATTTCTCTGTTCAGATATTACCGGGAACCACCTATAGGCTGTTTTGCTGGATGCAGGTTTCTAGCCTACTGAGACCTGTTTTGAACTATGGTTCTCCAGCATGTGCATCCTATCACCTTAAGTGATTAGTTACAAAGTGGAACACAGATTGTTGTTTCCCCTTATGGCTCGAGTTGTGGGTTTCATATATCAACTTCAAACTTTTTTCCCCTCTCAGGAAGCCAACTACAATTAATTACATTTCAACTTCATCTAGAAACCAGAACAATACAAAAGTAGTGCCTATTTATCAATATATTTTTTTTTCTCCAGCTGGTCTCAACACTATGTCCATCCAGAGAAACCGTATCTTTAAAGTAGTAGATTCAAAAGCCTCAGAAAAGGGTTTTGGCGAAGCAAGTCAGCTTGAATTTTGCTTTGCTACATGAGATATAACATTTAACCAAACAGCAATACTAATAATTTGCTTTATTTTATCATATTGGAGCTTTTGTTGAATTTGTTCTCTCTGTTGAACTGAATTTAACAAAATATTAACCCCTTGGCTGCCACCCATAATTAATTGTAATATCCCAGGCATATAGGACAAAAATAGGTCAAAAGTTGGGATATTTTGATGATCTTTCTCTAACTTGTTCAGAACTTTATATTTTTAATAGTTGTATATATAAAAAAAATCACAAAAAACACTGTTGTAGAGTAAAAATAACTTGAGTAATCAAAAACAACTTCAAAAACATGCAAAAAAAAAAACCAAGACAGCAGGTCTGGCCAATGAGAACCTGTCCATAAACATGAATTCCTCGTACTTGAAAACATGGTGTACACCAAGGGTCCATGTACTCCAAGTAACTGGGTACCATTTTTATGATGGTCTTTGGTATGACCCGACCATGAATAGAACTTGCGATCTCCCGATCAAGAGGCGGACATGCTAAACACTAGGCCAACTTGCGGTAATGTGCCACTGTGAAGTAAAAGTAATGTGCCATGTAAGGTACATAAAAGGAGATGTTTATGATGAGTAGCATACGTCATAAGGCACAGAGGTAAAAGATTTCATGACGTACGTGACTCGTCCAAGGGCACTGAAGGGGTTCATGTGGCTAATATAGCAATGACCTCTGTTAACTATCTGTTAAGCACATAAACTCTCTTGTGTTGTTTTACCGGTCTTTTCAAAAGGAGTAATTCCAGCATCCTTGTGAGAATCATATAAGAAATTAAAGCCTTGGCTTGGTGTACTTGCCTCTGCAGATTAGATCTGAGTCAAGGTAGTGTTGTGACAGACAGGAAGATAAGCACATGCCATAAGCTACATGTGCATTTGGAGGCTGAAGCACTTCCTCTGGCTTTACACACCGTACACAGTCTGAGGACTCGGGACCTACACAAGCCCGGCAAGATACATGACAACCTGCAGAGAAAAAGTGAGAGAGAGAGAGAGAGAGAGGGAATGATGGATGAGGAGAATATAAGGAAAAAAGGAAAAGGAAGAAGGATGAAGAAATATGGTTGGAGGAGGAAGTGAAAGTGAGAAAGAACGTAGAAGAGAAGGTGAATAAAATGGATTGGTTGGCTGTATAAGTACAGCTTCTGTGACACACATCTCTGCATCCTTGGCTCTTGATCTCCGGCTTAGCTCTCAGCTGGGCTACTAATCGCTGTTACTTTGAATTCAGTTCATACACAACCCTGTGGCGCAATAACTTGTTTTTATGTTTGCCATCTGCACTCAGCTTTAATCTCTGCTGAAACCATTCACAAAGTATTCAGAGTCATGACACTTTAAAAAGAAATGTCTGCATGACAAGTTTGACCTTGACGATTGAGCATTTAAACGCCATAATAACTTCCAACAAAGGATTACACAACATGTGTACTTTATTTCTCTCTTGTAGGTCCACAAGAAACATATTACTTCCATGCTTTTTAGCCAAGCTGAAGTCAATAATCTAAGTGTCAAGTTATTATTACTGATTGAAGATCATGTAGACGAGGGTAGAAACCGAGCTCTTACTATAACAGCGTCCATCTCTGCTGAACAAACCCTCTCCACACGACTCCACACACTCGCCGCGGTGCAGAAGGAGGAAGCTGGGGCATGTAACACACTGGGACGCTGAGGGGCCGGAGCAGGACGTACACGAGCTGTGACACACTGAGCGACAGGACAAAACACAGGAATAGGCCAAAAGGTCATATGATTAAATGTGGAAGAAATGAATTTTTACACATGCTTAATACGGCGTACAATAACAAAAGTTGGTGTATCGGAGCAAGTTGAAGTGCGAAGCTACATTTTGATGGAAATGTATCATTCTGTAATGGAGACGTCCAAGTCTCCAGATATAATTAGAAATCTTATATTACTTTTCTAGATTTCCAGCTCAAGGTGATCTGAAAAATGGAATAATATATCTGTGGATACCTGTGCGTTGAGAAAAAAAAAAATCTATACATGTTGACGGGCTTTACAAGAATAACATATACAAACTATAGACTGTAAAAATAATGGACAAAGCCTCTATGACATCACTCTTAGGATTTCTGAAGAGCAAGTCTGAAGCTCAAATAAGGCTATGGGCATCACCATCTTGGTAGCACCTGGCTCCACCAAACTCCTGGCTAGTCCATAAATGGAGAA
Source organism: Notarius lentiginosus (assembly GCA_025400055.1). Taxonomy (NCBI): domain Eukaryota; kingdom Metazoa; phylum Chordata; class Actinopteri; order Siluriformes; family Ariidae; genus Notarius; species Notarius lentiginosus. The sequence continues at coordinate 31,313,548 of JAODVO010000023.1, read as the reverse complement.
ATGGGCGGGGATAGTAAAGCCTGGCTGCTGGAATAGTATGGCTGGAACACGCCTACTAACCTCGAAGTTAACAAGCTAGCCATGTAAGCTCACCAACAAGCTATCCTTGGCTTGCAAGTGACGTCAAAGCAAAGTAGAAACCCGGATGTCGGCCATGTTGGTGGATATACAAATGCGGGGTCAAGCGACATTCCATACAAAACATAGTCATGTGTGCGCAACTCTTTGTTTTTCCACTGCTTTAAGCGTTCTTTTAGCTATCCCATATCTTTGTGCTGTATACGGTTGTGGTCGCAACAGTACTCGTGACCGTGGCACGTTCGGATATGTTTTAATTCCGTCCGTGATTCGGAAAGAGGGCGAGGAAACTCTGAGGCTTCGTATGGAGAGGAGACGAGGGGATCGGGACACTTCGTCCAATGACCATTTCGTCCAAAGCCTTTTGCATACGCATTATCAATTAGTTTATGTTTCAGGTGTTCACGACCGAGAGCACTGCCCTGCTCCTAAAGATCTAATATGATCCAGCCAGGTTTAAAAATTAATAACTTGGCCAACGGAGCTTGCAGCGAAGGCAAATTTTATTTCGGTAGGACCACGCCTCAGCCTGGGATTCGCGAACGAAGCCCCCGCGAGAGCGCTGCTCCACGCCTGAAGATTTAATATGATCCAGCTGGATCATAGACATGCAAGCAAGCAGCCTGCAATGACCAGGGAGTTAGCTCATCCCAGGGTCAGCAAGTGGCACGGGCCGACGTGCTTACCCCCCTTAGTACGTTCTTTAGTGTCGAAGCGCATGTACTATGGCACTCATTTGCTTTACAAAACTGCGTTTTGCTTACGTCAAATTCCATTGAGGCTCAAAAAGGTTTTGGCTGAAACGTCTCAACTTCTGGACAAAAAGGCATGGGACGAAATGACCTGTATTCGTACTCGATGGTCAGTAGAAGCATCTTATCTTCAGAAAAGTCTGACTTTTTCAAATAATATGGGTCAAAACCCTACATATCTATCTTCTCTTTGGATCGAATCTTCGCTCGACCGTTCAAATCGTGGTGAGACTGAGAAAATTCGGCACTGTTTACAGACGCGCTTTCAGCGGCTGCCGTCCTAGTCGCTTTGTAGATCCACCATCATGGCGGACGCTCGTGATGATCACGTAGCACGTTTTGATCACGTGGTTGCGAGTCATCCATACTGAGACTCCCAAAAGTGATCCTGTGCACTGAAGGCTGAAGAACACGACGAGATGAATTTCCACTGGAATGGTTCTGCAAAGCTAGTTCATTCACTGAAACCGTTTGTGTGTTTATAAAGCTCCGAGTGGTCTCAGTGAGCTCGGAGTTGCTTGGTCGCGATAAGACGAAGGCCGCCAAGCAGTCGGCCAACGAGAACAGCCAGAGTCTGGGCCTCTAAACCCAAATCAATCATGCCCAAGGTTCCGTCTCTCCCTCTGCACTGCGGTCTTAGACATGCCCTCTTAGCTCCAACGTGAGAGCAACAGTACTCCATTTTGCTGGCTCGCCGGACAAGGCTGCAGTCTTTCACGGGCCTTGTTCATGTCTGAAATCTAGTGTCAAACTCAGCACTTTCCTTTTCATGCACGTCTACTTTTCTGTTCAGGAGGTCTCTTCATCTGCCACCACAAACTGCCCATGTTCATCAGCGTGGTGGAAAAAGAGAAAGCCAAGAAGGCAACTGCAGTTATCGTGCCTTTTGTCTGGCTTTAGCTTTGACAGCTTTCGAGAAGCCATATTAGCATACCTACTGAACAGCATTCTCATTTAGGACTGCCCACATACAAAAAAAAAAAAAATCCAAATGTGCAATATTACCTCCGTCGCGACCTCAGCAAGCGGGCTGAGGGAAACACGTACCTAATCACATTTCCTTAAAACACCAGAGAAGAACAAATTGCTTAAGCGAGCCTATAATGAATCGAACAGCAGACGGTGCGCTGCTGTAATGCGCTCAGACAGGCAGCTGTAAAACAGAAAATCTTGTTGACAATATTTTTTTTCTCTCTGCCTTGCGTGAAGCAAAGCAATTCCTCTGGAGTGATTCTGGCATGATGGGCTGGAGGAGGAATGGCGGGGGGAGAGAGAGAGAGAGAGAGAGAGAGAGAGAGAGAGAGAGAGAGAGAGGAGGCCTCCTATAAGCCCCGCATGTAAACAGAGGAAAATGAGTCAGTGTGAGTGAGAAAGAGAAGGAAAACCGACATGGCGCTTAGGGCCAGCTGGACTGACAAGTGATTGATTTCCCAAAAGAAGCACCATGCAAAAAAAAAAAAAAAACACCCCACAACTACAGCCCCTCGCGTCAGAGGTAGGTGGGGGAGGCTAATCCGGTTTGCTCATCTTTGTGTGGATGTCTGCTTTCGGGCCTTCAGTAATCCATTTCTTTCTATCCCCTGCTAGCGTTTTTATCAATTTGGATGGCAGAGAGACAGACGTCTGGCCAGCACGTGAAGAGTAAAGGAGAAGAGAAGACATCTAAGTGAGCTTCCGATCTAGTCATTTCTGAGCGCATCATTTTCCCAGGTCTCAGTGCTACACCTGATTCTTAAAGGATTCTTCGTTTTATGTAGGCTGAATTGGTAAGAATAACGTCGCGTCTGCTTCGTTTAAGGTACAGCGCAAGAATCTCTGGAGGTAAAGTGCATCTATTACAAGAGGGCAGGAAATCATTTAAAACGCCGTTATGCAACCAGAGAGAGAATGACTGGATGGAAATTAAGATACGAGATAAAAGCGTACGCTGCGTAGAGAAAGAGAGAAGGCCAAGTCAGCACAGAGAGCCTGGCAGAAGCAGAATGGACCCTCAGCTGCTGTGTTCTTTGGCTGTGTGTCAGCAGAGGACGCCTTGTGTAACAGTATTTCCTCAGCGTGCAAGAATGCAAATCCTCCCCTGGGATGGAGCCTCGTGTTTTATAGAGCGCAACTCTACAGAAGTGGAGCTCGCAACTCGAACGATGCGATGACCTTTTCCACAGAAAGCTGCACTCCTCTGGTCTGTGCTTACAGGAAAAGCTCGGGTCTCTCTCCCCTGAACCGAACTGTCTCCTTAAGATCAGCTTATTAATGGCATGACTCACTGAGCCAAGAGCTCTCGTCCTGCTGATTAACTATGACTGAACTTCATGAAGGTCAGTGCCAATTGCTGGCTCGGTTAGAAAGAAAGTAGAAGAGAAACAAAGAAACAGAAAACCCTCAGAGGAGGCAAGAGTCAGGTCATGAACATATGTGCAGTAGGAGGACCAAGTCTTTTAGCAGGTTCATCAACAGAAGGCTGGATTTGAAACGGCGCAGAGGCCCACCGTCTCATATTTCCACCCTTAGGATTGGAGAAAATGAGCTGATTCCGTTCTTCAGGAGGCGGCCTGGTATAACTCTGCTATTGAAACAAAACGTAAGCGCACGCGCGCACACACCACATGCTAAACATGCAAAGTTTTGACATCAAGAGGTGTGAAGATTCTTCATCGGTGTGAGGCTGGAATTCGATCAAAACCAGAAGAAATAAAGATAAAGATCAGACTATTGATTACTAATGAGCCGATTATCAAGAAACCCACCGGCAGCGAAGTCATGGTGTTGATCATATTACAGGAATTCAATAACTAAGTTACCTCTAGTCAGTCATCGCCCAAGGTCTAAACTGACCTCTTTGGACATAAAAACAGACTCCACAAAGCATCCAAACTCTGACTGACTTATGAGTTAATCTTGCCGTTCCCCAAGTTCCATTAATCCTGGAGCTCCAGAGAGCCCAAAGGGCAAAAAGAGCAAAGCCTGAGTATCTGGTAAATTCTGAGGAGAAATGGCAACCTTTGCAATCTCTGACGTCCCAATTCTCTTGAAGCAGCATGGAAACAAACACATTGACAGAATAATTACAGGTCCTGTCTGGGTCTGAATCCTCAAAAAGACTGCTCTCGATGCCTGTGCGCAAAGCAACAATGTTCGGATCAGATGCTTTCAGACGCTTTTCACGTTTCCACTGGATACTTGAGAAAAAGAAATCTTATAACTGAAGGTTAAAATTCCACGCTGTATTGTCAGTCACCTAATGGGAGTCAATCAAAGCAGAATTTCTAAACATGATTTTGGTTGGAGCTAGAAATAAATGTCGGTTAAATCATGCCTCCATTCATTTACCGAACTTTGTGATCAACACGTGATATTACAATACACCAAATTAGTATACATACGGGACACTTTTTCCATGGGATATAAACGTGTATTCTGTTCCCTTCTAGCAGCTTTATTGATGGCATGTACAGTGGCGCATGAAAGTTTGCGAACCCTTCAGAATTTTCTATATTTCTGCATAAATAGGACCTAAAACATCATCAGATTTTCACACAAGTCCGAAAAGTACTAGATAAAGAGAACCCAGTTCAACAAATGCTGCCTTGATGGCCGTTGAGGGGTGTTGTCATCCTGAGTTGTTGGAACGAGGCTATTCTCCTCGAGTGCCTTCTCTGCTAGCTTGAGGACTTGATAGTCTCGCCGGATGCTTGCAGGAGGAATTCCTGAGACTATGGGGAGCATCTCAGTCGGTGTAGGTTTCAAGGTCCCAGAGATAAGGTGCATCGCTTCACTGAGAACCACATTGACAGCCTTGGTGTGGATGCTGTGGGACCAGACAGCTGTGGCATATTCAGCAGTGGAATACACAAGGGTGACTCAATTTTCAGAAGGAAGCAATTTTGATCATTGCTGTCACTGAAAGAGGAGAAAGAGTGTTCTATCACTCCCATCCAGAGATTACAGCCAATTTGCTCCCTTGGCTTCCAGGTTGGCTATACCATCCTTGAAATTTACACCTTTCTAATGTGCCACTTTGGAGACATACTTATGACAAGTGGCCGACTAGTATGGGTTTTTCAGTGGCCAATGCCAATGTTGATGGAAGTACAACAATTTCTGTTCACTGGAATTAAGCGGTCCAAACATGTTCCAGCATGACAATGCCCCTGTGCAGGAAGACAATGGTTTGCCAAGGTTGGAGGAAAAGAAGTCAAGTGTCCTGCAGGGAGCCCTGCCCTCAACCACACCTTTTAGCTTAACTAGAATGCTGACTGTGTGCAAGACCTCCTCACCCAACATCAGTGCCTGACCTTACTAATGCTTTTGTAGCTGAATGTTCTGGAACTAAATGTTTAAAAAGCACACATGAGTATAATTGTCAGGTGCCCAAAATATTTGGCCATATAGTGTACCGTAGGCCAATATAATAGCAAGTCAAAATACAATTTATTTGCTTTACCTTTGAACATTTATTTCATGCATGCACTGTTCATTCAAAAAACAGTAAGGATAAACTCATTAAATTAGATTATGTACAGTTTAATTTCAGGTAAATTTAGTTTTGACCTGGGTTAAATATTCTCTCTTTGAGATTAGTTATCAACATTGGAAACCATAACCATACCGCTACTGTCCAACTTCATTTTAGAAGCTTTAGTGATTATTGCACATGCAGAAAAAACATCATCATTGTTGATATGGGGGCTTCCACTCATCAGCCACTTTAATAAGAACTTATTCTTGATTCTAAGATTTCTGTTCTTGGCTGGCAGGAGTGGAACCCAGTGTGGTCTTCTGCTGTTGCACACAATGCTTTTCTGCTCACCATTCTGCCATTTTCCTCTGACCTCTCTCATCAACAAGGCATTTCCACTCACAGGACTGTTGCTCACTCAATGTTTTTTTGTTTTTTGCACCATTCTGTGTAAGCTCTAGAGACTGTTGTGTGTGAAAACCCCAGGAGATCAGCAGTTGCTGAAATACTCAAACCAGTTCATCTGGCACCTGTCAGAGTGCAGGCACTTATGGATGTATGTACAGGGGAGAGCGGGGTGCAAACTGTAGACAAAGCCAAATCATGAGACAGGAAGCATAGTCAGAAAGCAGGAAAGGGTCGGTCAATCAGCAAACGGAGCAATAAAGGTAAGACAGGTAACGTAAATGAAGAGATAAAGCGGGGGTATGAAAACCGAGAGGCAGGCAGACAATGAAAGGCTTGGTATGAACTGAAGAAACACAGAATGATACTTCACACTGAAGGTGGGTGTGTGAGAGGCTTAAGTAGTGTGGCTGATGAGTTTGGAAATGAGTGACAGCTGACATCAATAAGCCGGTGACAGGGGGCGCTGTGCTTTTTGGGAGTTGTAGTTCAAAGTGTCCATGTCTGTAGTTTGGCTATTGCTATCGTTCTGAATGGTTTTATTGACAGAACACCCCCTGAGGAGCTCCCTCTGGGAACTAAATTCTTTCTGAGGCCGCCTCTTCGTCTTGGTGCAGGTTTGTCAGGATGTTGACCATGAAATTCTTGTTTGAGCAAAGGGTCTAGAATGTCTTTAGAAGCTACCCAGCTTTGCTCCTCAGGTCCATAACCTTCCCAGTCTACCAGGTATTCAATTTGACCTCTTCTACATCTGGAATTGAGTATTCTGTTTACCTGGTAGATGGGTTCACCTTCTAAGTTAAGTGCTGGGTGTTCTTGGACTGGGGTGTTCTCAGCAAGAGGGCCCGGGATGGCAGGTTTCAAACAAGAGACATGGAATGTGGGAGATATTCTGCTGTGAGGGAGAAGTTCTAATCTGTACGAGACCTCATTGATGCGTCAAAGTACCTTGAATGGTCCTATGTAATGTAGCTGAAGCTTCCAACAGGTATTGGGTTCTCTGAAGTTCTTAGTGGCTACCTATACTCTGTTGCTGGGGGAGAAGTCTGGATTGTTACCTCTGGGCTTGTCTGCATACTCCTTATACTTAGCATTGACAGTCTCTAAACATTGGTGTACCTCCTCCCAGATTGCTTGGCTGTGAGACAATCAGTCTTCCACTGCTTGTACTTGCATTAGTGAGTTGTCCCAGGGGAACAGGGGTGGCTGGTAGCCAAGTATGCACTGGAATGGTGTTAGTTGAGTTGCAGAGTTTCTTATTTTTTGGTCCAAGTCCCAAGTAATGGATTGTATGAAGCAATGGGATGGAAGAATGGGGTGAGTGACTGAATCTTGACGTGACGGGTCAAAGGTTTGGGATAGGGATTCTGCCTTGGTGTTCTTTGAATCAGGGTGGAATGAGATTATAAAATTGAAATGAGTGAAGAAAAGTGCCCATCTGGCTTGACGTGGGTTTAACCTCTTAGCCTTCTTGAGATATTCGAGGTTCTTATGTTCGGTTAGAATCACAAAGGGGTGCGTAGCTCCCTCCAGCCAGTGTCTCCACTCCTTGAGGGCTAGTTTGATGGTGAGCAGTTCTCTGTTCCCAACGTCATAATTCCTCTCAGCAGAGGTGAGTTTCCTCGAGAAGAAGGCTACTGGATGAAGCTTGTGTTTCTCATTGAAACACTGAGATAAAATTCCTCCTACCCCTGTGTCAGATGCATCTACCTCAATGATGAATGGCTTGGTCGGATCAGGATGCTGTAGAACTGGGGCAGAGGTAAAGGCGTGCTTGAGTCGGTTAAATGCTTCTTCTGCCAAAGGGTTCCACTGGAGATTCTTTGGTCGCTTCTTGAGTAGGGTCATTAGGGGATCAGCAATCATGTTGAAGCCCCTAATGAAATGGTAATAAAAGTTGGCAAAGCCTAAGAAACACTGAAGGTCCTTCACAGACACGGGCATTGGCCAGGACGTGACGGCAGATACTTTGGCAGAATCCATGCTGACTCCTTCTGCGCTGATGATATAGCCCAGGAAGGAGATTCAGTTCTGATGGAATTCACACTGTTCTGCCTTCACGTAGAGATGATTGGCCAGCAGGTGCTGGAGAACTGCTCTGACATGAGCCTGGTGGCTTCTTTCATCAGGAGAGTAGAATGTTGTCTATATAGGCAATGGTGAACTTACCTAGCATATCCCTTAGCGCATCATTGATAAGACACTGGAACATGCTAGGCACCAAAGAAAGGCCATAAGGCATTACCCGGTACTCAAAATGGCCAGCAGTTGTGCTGAAGGCGGTTTTCCATTCATCACCTTTCCTTATTCAGATGAGGTTGTAGGCACTATGTAGGTCAAGCTTAGAAAATATCTTGGCAGATCAGAGCTGTTCTAGAGCTGCAGAAACAAGGGGAAGAGGATAGGGATACTTGACTGTGACTTGGTTCAATCCTCTACAGTCGATATATGGCCAGAGTCCACTGCCTCATTTCTCCACAAAGAAAAAGCCAGCTGATACAGAACAATTGGAAGGACAGATGTACCCTTGTTTGAGGGCCTCTTGGATATACTCCTCCATGGCAGAGTGTTCCTTTTAGGATAGGGTATAGATGCAACCACACTGCGATGACATACCTGGTAGTAGATTGATAGCGCAGTCATAAGGTCAGTGTACAGGTGGCCCGCAGGCCTTCCCCTTACTCAAAACCTCCTTCAGGTCCATACAACACTCAGGAACACTCTCCATGGAGTCTAGCTGTGGACTCTCTACTGAGGTGGAAAAAAGATTGATTTGGGGATGAGAGAGACAATTCTGAAAGCAGATAGATGACCACTGGAGAATTTCTTTATACTGACAAGAGATGAGTGGATTGTGGAGCTGTAGCCAGGAGTAACCAAGAATGATGTCGTGTATGATGTCGTGAATGGTAGTGATCACAGAGAGGGAGATGAGTTCCAAGTGTAGTGCGCCCATCTGTATCTGAATGGGAGCAGTGTGAATGGTGATGAGACCATCATCTATGGGTCCTCCATCAATAGTTCTGATGCTGAGTGCACTTTGCAGAGGGGTTGTAGGCAGGTCAAACTTCTGGATGATCGTGCTGCTGATAAAGTTCCCCTCTGTCCCCAAGTCGACAAAAGCAGATAGAACATGTGTGGAGGATGGCAATTTTAATAACACTGGAACTTTAAAGGATTTTGAATTTAATTTTTTCACCGGACTTACTGCGCGAGTTGGGCTTTCAGCTGGAATGGCGCAGAATGGACGGAGAGGACAGTGGCTAATCTGATGCTCAGAACTTCCACAGTAGAAACACAGACCCTCCCTCCTCTGTCTTTCACGGTCAGCACGTGCCAAACAGGTGTGAGATACCTCCATAGGCGTGTTATCCTCAGAAGGTTGAACCAGTTTAAGACTTTCCTGTATCAAGGGTCGGTGTGTCAATAAATGATGTAGACAGATACTTAGGTCAATGAGGGAGTCCAGTGTTAGTTGCTAGGTCAGTGAGGGAGTCCAGTGTTAGTTGCTCATCCCTACATGCTAGTTCACTGAGGCTTTCAGGACGAAGACCTTAGCAAAAGATGGCTTTCAACGCTGGATCATTCCATCCGCTGGCCGCCGCTAGCATTCTGAAATCCAGGGCATATTCAGCGATTCCTCTGGAACCTTGTGAATTGGTGAGCAAACTTTCACCGACTTCAATTCCCTTGGATTCGTGGTCAAACAATCTCTTGTACAATGTGAGGAATCACTCATACGAAGTTGTATGCTCACTGCCATTTTTCCAAACGGCGCTTGCCCATTGTAATGCCTTGCCAATGAGAAATGACAGAAAACTTAGCGATCTTGTGTTCGTTGGAGAGATTAGGCATAGTGGAGAAGTACATGGAGCACTGAAGTAAGAATCCCTTACAGGCGAGAGCATTTCTGGCATATTTTTCCGGAATGGGGAGTTGCAGTGCTGGACTGGGAGAAGACTCAGGATGCGTTCGGAGTGCCTGCAACATCACAGTTGCGAGTTGCGCCATTTGGGTGTTGAGGTCTGCAAGCATCTGTTGATGTTGTCCTAGTAGATGTCCTTGAGCATACAAAGCAGTTTGTTTCGCCTCTTCTGCTACATCCATAATAGGCAAAATATCTTGTCAGAGTGCAGGCACTTAAGGATGTAGTATGTATGTGCAGGGGAGAGCGGGACACAAACTGTAGACAAAGCCAAATCGTAAGACAGGAAGCGTAGTCAGAAAGCAGACAAAGGTCGGTCAATCAGCAAATGGCGCAATAAAGGTAACGTAAACGAAGAGATAATGCGAGAGTATGAAAAATGAGAGGCAGACAGAGAATGAAAGGCTTGGTATAAACTGGAGAAACAGAACGATACTTCGCACTGAAGATGGGTGTGTGAGAGGCTTAAGTAGCATGGCTGATGAGTTTGTGAATGAGTGACAGCTGACATCAATAAGCCAGTGACAGGGGGTGGTGTGCTTTTTGGCAGTTGTAGTTCAAAGTGTCCATGTTTGTAGTTTGCCTATTGTTGTCATTCTCAACGGTTTTACTGACAGCACTAGCACCCATGCCACAGTGAAAGTCACAGAGATCACAATTTTTCCCATTCTCATGTTTGAAGTGAACATTAACCAAAGCTCTTGGTTTGTATCTGCATGATTTTATGCACTGTGCTGCTGTCAAGGGATTGGCTGATTAGATAACTGCATAAAACAGCAGGTGTATGGGTGTTCCTAATAAAATGGCCAGTGAGTGTATATTATTCAGCCAATATAAGCTGATCTGCAATATATGGCATGCAAGTATGTGATAGGGGTTTCATGCCTGCATTTTTTTTCTAGTTGACCAGTAATTCAAATATGTAGTAATTTAAAATGGAATCCTATGGAGTAGCTGAAGGCTCCTTATAGCATAATGCTGATAAAAGCCTAGCTTAATGACGAGTGGAGGATGCAGTGTCTACATGAATGCCTTGTATGTTTAATGCCAGGCTCATCTATATCCTCAGTAGCACCTAAAAATGAGCACTCGCACTTCTGATCTAACAAATCTAGCTGAATGGGAGCTTGCACTGTATCTTGAGATTTCTCCATTTCATGCAAAGTGTTAAAGGTTAAAAAAAGACTCTTCCCAGCATAGTCTTGTGCAGTTGACTATAGAATTGAATATAGAAATATTTTCAGACTCAAATTATATTTAGTTGCTTTCTTTACTATCTGCTTCACTTTTTTTCACCTCTATGCAAACCCTCGTACAGTATTTGGTATGCAGTCTGCAAAGCTTTTGTCACTTAATGTTGTTAACTATATTAGGTCAGAATCATGTTTTCTCACTCAACAATAGGAATGAAACAACATGTATGAAGGCTGGATTAAACACTGCTTCTCTTATAAAATGTGGTTAATACATTATAATTAACTAAATTAAGTTGATTAAGTAAATTATGTGAAATTATTGAACTCTTTGAGAGCCAAGAATGCAGGTTTATGCTCTGGGAACTCCAGTGTCTGTGCTTCCTGTGAGGCATTTCCTTGCACCTGAAGGCAGTATGCAATAGAAGAAGTAAATAAATTGGGAAGCTCAAGCACTTTTATTAACTCACCGTGCTTGCAGGCTGATCAACCAATGCTGATTACCTTAAAATGCATGATATCAGCTTAATTAATTGGCTGGGCTGATTAATCGGAAGACCACTACCACTGACCTTATTCTTTTGGTCACTACCACATGCTGTGAACACAGATGATAATAGGAATGTAGAATGACCAGCAAACAGTAAACAAAACTGAGCTTCATCTCCACCACAGACTGGTATAAAACAATGACACTTCTGTTGCTATGTTATCATTAACTTTCCAGTCACACCACTCCATAATTTTGCTGAGTAGCTACCCCAGTATTACTGTGGTATCTTATAGTAAGTGCCCTTTCAAGCACCTATTCCACTGATATTTGATACATACATACAGACAACATTCAGAGTTTTACTTCCTGAGATTTGAACTCTCAAAGAGGCTAACCTCATGTCTGTACAGAAAAACTGCAAAGCCCTCAGCATAGGAATGATGTAACCCCACACATGCCTGAAGCCGATCTACTGTGGGGAAAACTGGAGTAGGAGAAAGCCCACTGTTGCTGAAGAAGTT
>JAODVO010000023.1:31259970-31272075 GCA_025400055.1 Notarius lentiginosus | reverse complement strand
CTGAAGAAGCCTTTCAGATGAGAGGTGAAACGTCTTCAAGAATCTTCAAGCAAGTCCAGTTGCTCTCTTCTACCACCTACAGATGGCATTCTGATTGTGCCTCACCTGACCACAGCCTGATTTTAGATTTTGCTTTTTGCTTCATGATTTGAATCTATTTACCAGTGTGCTTTGAATAAACAATCTTATGCTTTTACAGCTGTCTGTCACCTGCTTACCTGACAGATTGCTTCACCATCTTCATGGATCTAGCAGAGGAGAGCAGACACACTGCCTTGTCTGCACAGAGCTGTCTCCTTGTACTTACTATTAAACAAGACGAGTTGCTAGATATGCTCTCGAATTTCACATGCTCGCAGCTGGAAGAAGCTGGATTGAGGCTGCTTTAAAAGCTGTGTTTCACCAAGGTCTAAATCCTGAAATTCTCACTGAAATAGCATGTTGGGATGAGTAAGCAACTCTCGAATCTCTCATCAATGTGTCCATTCAACTCAACAATCTGCTCAGGAGTCAACTGTCACTGCACACTCCCCAAGTGTCAGAGAACCCAGAGCCCATGCAGATTTCGCATACCAAGTTAAGTCTCTCTGAATGTGATCACTGGTGCAAAGAGCCTATATTTCTCTTGTGGGGACACCACATGTCAAGTTGTCCTTCTCATTAGGGAGGTTCAGTCAGTGATGGTTCAGAGAGCCTCAACCACCTCAAGCCCTCTCCCAATGAGTCATTACATTACATTAATGGCATTTAGCAGGCAATCTTATCTCAGAGCAGCCTGGGGAGCAGTTGGAGGTTAGGTGCCTTGCTCAAGGGCAATTCAGCCCTAACTGCTGGTCCAGGGAATCGAACCAGTGACCTTTTGGTCCCAAAGCTGCTTCTCTAATCATTAGGTGATGAAAGAGTCCTATGGCTTCCCCAGTTTAACTTAAGTCAGTTAACTTAAACTTAGGGAGGTTAGTCAGTTTAAGTTTCTCTCTCACCAATCTTTCATGCTTGACATGAAGATAAGGCTCTCATAATCTGTTTATGTTCTCTCACCCCGATGGATTCCAGAGCTGCAAGAAATTTCACTGACATTGATACTATGTCACTGCAAATCCCCACACAATCACTCCAATAGCCCCTAAAGATCAAAACTATCAATGGTGGACTCATTGAGAGTGGCATAATCATGTCAAGCACCAAGCCTTTTATGCTCTAAGTCAGTGTGTTGCACTATGAAATCATCTCTTTCCTAGTCACAGTAACCAAGAACCAACCCATCATTTTGGGGTTTCCATGGCTGCAACAACATAACCTATAGATTTCATGGGTGGAAAGAAAAATACCACAGTGGTCCATGTCTTGCATCCAACATTGTCTCTGTGCTCCCAAATTCACAGTTGCTTCTACCTGAATGGAAACCCTGAAGTCACCACCACTATCAACATTCTGGAGTGTTACTGGGAATTCATAGAAGTGTTCAGTTGGTTCTCAAACAGAACCAACTGAAAGCCCATCATTTTGGAACTTCCATGGCTGCAACAACATAACCTATAGACTTTATGGGTGGACAAACAAATATTACTGTGGCCCATGTCTTGCATCCAACATTGTCTCTGTGCTCCCAAACTCACAGTTGCTTCTATCTCAGTGGAAACCCTGAAGTCATCACCACTACCAACATTCCAGAGTGTTACTGGGAATTCATAGAAGTGTTCAGTAAGGGTAAAGCCAGTGGGCTCCCCTCACCAACCTTATGACTGTGCCATTGAGCTCTTTCCTGGCACCATGCCTCCTCACTGCTGCATCTACCCACTTTCTATTTCTGAGCAGACAGCTATGGAGGATTATGTGCAGGAGGCTTTGCAGCAAGGGTACATCCATCCCTCCATGTCACCTGATTCTGCTGATTTCTATTTCATGGAGAAGAGAGGAGGGAGCCTTAGGCCATGCACTGATTATAGAGGACTCCACTAAATCACAGTAAAATATCCCTATCCCTTGCCTTTATTACCCTCAGTTATGAATCAACACAGATCAGCTAAATCATTTACATAGCTCAACCTATGCAGTGCTTATAATCTGGTGTGTATCCATAAGGGTGGTGAGTGGAAGACAGCTTCAAGCACCACCTCGGGTCACTATGAGTACTGCGTTATGTCATACAGGCTATCCTGTGTGCCAAATGTCTTCCAGTGCCTAATTAACAATGTATTGAGGGGCATGCTTGGAAAATTCATCATTGTTTACATAGAAGACATTTTGATTTATTCTTCTACCCAAGAAAGTTAAGTGAACCATGTAAAAAAGATAAATAATTTCATCTCCTCATGTTCAGCATGTGCAAAGACTGAAATACCCCAGGCAATTTCCAGTAGGCAAACTCTTGCCACTTCCCATGCCTCAGCGCCCATGGTCCCACTTAGCTATAGACTTCATTACAGATCTTCCCATTCCCAAGGCAATACAGTAATCATGGTAATCATTGACAATTTCTCCAAGTCTTTGAGGCTCATCCCTCTACCCGGCTTCCATACAGCATTTGAAACAGCAGAGCTAATCTTTTCCCATATGTTTCATTATTTTGGTGTCCCTGAAGATATAGTTAGTGATTGGGGTGCACAGTTCACAACTGGACTTTGGTCTAAGTTCATGGACAAGCTGGGAGTTTCAGTGAGCCTAACATCTGGATACCACCCACAGTCAAATGGTCAGTTGGAAATGGCCAACCAAGAGATTGGATGTTTCCCCAGAGTGTTTTGCTTGGAAATCAGGTGGACTGGGTGCAGTTCCTACCATGGGCCAAATACATCCAGACCTCTTTGTGTCACTCTGCCATTCCCCTTACACCCTTCCAGTGTGTACTTGGCTACCACGTTCTCCTTTTCCCATGGGACAATTCTCCCATCAACGTACCTGCTGTGGACAACTGATTCAAATGCAGTGAGCATTCACCAGCATTTCACCAACATTTCACCAGTGCAGTGAGCATTCACCAGAGTGTTCACCAGTGTTTGGAGCTAGTCGTACAGAAGTACAAGTATTACACTGGACTGTCACGGAGGGGATACCCTCTGTGACAGTATGCATGCACGTTTCAGCATGCATGTTTCACATCTTTTGCCTCAAGCCCGCCATCCTAGATCCACTCGCCACCAAAGTCCCCTCCACAACACCTCTCATCCCATCAACATCTATGGCCTTACATCATCAGGAACCTCCTGGATTCCCACAGGAAAGAGGGCAGGCTAGAGTAACTCATGGATTGGGAGGGTTATGGCCATGAGGATCAGTGCTGGGGCAACCAAAGAAGATTTTCACTCCCACAGTGAGCTCCTCTGTGGGGGTGGAGGGTCGGGGGGCACAATCACATTCACAGTCATAGCTCACAACACAAAAGGACTCACAGTACACACCATCATTGCGAAGTAACACTCAGTGTTGTTGTACCTGAATTTACCAAGCATTCACAGTTTTCCTAGTGATATATGGTTTGACTTGGTTTGTGTTTTGGACTTTGCCTTTGATCTTGCCTCTGACATTCTGATTGTGCCTCGCCTGACCACAGCCCGTTTTTAGACTTTGCCTTTTGCTTTATGATTTGAATCTGCTTACCAGTATGCTCTGAATAAACACTCTGTTCTGCTTTTACATCCATCTGTCGCCTGTTTACCTGACACAGTGGTGGATTTAGGCATGGGCGACATGGGCAGCTGCCCAGGGTGGCATCTTGCCAGGAGCGGTACGAGGCGCCAGCACAAAAAAAATCTGAATTTTGAGATTTGCATGATCAGATTTCTATCACTTATTTCCACATCATGTGAATGATATCATGTCACCATGAGGGTCAATTAACCTGTCAGAGTGGAACCCTGATTCTAGTTTGTGGTCAGGCAGCCAGGTTACTTCCTGGTCTCCCACTCAGAAGTATGTGATAGGGAGGGAGGGGGATAGGGTAAGTTGACCTATGATCTCAGGTTTCCCCACTGGAAGCCAAGGTAGGGGGAGTAGAGGAATGCATTAAATAGTACACATAGTATTAATGCAGAGTAAAATCAGTCACAGTATGAAATGTTACCAAATAAACCATAATTCATTCATAATACTCAAAATTTGTTCTTGAATGTTGTGTATCGTTTGTTAGCCTATGTTGCTATCTTGCTTGCTATGCTATGACAATATTCTGTTTGCTGTCAAACTAGCTTACATAACACTGGATATAATTTCAGACAGTTTCATCATGGTAATGTGTGGAGCCTGTAGCAAAAGCTTAACTAACATATGTACTCTAATAATTTGATTCTTTTTCATTTGTATTTATATACTACAATTTGTTTCTGTTTATCTTTGTTACTACTTTTTGATACTTATTTGTCTTATTTTTTATATATATATTTTTAATGTTCATATATATTTTTTAACATTTATTTGTGTTGTTCCAAATGTCTGAATAAAATTACAGTTAGTGCAGAATGGGGGCAGGTGCTGGGGGGGAGTGTCACCCAGGGAGCCATACAAGCTAGAGGTCTATACAGTTCTGGTTTGATTGACAGATCTTTTTTTAGGACGATGCATTTATGATCGTTTGCAGCATTTCTGAAAATTATTCCATGTGTTGCATTTGTGATATTGTTGACCATAAGCTAGACATTTTTCTCTTTGGGCTTCATGATTGCCTCTATAGTTATTGTAGTTGGTTATTGAATGTATTGTTTGCTGATCTGGACATGGCTTTTGCTTTGGTGTGTGTGTGGCTGTCTTTTCTTTGCTTTCTGATGCAAACTATCTACTTTTGAAAGAGTCTGCTTTGGACTTCCTAGGACTTTGGTATGCTGCTCAGTAAGTTTATATATTTGACATATTTCAATGCTGTTGTCAATTATGTTGCATTAGTTCACCAAATCTGCAGATCTTTGCTTTGTTTTTCGACGTACTCATGTAAGCTTCAATTGTTTCATCAGGCCTTTGGTCTCTTGTATTAAATTTATACCTTTCCATCACTGTGTTTGTTTGTGGACTGCACAGCTCACAGAATTTTCATTTAATACATTATGGATCTTCTTTTGATTCAGCTTGGATAACTAAGCATCTATTTTTTCCCACCCCCACATAAACAGCAGGCACATATCCAAAAGTACACTCTATCTCTATGGTTTCTGAGCCAGCTAAGTTCAGGAGAATGAACAATTGAGTGTGAGCATCTTTCTCAGAATGTGCAGCTGCGATGGAAATATGGTACTCTTCAGATTCAGATTCAGACAACTTTATTAGTCCCCAAGGGGGCAATTCAGTTCAACCAGTTCCTGAACGTAAAAAACACGAACAACAACAACCATGACAACAAGCAGGAGACAGCAGACAGGAATACAATATGTCAGAAACAGCAGGCCAGAACATAATTGTATGGAGTGGCACAGTTAAGTAACAGGGGAAAAAAATAAATAAATAATGATAAATAAGTGGGCATCAGAGATGCATTCTTGTTTGACTACTCGCCAGTTTTCCATGACATTTCCATCAAGCATCAATCATTCTGGTCTGCAGAATCCATCTGGAATGCTTGTTGATAAGTATACTTAGCCTTGTCCTAAGATAGCTAGATACACAGCATTAGTTAGCTGCTGGCTATGTCTTCAAAGCTCTAAGCAAACTTCACCTTACCTCACTTTCTTGTGGTAAGTCTTTTTTTATGACTAAACCTAAAACTTCAGACACCATGTTGAAAGTTGAGAAGTAGACTTTAGAGAAGATTAGAACCAGATTTTACTGGCAAACTTTGTTTTAGAAGAACAGGCAAACATGAGGGAAATGTCTCCTTCACTAAATTACACACATGCTCAAAAACACATTACTTGTTCATATTATTGAATAACATTATACATCAACTGCCAATAGCAATAACATAGGTCAGTGTTCTACTACATTCTCCTAGTCAAGATTAAATTCTGTTGGCCCTGAAGAGTGAATAGTGATATAACCTATTTTGTCCAAGCCGATCAAGCCTGTTCCCAATCTAGGACCCCTCTACACTTACCTAGTGGAGTCCTGGAACCATTGCCAGTGCTATAAAATTCTGGGACACAAATAGCCATCAAATTCATCAGAGATTTATCTGAATATTGTGTCTAACAGAGGGTCCAACTCACTTCTCAGTTCTAAAGAACAGTCTCTAAACAACTTAACATTAGCATCAGTCTTTCATAAGGTTACCATCCACAACCTAATGACCAAGTGGAGACACTCAACCAGAAGGGTTCCTATTGCTCCCAGAACCTGAACATCTGGAATGAATACCTTCCATTGGTTGAGTATGCCCAGAATTCACTAACCCACTCTTCCACAGGACTTACACCAACTTAGCATTTTAATGTATGAACCACCTCTCTTAGTGTGGTCTGGCAAAGCTTCAGACATCCTCGCAGTTGATGAGTGGATAAGATGTGAACAGACCTGTGAGATGATCTTTATCTGTCTTTAAGGGAATATTAGAAGAGTATACTGATGAGCAACATAGATTGCACCCACAGCTTTGACCTGGGCAGATAGTCTGAATCCCAACCAGGGATCTCAAGTTGAGATTTCCACTGAAAAAGCTAGGTCCAAAATTTATTGGGCCTTTTAATGTCTTAAGACAAGACAAATGTCATACCAATTAGAACCACCTACGTATATCATATAGAATTGCTCCTACATTCCATATTTCCCTGTTGAATCCTCCTATCTCCTCATGGGAGGGGCAGACACCTGGAGTCTGCTCAATTCCAAGCACCAGGGTCAATACCTATGGTATGTCATGGACTGGCATGGGTATAGTCCAGATGAATGGTCATGGGTCCCAGCAGAAGACATTCTGGATTCCTCATTAATTAGAAACTTTCATAATGAATATCTGGACTAGCCTGCCCCATCTAGTGGCAGACTCTGGCAAAGAGACATCTTGGCTTCAGGAGCAGCCTGTCAAGGAGGGGGTGTGGGCAATACACGAGAATGACTCACAACATTGCATGTTTAATGACAGTGTTTATTGGATTGTGGATATTGAACTTGTTTTATGGATATTAAAATTTCTGCACATGGTTCCTTATGCCTCATTCTTCATCTGAGTTTCCATTCTTGCACATTCACATACACAGCTGTGCTACCATAATTCTTCCCAAAAAATATTAACATCAAAGTTAATACACTGCCTGCCCCCCCCAAAAAAAAAAACCACATCCTCATATTTCATGAAATATTTCACTAGCAAGTGCTTTTCTTCCAGTCACACAGCTGTTTAGTCTCAATTTTGTTAGTTCTCTTTGCACTGTCCATGTTGAAATGCTCTTACTTTCACTATTTAAACATAGTCAAGAGTTGTACAGTTTTTAAGTGATCTCAGATTACAATCAAGACCTTTCTCCGACCACATTTCTTGCACAAAGTAGATGGTTCATCACTATCCTTATAGGTTTTAACAATGCATTGGACAGTTCTTAACCAAATTTCAGTAATTTCAGCAATCTTCTTAGATGTGTCCTTTGCTTGATGCAGGCTGATAATTTTACCCTTGTGAAACACAGTAACATCTTTTCCATGACCAAGGGATACATGTTCCGACATGGTTGTTTCAGAAATGAGAAGCTACTCATTGCATCAGTTAGGTTGAAAAGAATTGTTGTCAGCTGAAACATATTAATCACTGTAGTAATTATCCAATCAAAGGCTCTTAAGTATTTGCTTATTTAAATCCAAATGGCAACTTTATTTTGGCCAGGCAGTGTAAATTTCTTATGTAGTGCTTATGTTTGCAGTATTCTGTTGACAACATGAAAGACATGGTGAAATATACTAATTCCTGTATTACACACCAATATGCATGCATGTAGAGCATTTTGAAAACAGAGCAGGCAGGAGGGTAAACATGTGCTTTCAGTCTGCCTGAACAGTTCTCACAACCTTGTAAACATTAATATCTCCCCAAAATGGTATCAGGAGAACACACTTTTTGTGAATACCAAAAATTAGTTCAAAATTCTAAAAGAGATGCACCATCTAATACCTGTGCCACATGCTATAAATTCCTTTAATAGCGCAAAAACATCTTATAAGGCCAAAATATGAAATACAAATAATAACTTACAAATAATAATTACTCTTACTTCATACTCCTTCATTCTCCTGGCCAGGACTGTACAGTACAACTCTAACAGCATCACTCCAGAAAAAAGAATGTCAAAAATATACAATTTTCCCCATTTATAGGTATCGCTTTGGGACATAGGCAGAGTGAGGAAAATGAAGCTTAAGGCCTAATTAACAAGGGCCACAGGCATAATGAGCACTGCTGTGGAATTAGGCCACTCCATATTAAATCAGGCTGAGCCACCCATTTCTTAACCAAATATCAGATATATAAATGCAAAAGTGACATACACAAACTGGGCTGGACAGAATGGATATGTGGAAACTATGAAAAAGATGTATAATTTCCACAGAGATATGTTGGTTGAATTTGTAAATAACTGAACATCATGTATAAAAAATAGTTGTTCAATTGTAAAGTTATTACTGTAATGTTATTATTGTTCTAGATACTTTTCTGTATTTTCGAATCATCTCAACAAATGCAATGATATGCAACATACTACAATTCAACTACTTCAGTGTATTTGATTTTTGTCCTGCTCTTATAACTGAGAAGAGATCTGAGGAGGAGACAGAGGCACTGCCCGTGTCTCTTTGTGGTGTAGTTTTACCTGCTAGTTGGTGTTTCTTGGAGAGGTCAGTGCCGTTGTCAATTAATGTCATGATCTCAGTCTGGTGGAGGAAAATGACAGGGACATAGTCATTGATATTTTTAAAGATTTAGCTTTTCACAGATAGCAAAACATATAAACATAGTAGTATTACAGCTTTTTTCCCATTCAGACTCATTACAAGTGATGGATTTGGACTCTGATCATCTTAACCAACCACTGAGATCAATAAAATGTAAATAGCCTTAGTTGCGAACAGCAAACAACTTATGAACAACTAAAAATGTCATTTCACTTGTGCTCACAGAGAAAGACCAGGTAGCATATAATTTCCAAAATGCAGGCTGGTACATGTTATTACTTTTCATTCAGTTTGCAGTATTGTTGTCAATGGTTGCGTGAATGTAAATGTGTGTTTACATGGGATAGACTTATCACCCACTTACAACCCTGACCAGGATAATGTGGTTATTAAATGAATGGATGAATGAATGAATGAATGACCTAAATATCAGATTAGAAAACATAGGAAATGTTCACCAGTGCCAGAAGTCTGTAGTTAATGGATTTTTTCCTCATGTGGATTGAAGACTACTTATTTTCATTGGGTAAACATTTGATTAGAAAAATAAAATATACGTGTTTCAAAAGTAGTATAAGTCCGAAAACTCTGTTCTGTGCTAGTTACATCAAAAAAGTCCTGGATTCATTTAGCATTCAGACGCCAAGGCCAAAATGGAAGATACCCTGAAGCTACACAGCCCTTCACATTTTCCACTCCAAATTAACCTACTTGCATTCTATATTGGCTCGCCCACCCCATGGCCATCTATCATCACAGTTTCTATAGATATACATTGGCGATCTCAGGGCAGCTCCTGCTGCATATGCAAAATTTAGATAAATCTATTTTATAGCAGAATCATTTTTAAAATTTATAAGATTCGTGTTTTGTACCAAAACCAGAAAATTATTATATTAATAATTTCAGAAATTATTATATTAAATGGACATATGGTCTGAAACAAGACTTTGGGACATTTGAATCAAGCACAGGTAATTAGGTAATTCACAAAGCATAAATTAAAGTGACAGGCCCTTATCTACTTTTAAATAAGTGATAAGGTGCATGTTCACTTCCTAAATTTCTGGTGATAAAGAGAGACATTCTAAAGTTGAATATAAATTCAGTAAAATCAAAGCTCAAATTCCTGTGTAGTTCAGCACCTTCTATTGTAAAATACAAATGAAATGCCACCAGGCTGGCAACAGCCCTGGCTTTATAATCAGCTAACACAGCATAATGATCCCTGCTTTAAATTGTCTAGGTTTGTTTTCAACCATTACCATAACATTAGAACCTCCATTTTGGTTAATAGTTGAAAAAAATCATTTAAAAAATATATTTTTTAAAGCTGCACATATCCATGACCTCAGGGAAACTTACATTATAGGTAGTTATTGCATACTCTCCAAAAATATTTGAACAGCAAGTATTATTTTTGCTATACTCTGAAGACATTGGGTTTGCAATTAAAAGATGAATGTGAGAAGATGGTTCAAACTTTCAACTTTCATTTCCTGATTTTTACATCTAGATGTGTTAAACAACTTAGAACATGGTATCTTTAGTGTACTTTAGTAGCCCACCCAATTTTTTGGTTAGCAAAAGTATTTGGAACACATAGTCTTAAAGTAAATACTCGCAGCATTTACTATTTATTTTGTAAATATCCCTCTGAAGAATCACCACCTTAACATGGTGAAGGGTTTGGGTGTCCCAGTGATCCTGGGAGCTGTGTTGTCGGGGGCATTAGCCCCTGGTAGGGTCTCCCAAGACAAATTGGTTACAGAAGAGGGGCCAGACTAAAAGCGATTCAAGATCCCAAGGAAACAGCAAAGAAAGAGCTGCAGCACCTTGCACGGGAGTAGGACACTGGGGCCTGCTCCTGGAACCAGACCTAGGAGGGGAGCTCACCAGTGAGCATCTGGTGGCTGGGTCTTGACCCATGGGGCCCAGCTGGGCAAAGCCCGAAGAAATTACATGGAGCTGCTGCCATGTGGGCTCACCACCTGCAAGAACAGGCACCGGGGTCAGGTGCATTGTGAGCCGGGTGGCAGGCAAAGGCGGGAGCCTGGGCATGCTGATCCTCAGCAGCACAGACTAGTGATTGAGATGTGGAACGTCACCTCTCTGGCGGGAAGGAACCGGAGCTGGTGTGAGAGGTGGAGTGGTACCAGCTAGATATAGTTGGGCTTGCCTCCACGCATAGCACTGGTTCTGGAACCAAACTCCTGAAGAGAGGGTGGACTCCCTCTCCTTTCCTGGAATTGCCCAGGGTGAGAGGCGCCGGGCAGGTGTGGGGATACTCATGAACCCCCGGCTGAGCACCGCTGTGTTGGAGTTCTCCCCGGAGAACGAGAGGGTAACCTCTATGTGACTGCAAGTTGCTGAGAGGAAACCTATTCCTGTTGTTTGTGCTTATGCGCCAAACAGCAGTGCAGAGTATTCAGCCTTCTTGGAGTCACTGGGTGGTGTCCTGGAAGGGGTGCCAACTGGGGACACCATAGTTCTCCTGGGGGACTTCAATGCTCACGTGGGCAATGATGGAGAAACCTGGAGGGGGATGATTGGGAGGAACGGCCTGCCTGATCTACACCCAAGTAGTGTTTTGTTGTTGGACTTCTGTGCTTGTCATGGATTGGCCATAACAAACACCATGTTCGAGCATAAGGTGGTCAATAAGTGTACCTGGTACCAGAACACCTTAGGCCAAAGGTTGACGGTTGACTTTGTGATCGTATCATCAGATCTGCGACCATATGTCTTGGACACTTGGGTGAAGAGAGAAGGAGAGCTGTGAACTGATCACTACCTGGTAGTGAATTGGATCAGATGGCAGGGGAGGCTTCCAGACAGACCTGGCAAACCCAAGTGTGTAGTAAGGGTGAAGTGGGAACGTCTGGCGGAGTCCTCTGTTCATGAGGTCTTGGGACATGGAATCTGAATGGACCATGTTCAAAGTCTCCATAATAGAGGTGGCTGGTAGGAGCTGTGGCCAAAAGGTCGTCAGTGCCTGTCGTGTCAACTCAAAGCACATTGAAAACAAACTGAAAACTCATTCACTTAAACTTCAATTCATGGAATCATTCAAAAACATTCACTCGCATCTCAGCTCCAAACCTGCAGGGGGCAGAGTGAGAATCAGTGTGTGTTAGTAGCCAGAGCTCACCTTGAACTTCCTGTAACAGCTTGCACCTGCACCCCTGAATGGGAGAAAAGTTTGTGAACAAAGGAATACACAGAAGCAAACAGCAAAAACACAGGAGATTACTCAGCTCACAGTCAAGACGCAACTGGTAGGGAAATGGACATTTGTAATATTAA
>JAODVO010000023.1:31087730-31102504 GCA_025400055.1 Notarius lentiginosus | reverse complement strand
CATCTGCCGCTGGGCTCGAATCCAGGACCTTCTTGCTGTGTGGCGACAGCGCTAACCACTACACCACTGTGCCGCCGAACTCACTGTCATGTTAAAAAAAAAAGGACACCTAGAGACTCTATCTTTCAACATAAGAACCACTACACTACCGTACCGCCCCCAGTGTAGAACATAAAGTCCTAAATGCATTCATATTTTAATTCAGCTGCCAGGAGAATGATTATTATCAGTTAAATGGGTGACTTTGTTGTAATACGTCCATTTGCATGACACCATACTATGCATATTTTTTAGCTCTTATTTTTTTTTAAATAATGATGTTATCAACAAATGAAAACACTGAGTTTGTGCAAGCTGTCTTCCAGCAAAAGACCTCAAGAACTAGGACTGGAAATGATATTTAATAGCCTGTTATCAGGAAGAGAGATGTGTGACTGGTTAATCTTTACCTTTACATATGACACCTTTCATACTAAATGCTACAAGCAGGCTTACTCTCCATAATACCCAACCAAGTTTAAAAAAAAAAAACATATTTAGCAAATGGTTTTTCCATGATGCCCTCCCAAGATGGAAGTACACTAAGCACTACTGTCCTGACAAATGCAAGACCAATTTTGCAACATCATTCTAAATTTTAGTTTGTTTCCCATTGCTTCCCAGAAGGGAAAAGAGCAGAAATTGCACTTTGAAATGTTTAAGATGATGTTGTGTACAGGTGGCAAACAGTCATGCATGACTTCACACATTTGCTAAGTCTAAAACCAAACAAGGAAGTGTCTTTCTTTATAAGCAAGTATAAGGTAGGGTAGTTGCAGTCTGGAAACATGCCTTTGATTTTTATCTGTACCTTTGAATTTGATTACCATCTGTTACATTTCTAGCTGGAACAAAATCTTACTTCAACAGTCATGAAGTACACTTTTTAGATTTGTATATAGTGACGAAATATCATTTTTGTAATTGTGATACTTTACAGTAACGTCAAAAAATATCTAAAATGTCTCTGAATGCAATCAGATTTGGAATATAACCTAAAGTCCTCAGGGCTGTTAGTGAATAAATAACAATTGTTGTTCTTCACCTTTATTAGCCAAATTTTTAAGGAAGCATCAACTAATAAACAATGAGACCAGTTCTGGCACAAAGAATAGCTACCAACTTGTTAGCCAAATTTCTAAATGTTTCTCATCTTGGCAGCCATGAGTGCCACTGACCCAGCAAAAGGAGAAATTCTTAATGCCACTGAAATGAATTTTCAAGTCTTTAACCAAACTCATTTAAGGATCAGTCACAGGCACTAATCTCTTGCCTTCAGAGTGTGTTTGTGTCCCTGTTTCTCCTGTGCTGAGTCAATATGGCCAAATGTGCCAGGATAATGGACTTACCGCAAGCTGTTGCTACACAGAGGGAACACTAGGCTGATGAGTGTGTCTAAGCTGACCATAGATGAAGGGAAAGATGCACCTCATTTTTCCAGGGAGGAGTGTGGGATGAAAGGAGGGAATGTGGTAAGAGGGCAAGCAAACCAGATTGGGGTTGAAATGGGGGGAGGGGTGTTTAAATGTGGATAACTTACGGTACCGTAATTTCCTTTTGGGTTAACCAGAGTGCACCTTCAAAGACATTACCCAGAGTTTCTATTTGTAGTAGTACAGAGATCTGTATGAGTGGTGTAAAATGGCCTGAATTCCCCCCATCCTTTCTATATAGACTGGCAGCTTGTCTTTAGTTTAATAGTCCTAATTTCCTCTGCTATCACTGGGTGTGGAGCCATCATCGGATTTTATGAATTTGAGTGTCATTATGTCCAAACAAAAGTGAGGTGTATCAATGAGCATGTGGCATGCGAGAAATTATTCTATGGATGTACAAGGACATTTACAGATAATCCACAGTGACCATTTGAGCGCTCACTCTCCATCTGTGCTTCCTTCAATTCATCAGAAAAAAAAGTTACGCAAGGCTGTCATTACGTAAACACATAGATATGTCTACCAAATACCACTACACTCTTAAGCCACTAGGGCAGCAATTAATAAAGTAGAACTTTTATAGATACCATTTTGCTGTTTCTCATTATAAGATCATGAATATGTCTCAACAATTTACTCATTTCAAGCTTGAATTTGTCTATAGCTGTTGGCAGATTATCTTGCATTTTATTTCTTTCTAGAAATAAATGCTTGAAATATCAAGCAATAGAATAACATTCTTATATTGGTGGGACAGTGGTGTAGTGGTTAACATTGTCGCCTCACAGCAAGAAGGTTTGAGCCCAGCGGCCGACAGGGGCCTTTCTGCGGGGAGTTTGCATGTTCTCCCCATGTCTGTGTGGGTTTCCTCTGGGTGCTCCGGTTTTCCCCAAAGACAAGCAGGTTAGGCTAATTGGTGATTCTAATTTGACTGTAGGTGTGAGTATGAATGGTTGTGTGTCTCTATGTGTCAGCCCTGTGATGATCTGGCCACTTGTCCATGGGGTTCTCTGCCTTTCGCCCATAGTCAGCTGGGATAGGCTCCAGCTTGCCTGCGACCCTGCACAGGATAAGTGGTAATGGATGGATATTCTTATATTTGTTTTATTATAATCTCATAATGATAAATAAAATTTGGCTATATTCAGGATAGTTCCACTTGACGTCAGCTTTCCTTAAAGCATATAATTCTTTTTCAGGGAGAAAATGACTATCACTTGTAATTGATTTGCTGATATCACATATTATATTATTGACTACTGTTCAATATTTTTTTGGGAAAACATATCCCTTTCTTTTTAATATTGAATTAATCATCTCCTACAGCCTTCAAGTTTCCCATGATTTCTATAGTTCCCCAGTCACCAATTTTCTGTTATTGTCGTTCTATAATCTTGTGTCCTACTTTCCCAATGGAAATGAAAGTCTCATTTCATTAAGTTTCATTAAAAGCTCATGCTGACTGTGGAGACAGGGGACTGCAGGAATGGCACTTTGAAAGTGGGAATCAACTACATCTTATTTACTCAGACATTTGACACAATTCTTTACTAGTGACCCGTGAGTAAGTTTCGCAGCCCAATCCATTTTGGTCTTTGCCTCTCAGTGCTACACCGTGACTTGCTTTGGTTTCTCTGCCCCTTTGTGTTCCCCAACACTTAAAGGGACAAGCAGCCTCACTAAGACACTTATCTCTTAAAAGAAGTTTGGATTCTGGCTTTGACTATGGATCAGAACACCATTATGTTGATTAAGCTCCATCATCTTGAAACCAAGCCCTAAGTATTGATTCTATCCTAAAAATATTATTTCTCTTGAAAATGTTGACAATAAATTTTGTTTGTTTGTATTTTTAAATAAGGAATCCTTCATCCATTTTTTTTTTTTTTTACATTTTTAGTGATGGCAGTGAATTTCCTGTCCAATTTTGAATAATTTCAAAATCCTGCTCTCAGTTTTGAGAGATTCACTTATTTTCCTAAGTCTCAGGAATCACTTCTCTTTTTCATTTTCAGGAGGTGATGGCCAGCCCAGTGCGGGTCCACCTGGACACTGACTTGCTCCAGCCAGCCCGCCTTGCCTCCAGTTTCTCTGAGAACTCTTTGGCTGTTCTGAAAACAGAAGATGGGACAGTGGAGACTCTGGAGCTGGTGGACAATAAGCCACAGCTGGACAGCAATGATCGTGCCCTTCCAGGACTCTACCTGTCCTGTTTCGACATGCTTTTCACCGAGGATGCCACCTGGCTGGTGAGGGTGACGGACTCCTCTGCATCAGTCGCTAGTGTACCTAATCCAGAACTGTGTTCAGAGCCAGAGCAGTGCCCTGTGATTGATAGCCCTGGGCTAGGGAGTGAGCCATTGTCCCCTGGCCTTGAGGACCAGGTGGAGGAGAGATCTCTGGAGCAAGTGCAGAGCCTTGTGGTTGGAGAAGTGCTAAAGGACATTGAGACAGCCTGCAAGCTGCTGAACATCACACCAGGTTAGAGGCTAGATTACAATATTATGGATTTTGTGTCTGAAATGTGCATATTTCAAAATGATGTAATTGTATTTTTTATTTGTTTCCCTCAGACTGTTTTAGAATGCTGCATGCCTTGCACTTCAGTAGTGCACAGTGTTGTACGTTAAATTAAAGTCCGTATCAGATAATGAGGAAGGCTTGGCAAGAAAATAGTAAGGTGATTATGGACATTTTAATGGACATGTCCAATCCACTAATGTGTACTTTTAGATTAGAACGGCACAAATTGTATGACGCTCAAAGAACCTTCAGGGTTTTTTCATTATTTAAATAGAAATTGCGAAAGGTGTTTGTGCAGAGTACATCTAGCGTCAAAACCCAGCTTTATATACCAGGATCTGTTTAATCCCCACTCTTGCATGGGGAGTTATTGCAAATGACCTGAAAACTTTGTTGGAGTAGCTTTACTTTAGGTCTTTAGGTGTTTACCCAGCAGAAGCTATGTAACTTTCCAACCAAGCCCTTGTCCTGCACAGGTAAGGAGCTCTGACTAAGAGTTAACATCAACAGCTAGCTCCTGTATAATCTGTTGACGTGCTCTGAAACATTTAACATTGCTAAATAGTGTACATTTTTCTACATCTTAAGAATATATAAAGAGAATTGTTTCCCTCTGTTTATATTGCTGAATATATCCCAATCGACCTACAACTCACTGATACCTGCTCTTGATTTTATTAGTGTGTGTTTACTGGGCTTGCTGACGTTTCTTCTAACTGACAATTGTCACGGTAAATTGAACTCCTTGAAAGTAATTGTGCTACACCTCCTTGAGTAAACAGTCATTCACCCATTCATACTTTTGCCTTTCTCTTTCCTTGAATGACAATCAAATTGGTGCATCAAAACATGCAAAGCTCTGTCCAAACATTGCTAATCCTGGTGGTATATGACGAATGCCTATAAGGTGAATGTTGAAAGAATATTGAATAATGTGCAGTGACTCAAGTTTATATATCGGATATTTCAGATCCAGTGGAGTGGAGTTGTGGAAATGTTCAGAAGTGGCTGTTGTGGACAGAGCATCTGTATCGACTCCCTCAAGTGGGCAAAGCATTTCAGGACCTGGATGGGAAAGACTTGTGTGCAATGACTGAAGACGAATTTCGACAGCGTTGTCCACAGTGTGGTGACACACTCCATGCTCATCTAGATATATGGAAATCAGGTGCATACCTATGCTTATACATGAATGGAATGAAAAATTCATGGTATGGCAAGTTCAGTACATTTTTGGTATAACCAATTTAAAATGCATAGAGTACAGTAACATAAGTTTCTTTGTGTGATCAGCTGCCTGGATGAAAGAGAGATGTTTAGTAGGAGAAAGCAGGATCACAGGTAAATATACTTGAGCACAGATATTTATCTGAATAGAATCTTCAACAGCATATCTAGACTTTTTAGTCACAGAGAAGGAAGAAAATAGACTTATTGTTGTCAATTGCAGTCACACTAACTGGTGTCATCCTACAGAGAGACAGGAGTTGTGGTCAGAAGCAGATTCCTCTTGCTCTGGTCAACCCATCCATTTGTGGCAGTTTCTCAGAGAGCTTTTACTTAAACCACACAGCTATGGACGCTGCATCCGCTGGCTCAATAAAGAGAAAGGTATAACACTTTATCAGGGGAATTCAATCCAGTAGTGGCAGTAAATGAAAACTAACATTACTTGGCATAGTGAGACCTTGTTTATTGTTTAATTTTCACACTTTTTTTTTTTAATCTCTGGAATATTGAGAAGCATTTATCAATCTTTTGTCCAAAGGTATTTTCAAAATTGAAGATTCTGCTCACGTAGCACGACTCTGGGGTCTGAGGAAGAACCGGCCAGCAATGAACTATGACAAGCTTAGCCGCTCCATCAGGCAGTACTACAAGAAGGGAATCATCCGCAAACCGGATGTATCTCAGAGACTGGTCTATCAGTTTGTCCACCCAGTATGAGTCCAACGATCCGACCAATAGAGACAAAATGACATTGTTTGCTATGCACTGACAAACTGCCTAAGAACTAGAGTCTATGCACTCTAGTACTTTTCTGTGTGTAACTGATGTTTTGGTCTGGACTCTTTGTTAACATAATTTCATAAATTGGCTTAAATTATGTTTTATTCCAAGTGCCAATCAACATGGCCAATTTTACATGAAGACATTTCAGGATCAGGTTGTAATCTCAATAAAACCTTTTGCATCAGACATTTTATGATTATATTATAGGTCACATAAAATGCCTGGCTATTCGCATTGTCTGCCTGTCTCAATCTATCAGTTAGCTTATTACCAAACGTCAAAGTAAAGTAATTAAGTAATAACCTAGGATCAATTTTTGCCTTCCTTCAAGTATTAGGCACTTAGTAAATGTGTAAATGGGTTTGAAACATGAATTTGCTATAATCTCTATATTCTTTTAGTGTGAACACTGACATTCATCAAACACATGTTTCTGACAGCTTTCATAAATCTGCCAATGCTTACAGTTTTTGTTTGAGCAAACCTCCACTCCCTGTGCGAACGAGTCGCCAACTCAGCCACATGTTTGGGTTTGGTCCTGGCTTCCATCCAATTCTGCTCTTTTTTTTTGGGCCTAATCACACAGCAAACTTATTAACCTTCCCCAAGGCATCAACAGTAAGGAAAGTCTTCACCTCACTGAGCAACCACGAATAGTCATCCTCCATTAGAAGCTCACCTTGTGCTCCCTCTGATCAGCAGCAAAAGGTGAACTGTATATTTTGATTAGTAATATGCTCCCACAAAAGGTCTCATAAAAATATTCTTTACATGTTAAGAGTTAGGTAAGTGGTCAGGTATTGAAGAGCTGTTATAAATTAGCAGCCTTACATGCAAGTATGTGGGTTTCCCCCCCTGTGCCTTTACTTTTTCTCTGGATTTTATTTGCAGTGTCTGCCATTGTTAATAATATAAAGATTTATTAATTCGTTGAAGTAAAACTTTGTTACTGAAAGTCTCCATTTTTTCTATTTACGTCCTTCCACATTTGCTACAACCAAAATAAAATAAAAAGCTAATGATTTGTATTTTCACTTGTAAATTTAGCAAGTTTCCTCGTGGGAAACTTGAAGTCGCAGTGGAGGAGTAATAAAACCTATGGTGACAAATGGGTTATTGCTTTGTCTAATTTTAAAATTAGAATCAATCCTTTAAATTTAATTCAATCATTAAATGTTTGATATAGTTTTAAAGACCTTTGATTTGAAACAGAAAATAAAACTTGTTTGTATAGTAAGGAAGTATACATATATAATGTAACAATTTATAATGTTTTAAATTTATGGTATAGCAATTATTACAACAAAGTACTAATTAAATGCCTTGCCACAATTGTAATGCATTTCTAGAATACGTTATCTATAACTACATTCAAGTACATATACAGTACAGTGCAAGTCTTGGGCACATGCAAAGAAATGCTGTAGAGAAAAGATGCCTTCAAAATAATTAAATTAAATGTTTCTACATTAAAAATAAATACTAGAAAGAGCAATAATCAATGAAACAAATATGAGTCCATATTTGGTGTGACAACCCATTGCTTAAAAAAGAAAATTAACGTCTCCGGTACAACATGTGCAGCTTTATAAGAAAATGAGCTGCAAGTTGACGGGGCAGCCATGGTCTAAAGGTTAGAGAAGCAGCGTTAGGGTCACTGGATCGATTCCTTGGACTGGCAGGAAAAATCCATGGCTGAAATGCCCTTGAACAAGGCACCTAACCCCCAACTGCTCCCCAGACAGGCGTGTGTTCATTGTACATCGCTCTGGATAAGAGCGTCTGCTAAATCCCTATAATGCTAGTTTTACTGAACATCTTGCAGAACCAGCCAGTTTTCTGAAGACTTTGACGGTCTCATTCGCTTTTTAATTTTACCGTAAAACCCACCAGCCTTCATTCTGTTTTTGAATGAAACGTGGCCTCTTACCTAATATGCTGCTTTCTTTACTGACATACAAATATTTTACTGTAACATTTAATTTTGTGCTGGAATAACTAATGTTTAGAAATCTAAAATGTTTGTGTAGCAATTCGATAAGGTAGAAGTCATAAAATAATCTATAACAAAGTTTGTACCAAAAAAAAAAATACAGGGTGCCTAAGAATTTTGCGCTGTACTGTATCATGAATGTCAGAAACAATGGTTCATGACATTGTAAATGCCAGCACTAAAAGTTATAGGAATAGCGTCCTCTAGTGGTGATCTCCGACACACAGTGGTTTGCTGTTCTGCTGTGATCCACATAGCCAGGTAGAGAAAAGTTAGACATACTGCTAGTAACTCATGACAGGTTAGGCTTTTATTTTAAACCAAACAGCGGAAGAGTCACTACACTGGCATTAGAAGTATATCAGCTTAAATACACTCAGATCATGCTGGTATTTCCATTTTCATGCCCTTAATACTGGCCAAATGTTTTAACAGGAGTGTTAACTTTCCAAATACTGAATAAACCCTGATCAGTTATCATTTAAACTACCAACTAGGCTTTATTCATTACAAGGTGCAATGTTATTGTTTAGGTAAAGTATTACATTTACCTAAAAGTATTACCTTTACATACTATGCATTACCTTAAGGCATATGCATATGTCCTTTATGCACATCAGTGTAGATTTCATAATATAGCAATCATAAGGACATTGTAGAATATTACTTAGAAAATGCTTTGCAATGTTATTAGGCACTCAGCTCAGGTGTTTTAATAAAATGGACAAAAAGTATTTCAGGCTTCCTTGAAGACTAATGTTAGCTACGTTTAGAAATATGCAAGTGACCTATATTAGAGAGATAATTACTTTGCTAATTTGTGAGTATGGTACCATGACACTTTTCTTATAAAGGATGTAAGACCAATTTATAAATTGGTCATTGAAGAAGTGATTGCTACAAAAACAGCATAATGCTTATGAGATTTTGCTCAGTCCAAAAGGACTCGATGACCGCACTCAAGGAATACAAACTTATACACATGAATCAAACTGCTAAATGCCAGCGCCAGAGCTTCACTATCCAGTTACATTAAGGTGGCTAATATCAATGCAGGCTACATTCCAGATAGAAGTGAATTAAAAGCACAAACACATGATTTCATATGCAGATATGATAAAGACAATCATATACACCTATGATAGGGACCTAAGCAACTCAATAAATAAGAGATAAAAAGGACATGTAAATGCATGTCATAACCCAGACAAGTAATAAAGCAGAACCAAAATTAGGGACAATAGTGAGACTGTCACTACAACACCTAAAACTAATAAAATATACATATTGCATAGCGCATTTCTATGCTAGGCTTCATGGACCGCGTTATATCAATATCTTACAGGAGAACAGGCTACAGACGCACAGGGAAGTGAAAACATTTTCTGTCAGCTGAAATTACATTACATTACATATGGAAATGCTTTATTTCTGATAACCCAAATCCGTTGTGTAGACGAACACAACAGATACAGTATACTTTATGTACATCCGAGTTTATTCTTCTCTTCAATTATGATATGGAGTGAATGTATAAGGTTCTGTTTTTCAGGGAACATGACTGGAGTTCTCTGGTTATGTTCAGTGAACAGTACAGTCTTTCAGGTCATGCTAAAAAGACGACCATTTTCCCCACACAAGGCAACTAAATAGACTCGACATAATTGGCTGGGTATAATCCAAGCTGACCGTTGTCCAGCCGTCCTTTACACCAGCCTTGATCATCTTCATCTTCTAGTTTAGTTAGCTCATCACCTGTTAGGGCAGAATCAGAGCAGCTTAGCTTTGACCTTCACAGATGGCAGATGTGTATGAGTGTAGATATGCAGGGAACATGAACAGGACTTTACACTCCATATTTATATAGTTCAGTCATTTTTAATGCTTCTATTCCACCTTGCTACTCCAAGGCAAATATGTCCTGACCATCGCTATGATATTAATAGGACTTTTATTTTTTGACAATGATTTTACAGTCTTTACAGAAATATCAGCAAGCACACACTAACACTACAGTGCATAGGATTTCTGATTTAAAATAAAGACAGCAGTATTTTTAAATCACAGCACAAAAAAGATGATTGATGGGTATTCACAAACAGTACTGCTGGATCACAAAACATATTTTCGCAAACTAAACCACTAACAACATTAGCAGGCTAGATAATAAATATGCTCTTATTAAAGGAGAAGGGTTTAAGGGTTAAACAAGCAGCTCACAGTAGCATTTCTCCACCAGATATGGCAAAGTTCCAAAATCCCCAAATAGAGTGCAATGCAGTGAGGGAATTGAAAGCTAGGGTAATTTGGTGCTAGGCCCCTCACCTACTCTGAAGCTTAGCTCATCTTGTTCTTGCCCATCATAATCATATAGTGCCCTGACTCGCACTCCTTGGCTCTTTTCCTCCTCAAATGGGTTGGTGGCTCCGTTGGTCTCTGCAGTTGCTTGCTCTTCATCCGACCAATCAGCTGAGTATGCCTGGTTCTTTTCATAACTGCTCACACTGAAATATCAGAATGGTAAAATGGAAGCGTTACAAATACAAAGGATTATTGGGTTTTATTTTTATTGGGTAAGTAATTCTTAATGAGTGAAACATGAAATGGTAGAAAAAAAATCCATTAAATTTATCAAAACACTCCTCCTCCTGATTAGTCAAGAATTTACATCTGCTGCTTTCACTCAAGCCCCAGTCTACTTTATCCTTTTAGTCTAAAGAAACAAAAGAAAATAGTGATCAGTACCTGCTACGGTTTTCAACCTGCGGTGATGACTGATGAACCCCAGTTGTGACATGGGTGAGTGTGATATCATGGTTCTTTTTCAGTTTTTCTTTCTTGCTGATGGCATGACTCAGATCTGGGTTATATTCCTGGGGAATAAGGATTATTCCGGGAAAGATATTAATTTGAGGCATAACAAATACATTCAAAAGGACAGAGAAACAGAAACAAAGTGATATTTGTTTAACAGTGACAATGTACTGAGAAGCAGTGTTCATACAGGTACACATACGAAGATTTCATCCTCCTCCTCCTTCGGCCTCGGCCGAGATTAAATGATTTAAAATGCAAGATGCGACAAAATCAGAATGTACAGCAACTTTCGCTGTCCATTAGTTGCACTTCCTCAAAAAGTACCCTGTTAATAAGGCCTGGGCAATAAAACAATAGGGATATGTATCGTCGAAAAATACTTCAACAACAGCAAAAAGAAAGTTGTTCAATAAGATGTTCGATAGCATCACTTAAATGCATGAAATGCAAACGACCAGAAAAGCACATTATGAATATGCAAAGTTTGGTTGCATGAACAAACCCCAAGCGTGCTCCCTCTCTGGCTCATAAACAGCCCGTTATATCCCTTAATACTGGAGAGCACTACGAGTGACATGCAAACATCCATGCGTTTAACAGGTGCATTGTTCGGTTGCACCATCAACATGTGACAACAGAAACAGCATGCAGTAAAAAAAATAAAATAAAGCAGTATTTCCCCACAGATCTTAAATATACTTGTGATAGTAGCTGGTGGAAAAAAAGGCCTGCATTCCCTGCCAGCAGAAAAAAAAAAAAGCTTTATCTCATGGGATTTCATATTGCATTATAATCTGCTATGCTTGCATGGATTGAAACTTGCTCTGCTCGCACTACTCAGTAAATTGTGCATGTTATCCATCAGTGACGAGCACAGATTGCTTTTAAATTTGTATCTGCAATTTCTGATAATAAAAAAAAACCTGGCATGCAAATATAATGAATAAATGTACATAGACTGTTAATGTCCTTTAATTAATCTATTAAATAGACTAGAAAAAGCGTTATTACAAAACCTAAATGGCTGACTGGACTCCAGCACTTCATGCGGTCATAGTAACGCTGATGAGAACACGTAAGGCGCGTTGCTCTCTGTTCACATGGCCAATCATTCCAGCACAACACAGCTCCTTTTAGTGACACAGTACATTATGTTCTTTATTATTTATCTATCGCTCACAGAACATTCTTGTACTTCATACTTATTTGCTAAAATGGGTCACCAAATATACTTTGGGTGGTCATTAATATTCCTGGGCGGTCCATGCAAGTAGAGTCTACATGTGGGGAAGCACTGTGCAGATGATGAGGAAACTGTTGATAAAAGCAAGGTTTTTTAATTCAAAATAAACTAGTTTAATTCAACTGTTTTTCTCCTGGTAATTAGAATATTAAAAGAAAGTCATTAAAATTATCAATATCGACTGAAAAGAAACATTTTATCATGATTTTTTTCAGCTATATCGCCCAGCCCTACCATTAACTGTACTCCAGTTAGTATTTTTGGTCAGATTTACTCTAAAATATAGAAATAAAACAAGTAAGCCAAATTATAACCTAAAATGAAAAAAATGTGGTGCAAGAGAACCTGGATGAATTGTCCTTCGCAATTATGAATTAGTAGAAAAAAAATATTTCATAAGAATAAAAAGACCTGCACAACCATGTGCAAAGAAGTGCTAGAAACCAATTCAATTTGGAACTTCAGTAATATTTCACCTCAAACTGTGGCCAGTTCATGTGCATGCCTGGGCCATGGTTGTTGCTGAACCACCTGAGGTCTTCTTGAGGACAGGCAGAGATGATGGTTTCTTCAAGCCCCCTGTAAACTGTGGCATAGCTATTAAAAAATAAAAAAAAATAAAAAGGTCACACTTTTCTCCCTTTCTTCTGAATCTCATTACACTATTATCCAACAGACTGGATATCTGTACTTGGCAAAACTGAACTTTCAGAGAAATTTTTTTTTCAAGCCCAGTTTTGCAAATAAAAATCTTATTTGCCTTAAACAGGACATTGCTGAAAATGTATGAAATCTATAAATCGCCAGTTATCATTCATGCTGAGAAGCACACATTATTTTCATCTATTCTTACCTACATTAGCATTTAATATTTCTAGTTGATATAGTACATTAACAGAGAGTAGAGAACCTAGAGGTTGAAAAATGACCTTAATAGAATTAATAATTAATTACTAATTAAAGGAGACGTATCAGTTTTGGCAGATAGCAGTTAAGCAGAGCTAATCTTTAGGCTGACCTTTGGTTCTCTGTGAGGTTAAGATGGCGTTTGAAATCCAGAAGCACCTCCCTGACGAAGGCTAGTCTCTTTTCTTCAAACTGCTGGCACTGTTCAAACACCAACTCCATGTTTTCCACATATTGTGGCGTACAGTTTCTCAACTCATCCAGAGCCTTCACATATTTCTCTTTGGCCTGCAATAAAGCACAGGAAACAATTACAACTCCATGCAAAGTCCACATTCATTTCTTACATACACCATGTTTGCTTCTTTTACTATGACTATAAATGATCACAGACACAGTTACTAAGAATTGCTTTATTCCCCCCCCCCCCATCAATTGAGTTACTTACATAAGAAAAATTTTATACCACATATCACTTCCTTTACCCAAATGACCCAATCTGTCTTTAGACAGCCAACCCTCTTATGTTTTTTCTTAAAGCACACACAGCTGGTCAGACATCTACCAGCTGGCAGTCATTTCCACAGAGACATGACTGGACACGTTCTCATTTACTGAAGCAGATAAGATGATTTATTGATATTAATTTGTTCATTTATTCATCTTGGTCATGGTGGATTGGAAACATTGGGCACAAAGCAGAAGAATTCACCCTGGATGGACTCCTAGAGTCCATTGCAAGGCACACACATTGACACTGGGCAAACATGCTGCCTTATTGATATATAGCATCATCAATATCATTGCTAGTAATGCTGGGTTTGGCCACGATGTGACACGTCTGGCCCCTGTGCCAAACGATAGCACATGCAATTTGTCTACTTCTCTGTTTGTCGTGATAGCCATTTAAAAAAAGTTTTTAAAAATAAAAAGCTGTCTTAAGTAAAACCCACTTTATGTCCATGTTCTTTCAATGCACAGAGGGTGTCTGGCCCATTATGCTGGGGTTGCTCCCAGGGACCAAACCAATCAATTCAAGGTGTGCCACAGTGACCCATACATCTGGGACAGTATGTCTGGTCTGTTGAATAGTGGACACAAAGTGCTTGTCAGTAACAACAGGCAGAACCATGGTCTATGTAGCCCAAATGAGGCCATCAGCAACACCAGCTGCATAGTGGGAATGTCTTGGTGTCATCTACAACCCCAAATCAGGAAAAGGTTGGGATGGTATGTTGAAATTGACATTAAAACTGAAAACAATGATTTTGTAAATTATTTTTTACTTGTATTGCATTCATAAAACACTATTTGAATTGTGATTCTTGCAATGTTTCAACAAAAAAAAAATCTTGGGATGGAAAAGCATTTACGACTTCATAATGTTGCCATTCCTTCTCACAACACTTAAAAGATGTTTAGGAACTGAAGACAACAACTGAAGAATCATTCCGGGTGTTATTTTGTCCCAGTCTTCCTGCAAACAGGTGTACAACAGTATGGGGTTGTCATCATATTTTCTACCATTTCAAAATTCACCACACATTCTCTATTGGGGACAGACACGTTCTCCTTCCATAGCCATGCCTTTGTAATGTATGCAGAATGTGGTTTTGCTTTGTGTTGTTGAAATATCCCTGGAAAAAGTCATTTTGAAGGCAGCATATGTTGCTCAAAAATCTCAATGTGCTTTTCTGCATTAATGCTGCCATCACAGAAGTGTAAGATACCTTTGCCAAGGGCACTGACACAACCCCATACCATGACAGACCCTGGCTTTTGGACTTGTTGCTGGTAACAGTCT
>JAODVO010000023.1:31040900-31053806 GCA_025400055.1 Notarius lentiginosus | reverse complement strand
ACTTTGGACAATCCACTTGACCTCATCATGTGTCCATACCAATTTAATTTTCTTCTCTGCACTACAGTTAGAAGTATTTCATAGTGGCAATGTTTATGACTTCTTCGTTTGTCATGTGGTCCAGATAGGTTATCCCGAAGATTTCTCTTAGGCATTTCATTTCTACTGACTGTATCCTTCTTTGGAGCTCAGCATTTAGAGTCCATGCTTCACAGGAGTAAAGAAAGATTGAGAGTACAAGGGCCTGACAAGCTACAGATGCACAAACATGGCCTGCTCAGACAGCTTTTCCTACAGTAAAACTTTGGAATAGTTAACGTTTGTTAAGGTGCTCATGACAATCATTAATGCTGAAAAATACACTTTGGATCAACACATGACTAATGTTTGTAATGATTTATAATATTTGACCATTCTGTGTTACAAGACACAGAATTCTTTTTTCCCTTTAATACTCAAAAAGAGAAAAGAAAATGCAATTTACTGGCTCAAAATGTTGAATAACTAGAAACTTCCTCACATTATGTATTTTTCCTCATTCCGCCCAAAGACCATATAAAGTAGTAGAAATATTTCTCTAGGACAATAATCCAGCACACAACAATACAAGCACAGACCACAAATGCTACCAGTATGTGAAACGTGTAAAAACAATTAAGGCAGTGGATCAAAAGTCAACAGATATACAAAATTGTACAAAACAAACACACTGGACAAGACACTATACATTGACAATAGAGGACAACATACCTGGAAGAGCAAGGTGGCATAATCCAGAGTCCGAAAGTGGATGGCTTCCTTTGCTCATGTGTTAGGGAGTTTTCATTACCACTGTTATCTGATTGGGTATAAGTAGTTATAAATAGCTGCATATAAAATGTCTAAAATGGAATGTTCAGTACCTCAGAGAAGAAGCTGTCATATCCATGACAGGAGAGAAGCGAGAGGAATTATTTACAATGACGATGGTTCTGCGAATGCAGCGCTAATAAGTGTCCTCAATGGAGGGGAGGGAGATCCTCAGGATGTTCTCAACCGTTTTCAGTACATACTGTCGGGTCTTATGTCCTGCGACATTGTAGTTCCCATATCAGAGTGATATAGCTGCTCCGGATGCTCTTTCATGCAGAATGTATGTGAGGATAGGATTAGGCATGTAACAATATTGCAATACAATTTATGATTGGAATTGATGAAATTAATAAAATGAATCACGATCATCATCATCAGCCTGCATAATGAGTTCTTCCTAGCTATAATAGAATTGTTGAGACAGCAAAGGGCGCAATAATGTACAATACATGTGACCTCAACCTAGGCAAAAGTACCACGACTCTCATGCCATGCAGACAAACAAAAAAGGAGATCCAAAATAAGGAAAGAGCTGTTCTGTGATTGTACAAATAGATTTAAAAAGGTGAGCTGAGCTACTGTATCTTTTTACAGGCTGCTGAAAGCTAAAGAAAAGAAAAATTGCAGTAATACAAATATTCATAAATTTTTAAGAAAAGGCATGTTATTAACTTTTATTTTTAATAAAATTAACATTTTAGTTAATAGGTTATTATACTTTATTCCAAACTTGACAAATGCTTGTGAATAGTTATTTTTGGTTATTAAGAAATTTAAACAAAAGAGGTTCTTAATTTAACAAAAGGAATATTTACGTTCATAAAGAAAAGGAAAATAAATGCTGCATGCTTTGGTAACAATTTTTTTTTTTCCATTTAATATTTTTTCAAAAATATTGTGGGAAAATCAACTCGTGAACCCAAGATCATGAATAAAATTGAATTATGAACTGGGTGAATCGTTGCATGCCTAGATAGGATGGAAAAGATGTTCAGATTAGGCCTTGTGTAATGTGCACAGCAAGGACCTTAGCACTCTAGGCAGTTTCTATGGCTGCACTTTTGAACAGATTCTCTTTACAACCCCAAATCAGTTGGGACAGTATGTCGAAACTGAAAACAATTTTGTAAATACTCTGATCTGTATAGCATTCAAAACAATACATCACTGTGGCAACAGGGGCGTGATTGAGTGTCTGTTGTGAATGGCAAGGAGGCAGGTTGAACCAGCAGGCAACATGTGATGAGGTGCACTTGTGCCAAATTACTGGCTGTCTATTAACCTGCGTCTCTGTGTGTCTTCCAGACAGTCAGGAACGAGAGAGAGAGCAGTGTCACCCCATGGGTGTGCCCGTGTACGTGTTATGAGGACACTGAAAAGTGTATTAAAGAAAATAGCTCACCTGTTCTGAAGCCTGTTTCCAGGCGAGTCTCTGAGACACGCCTTTGACCAAATGAAAGTATTTGATGGCCAAATCCTCCAGCCTAACGTTGACCTTTCCTTCCCGTACTTTTCTATTATTAAGGATAGGCTGTATCGAGTGACGCAGGACACTCAAACTAAAGAAAAGACAACACAGTTGTTGGTCCTAAAGAGCCACAGGGAACTTTTATTCCATGCAGCTCATCATAATCCTAGGGCTGGGTGTTTGGGGCAGGATAAAACACTGAGTCGTCTCATAGCCCATTTCTATTGGCCAGGGATTCGCGCCAATGTCTGCAGGTGGTGTGCGCCATGTCACAAATGCCAGCTGGTAAATCTAACAACCACACCAAAGGTGCCATTGCGCCTATTGCCACTGATAGAGATCCCCTTCAAAAGAATTGGCATCGATCTCATCAGGTCATTAGATCAACCTGCACGTGGGCATCACTTTGTATTAGTCAACGGGATGTCCTGAAGCAGTGCCTCACCGCAATCTCTCAGTACGTAGTATTGCAGAGGCACTCTTCCACATTATCTCCCGAGTCAGGATTCCAAAAGAAATCCCAACTGATCAAGGCACTATGTTTACGTCCTGCACACTGCGCAAATTATACGAATTATTGGGGATTAAATCAATTCGGACTAGTATTTATCATGCGCAAACAGATGGGCTGGTCGAATGATTTAACCAAACACTTAAGAACAATTCCTAAGCTCGTTCACAGGGATGCTAAAAATTGGGACAGGTGGTTCGACCCTCTGTTGTTTGCACCGGATTTTCCCGTTTTGAATTGCTGTTTGGGTGCAAGCCCAATGGTGTCTTAAACATCATTAAAGAAAACTGGGAGGAGAGGCCTTCTCAAAGTAAAAATGAAATTCAGTACGTTCTTGACCTGAGAGCAAAACTCCACACACTGAGTCACATAACCCAGAAGAATTTGCTACAGGCCCAAGAACGTCAATCTTGCCTGTACAACAGAGGGGGATGGCTAAGGAAATTTACACCGGGAGATAAAAGTCCTCATTTTACTGCCCACCTCCAGTTCAAAATTGCTCGCCAAATGGCAAGGGCCCTTTGAGGTCACACGGAGAATTGGGGAGGTCAACTATGAGGTCAAACGGCCAGATAGGGGTGACACGTCAAATTTACCACCTCAATCTCCTGAAACCATGGAGAGAGGAGGTTCCTGGGGGTCTGGCGATGGTAGTTCTGAAGAGGGCGGAGCTGGGACCGGAGGGAAGTCCAAAAAAGTGTGTCCCAATTCACCCCAGTCCCCTGTGGAGACCGCCTCTCAGGTAATCAGGTTGCAGGAGGAATTTTCCGATGTGTTCTCACCCCTCCTTGGTCGTACTAGCCTCATGGAACACCATATTGAGACTCCTCCACGGGTGTATTAGCTCCCCGAACAAGAAAAATGTGGGGGTGTATAAAAAAACACACACGGCCCAATTCACCACAGTCCCCTGTGGAGACCACCTCTCACCATCCCAAAAGAGCACAGGTAATTAGGTTGCAGGAGGAATTATCTGGTGTTCTCACCCCTCCCTGGTCACACTAACCTCACAGAACACCACACTGAGACTCCTCCAGGGGTGTATCGGCTCTCTGAACACATGAAAAACGTGGTTAGGGATGAACTTCAGGCTATGCTTAAGATGGGAGTAATTGAGGAGTCGCACAGCGACTGGAGCAGCCTGGTGATCTTAGTTCCCAAGACCGATGGGTCGGTCCAGTTCTGTGTAGACTACAGAAAAGTCAATGCGGTGTCTAAATCTGATGTATATCTGATGCCCCACACTGATGAACTGCTCGATCAGTTAGGCATGGCTCACTAACTTGTTAGGATGTCGTTTCCTGGTAGTTGCACTGTAGACAGACAGTACACGTTCACGAACACATCATATCCACCAGAGGGTACTGGCTTGCTGCTACTCTGCTGGTTCGGCTATGCCGGGCCTATATAAGCTTACGAGCAAGAATGTAGGAGAGATCATTTTTGTTTGAATGAGAAGACAGCCAACTATTGTGATCGCTGAACTTTACGGTGGATTTGCGTTTCTCCTCCCTTTTGGATTTAAATTGGAAATACGTTTTCTTTCGTTTATTTTACTTTCAGGGTTTTCCCCAAATATATGAGCTTTGGAGGGGAGTGGAGAAAGAGCGGCTCCATGCGCGAGCTCTCCATCTACGCGAGACACCACTTGTGTTGGCGCAGAGGCCTGGTGGTAAGTCTGTGCCCTTTGGTTACATCTACTTTACTATCATACATGCTGACTATCACATTATCGCATACATTTAGGTTAGGGAGTTCAGGTTGTTTGTATCTGGCTTCTTAACAGTGTGGGG
Source organism: Notarius lentiginosus (assembly GCA_025400055.1). Taxonomy (NCBI): domain Eukaryota; kingdom Metazoa; phylum Chordata; class Actinopteri; order Siluriformes; family Ariidae; genus Notarius; species Notarius lentiginosus. Next base: position 31,049,182 of record JAODVO010000023.1, on the reverse strand, counting down.
GCTCGTCCGGGAGCTGAATGTTTGTGTTGTGGGCAACACGGTTTTGTTTTGAACTCTGTTGCTTTTGGTAGCGACAGGTGTGTTGTTTAACATTAGCTGCGTTTGTGGAAGTTTTTGTGTGTGGTAACTTTGGAAGTTAGCGTTTGGTTGGTCTGTTGTGACTTGTATACTGCAGTTTGTAGGCCTGTCTCTTGTGGTTTGTGCGAGGCCTAATTTGGATAATTTTGTGCAGTTTTGGTAACAGTGTTGTGCTAGGCACACAATTTGTTTGTTCTGTTTTTCAGCGCAGTCATTGCGTCTGGCTTATTGGTTGACTGTGTAGTTTCAGTTTGGCGGTGTTTGCTAAAAATAGCGATGTCGGAGTTTAATGTAGAGGAATTCATGGAACAGGAAGTAACCCGTGCGCATTTAGTTCAGCTAACAAAGTCAAATCTCTTTACTTTGGTTGAATTTTGTGAAGCAGAAGTCTTTCAAGATGCCAAGAAAAATGAAATCATAAACGTGTTATGTTTGGGTGTCATTGATTTAGAGAGGCGGAAGCTGCAAAAAGAACAGTTAAACGAAGAGGAGGAGAGTAGAAAGGAAAGAGATTTGGAGAGGAAAAAGTCAAAGAAATGGAATTGCTTCAGAAGGATAGGGAAGAGGCTAAGGAGTCAGCAAAATTGGAGCTTGAACGGGCTAAAGTTAGATAGCAAGATAATCAGCATCAGCACACTCACAAAACCAGATTTGATTTGACCAAGTGTTTTGCTTTAATGCCAAAGTTCAGTGTAGATCAAGTAGATGTATTTTTTGACACATTTGAGTGCATTGCGCGTGAACGACAGTGGCCTAGGGAAGAATGGGTGACGTTGGTACGTAGGGAGTTGACTGGAAAGGCTCAAGAGGCCTATGCTGCGCTCAGGTCTGAGAATGATACAGATTATGCGGCTGTGAAAAAGGCAGTACTGAGAGCTTTCGAGCTCGTTCCAGAAGCATATCGTCAGCACTTTTGAACTGAGAAATTAAAGACTGGGCAAACTTATGGAGATCTTTGTAGGCAACAGGAGTTGCTGTTTGATAAGTGGCTTAGGGCTAGTAAAGTTTATACTTTTCAGGAGCTCAGACAGTTGATGCTTTTAGAGCAATTTAAGTCCAATGTCCCATGCCAGCTTGAAGTCCATCTTAATGAACAGCTGGTACAGTCTGCCTCCAAGGCTGCTGAATTGTCGGATAACTATGTATTGATACACAGAGGAGTGTGACCAGGGAAGTCTGGTGGTGCGCTTTCATGCTGGTGAGGAGAAGAGAAGTGATGTTGCTGTAAAGGTGATTCTCCAGCACCTGTTAAAAGGTCCACTTCGTGTTGGTCAGCCTATGGTTAGTCGGCCTACTGCTGGTGCTGCTAAGAGGTCCATTGATGATGTTAGGTGTCATTACTGCAAAAACCTTGGACATATTAAATCATGTTGTCCCGTTTTGCAAAGGAAGGGGCACTTTGATAACGGTAGAGATGAAGTTTGTAAAGAAGTTGCTCTAGTCATGCCTGGTTCGACGCAGGGGTTGTACATGGATAGAAGTAGCATAGTAACAGCTGTTGTAACTGACCCGCTTTTTAAGGGGTTTGTTTCTGAGGGCTCTGTCTCAGTCTCTGAGGGAGAGCCTGAGGTGACTGTTACCATTTTGAGAGACACGGGAGCAGCACAGTCTTTGCTGTTAGCTGGAGTTTTAGAGCTCCCAGAGAGATCATCTCTAAAGACGTCAGTGCTGGTTGAAGGTGTAGGTGGGGAGTATGGATCTGTTCCTCTCTACAATGTGTTTTTGAGGTCTAATGTGGTTAATGGTTGTGTCCCTATTGGTGTAATGTCTTCACTGCCTGTAAAGGGTGTTAGTCTGTTGCTGGGGAATGACCTGGCGGGGAACCAGGTGTGTATATCACCTGTGGTTAGTGCGTCTCCTTGTTTAAGTCCTGAGACTGAGGCTCTAGAGACTCAGTTTCCAGCAACTTTTCCGGCTTGTGTTGTCACTCGCACTAAGCATGCATCTTCTGACAAGACATTTGATGAGTACCCTAGTAAATCATCAGCGCCATCTCCTGAAGCAGTGGGAATTGTGCCCGCTAGCTGTGAATTTAGTCCTGCTGCCCTTATTGATGCTCAGAAAAAGGATAGTGAGCTTTTAAATCTGAGAGGGACTGCAGCTGATTTTGAGGAAAGTCAGACGATAGCCGAAGGATTCTACCTCCAAAACAATGTCTTGATGCACAAATGGAGGCCCCCAGAGCGACCAGCCACTGAGGACTGGGCAGTGGTTGAGCAGGTGGTGCTTCCCCCCGGTTTTCGACAGGAAGTGTTGCGTTTAGCCCATGAAGCAGCCATGGCTGGACACCTAGGAGTTCGTAAGACTCAAGCAAAAGTTATGAGCCATTTTTATTGGCCACACTTGCATAAAAATGTGGTCAATTTTGTTTGCTCGTCATGCATGTCAGGTTTCTGAGAAAATTCTGGTGGCGCCTTTGTGTCCTCCACCCATTGTAGCTGAACCGTTCTCTCACGTCTTAATTGATTGTGTAGGACCATGACCTAAGACAAAGAAGGGTTCTGAGTATTTGCTTATCATCATGGATGTGACCACACGGTTTCCAGAGGCAGTGCCTCTTCGCAACATAAAAACTCAGTCTGTTGTGGATGCTCTGCTTCAGTTTTTCTCTCGCTTTGGGTTGCCTAAAGAGGTCCAGTCGGATCGTGGCACTAATTTTACATCTGGTGTTTTTCAGCATGCAATGGTTGAGCTGGGGATAGCCCATGTGGTGTCCTCCGCTTATCATCCTCAATCACATGGGGCTATCAAGAGGTATCCTCAGACTTTAAAATCTATGATGTGTGCCTACTGTGTGCAGTTCCCTGGTGATTGGGACTGTTCAATTCCTTTTCTACTATTTGCCACCCGTGACTGTCAATGACTCTACTGGGTTTACCCCTTTTGAATTGGTCTATGGCCATAAGGTCCGTGGTCCCCTGAAGATAGTTAAGGAACAGTTTTTAACCAAGCAGGAGGAGGGGGATTTATTACAGTACGTGTCCTGTTTTAAAAAGCGCTTGGTAGTTGCCTGTGAGGTAGCACGGGGCAATTGGGAAGCGTCGCGTGAGCGAATGAAACATCAGCATGATAAGAAGGCAGTGGCTCGATCTTTTTCAGTGGGGGATAAGGTCTTGATACTGAAGCCAATGTGAGGTGGTCTGAGTGCAGCATTTGCTGGACCATACAGTGCTGCTAAGAAGGTGGGAGACCACAGCTATGTCATTAGCACTCCAGACAGTCGGCAGAAAACAAGGCTCTGCCGTATTAATCTTTTGAAACCATATCATGGTCGTTCAGCCCTGGTTATGGTGTCCTGCGTGTCCTCGGATTTTGAGGGGGAGAATGACATGGCAGGTGTGGAGCCTGTTATGGCTCACTTGTGTAATGTAGCGGCATTGGGGGAGTTGGAAGAAAATCTTGCACATTTGTCTTCTGAGCAGAGGGCAGATGTGTGTAGGTTGTTTGAAGAATTTAGTGGGGTCTTCAGAGATCATCCTGGTCTTACCACATTGGTGGCTCATGATGTTGAGGTTGGTGAGGCAGACCCTATAAAGCAACATCCTTATAGGCTGTCTCCTGTGAAGATGTCCAGGGTTAAGGAAGAGCTGGTTTATATGGAAGAGATTGGGGCAGTGGAGCCAGGGCAAAGTGATTGGAGTTCACCTGTGGTATTAGTGCCTAAACCTGATTGGTCGTGGTGACTATCGCAAAGTCAACCAGGTGATGCGAACCGATGCTTTCCCTATTCCTCGACTTGAGGATTGTATTGATCGCATAGGTCAAGCTCAATTCGTGTCTAAACTTGATTTATTTAAAGGGTACTGGCAGGTCCCATTGTCAGCTCGCACCAGAGAGATCTTAGCCTTTGCAACACCTGATGGCCTATATGTGTGTAATGTACTCCCATTTGGAATGAAGAACGTGCCCGCAACCTTTCAAAGGTTGATGGGTAGGGTGACAGCGGGCCTCCCTAATGTGGTGGTGTACATAGATGATGTCTTAGTCCATAGCGATACATGGGTCGAACACCTTGAGCATCTCCGGCAGTTACTACAACGCTTGCAGCAGGCAGGGTTGGTAGCCAACCTTGTCAAATGTGAGATTGGGAAAGGTCAGGTGACTTATTTGGGTCATTTGGTGGGACGAGGGAAGGTGCTTCCAAGGTGGGCTAAGATACAGGCCATCATAGATCTGCCAGTTCCCAAGATGCAGCGTGAGGCTATGCAGGTGTTGGGAATGTGTGGCTTTTACAGGTGCTTTGTTCCCAATTTTGCAACTGTAGCTGAGCCTCTGACCAATCTTCTGAGGAAGGGGGTGAAATTTCTTTGGACCAGTGGGTGTGGGAGGGCATTTAATCAGCTCAAGGCCATTCTTTCCTGTGAACCAGTGTTGGTAGCTCCCAACTTCAGTAAACCATTCAAGCTCGCAGTTGACACTTGTGATGTAGGTATAGGTGCAGTATTGTTACAGGCCGATTCAGCAGGTCTGGATAAGCCTGTAGCTTATTACTCAAAGAAGTTAAACAGGCATCAAAGAGCCTACTCCATCATTGAGAAAGAAGCCCTAGCTCTGGTGTTAACTGTCCATCATTTTGAAATACATTTGTCTGGGTCTAATGGTGATGTCGTGGTTTTCACTGATCACAACCCTTTGGCTTTCCTGGCCAAGTTAAGACTTCCAATCAGAGAGTGTTCCAGTGGGGCCTGGTGCTCCAACCCTATAGCCTGGTAGTCAAGCATGTCGCTGGCAGGAACAATGTAGTTGCTGATGTGCTATCGCGATTACAGCCGAAGGATGAGACCTGAGGTGTTGAGGGCAATGTTCCCTCTAATTTTTTTCAGCACTGAGCAAATTGAAATGTGTCTGAGCAGCATGCTTCAGCACTGTGAGCAGAGTTACACAACTGTAAAGTATGCAACCTGGATAATAATGCATAATAGATTATAATCGCAGCAATAGGTCTTTAATCTTATTAACTTCTGTTCAGTATTCAAGTGTTTAACAACAGGTATAGAACTGTGATTGTGTTCACTTCCACGAGATTTTAACAGTCTGGGCTTTAAGAACTTGGGTAGACCTGAAATGTTAATTTCCATCTATGATTTAAGAACTTTGGTAGGCATTTAGAACATTCCTTTGTGATTATGTTCACTTCAGTCTTTTTAAAGAACGTAGGTAAGTCTATACATTAGAACTTAGAACTAGTGATTGTGTTAAACTTGTGTTAAACTGTCCATGAGTTAAAGAAGGGCCTGGATGTAACTCATCCTCCAATTTGCATGGAGACCTCTCTGTAAGGGGAGTATCTGAAAAACACAAACCAAAAGAGTAACATCCACTTACTATTGCTCAAAATCTTATACCAACAACATTTTCAAGCTTTTTTCTAAATTACAGTTTTTAATCATCATACAGTGATGCAGTAATGCAAGCAAGATAACAGGCTACATTTGGTTACTGTCCAGTGTAATATGAAAAATAATGAATATAAATTATTCTACCTTAAATCTTCTCTCGTCTGTCTTTGGCCCCTTTCCAGTGGTTATAGACCTTATGGAGATTTATGGGACCCTCTGCTTGTCTTGACTTGATTCTCATCAGTTGGTCAAGGTGTTTGACCTCAAGTCGGTTCCGTGATTTTGTCTTAATGCGATTCATGAGACTGAAACCGCGTTCACAGTCTGCACTAGATGCTTGGAATGTGCCACATATGTCAATTAGGTGTATCAGATCTGGAAACCTCTCACTTCTCATTGACCAGGTTATAGTCTCAGCAAACATCTGTATTGCTCCCATTTTTCTTTTTTATTTAATTATGAACTTGAAATCATCGTATTGTTGGGAGATCCGTGTCGTGACGTCCTCTCCCGTATTACCAAGAAGTGCTTGAAACTTCTCTGTCAGTTTAGTGACGTAGTTCACCCCATGATCAAAGCCAAACGTTGAATCCAGTGTGTCGAGGTCAAATGCAGCCCACTCTTTGAGCTCATCTTCAGGAAAGCGAGCATCTAAATGCTCACAGACTTTGCGGACAAAAAGAATAATGTCCGTTGTATTTACCGCATTCTCACTCTCCAGCAGTTCACTCACATGTCTGCTCCAATGAATGCATTCTCCTAGGTACCGAGTGCGTAGTTTTTGAATTCTGGCTCTGGCGAGACAATGCCCATCCATGACCGTGAGGTTGCTACGCTGTAAACTGACACAGAGCTGAGCCAATTCTTCCAAAACATCTCCAAGCACAGTGAGCACAACTCTGTATTTGGAATCTGTCAGTTTTCGATGACAGTATTTTGCAATTGGATCATTGGCAGCCTCTTTTGTGCAGTATTCTGTCAATACAGAGTAATTTCTCAAAAGAGCACAGACAGCTTGATATCGGGAAAGCCAGCGCACTTCATTCAAAGGCCTGAAAGTCAGCGACTCCACCTCTAAAACATCAGCCAACTCCGTGAACTTAGCTTTCTTCACTGATGACCTGCTAAACATTAAGTATACGGTCCTGAGCAGTGTTTCAACCTCCTTCATTAAAGGCACATCATCACAAGCGTCATCAATTCCCAAATCCTCCCTATGGGCCACACAGTGTTGTTCAGTGAGGTGTGGTATCTGCCTTTTCAGTAAAGCAGTGACTCCTCTATGTTTCCCTAACATAACAGAGGCACCATCTGAGGTTAACATGACCATTTTATTTAAGTCTAGCGCGTGGTCTGCATAGAACTTTACAATGGCATCCACAATGTTCTGAGCGCTGCATCCTGAAAGCTGAATAATACCAGCAAAGACAGTCTTGTGATGCACCTCATTTTGCTCACGAAACTTTATGTACAGCACAAGCATCTTATGCACTGTGATGTCAGTGCTTTCATCGGCAATTAATGTGTGAAAACGGGCGTCCCATACACTGTTCATAATTTCACTCTGAACAACAGCATTGATTGATTCAACAAATTCAAATGCGTAATTCTTGCTTCTCCAGCTATCGGGTACGTCTAAGTATTTTGCCATATGATCATGGATGTCTTGGACTGACAACATCGATGCATTTATTTTTATGGCAAGAAGCACATTGTCAATTAGCATTTTGATTTGTTCAGGGTTTGCCCTGGCTTTGTTAAGTCTTTCCTGTCGCGCTTCATCAGACTCGTTAAGTAGCTGGCTGATGGATGTTGCATGCTTACGACTGTACAGAAGCGACACGGCATCTGTGTGAACCTTTTGTGTCAAATGACGCTTCAAATAGTCGAGTTTCCACTCTGTCCATGTTTTACCAGTTGAGAAGTCTCCTTTTGTTTTAGCCTCCATGCAGATTTTACAGACGACTCCACGAGCTTCTTCATATGTGAATATATCCGACAGTTTCACAGTCTTACCTCTACCGTCACTTGTATTTGTTTGAACTATTTCTTCGAGCCACTCTCGTTTAAACTCAGGGCAAACTTTTTTCCTTGGGGGTTGTTGTAAAGATAGCACTCCTCTTTCTCTTGGCCATTGTTGTCATTAACTGATTCAGATTGAGCAGCGCGCGACACATGGCATAGAATGCTTGCGCGTAATTGGCTGCATTGTCTACAGCCTAATAAATGGAAATTGAGTACGAGACCGCTCCACTAAATTCGCGGATGAGATGGACATTCGTTTTTTACAATTTTAAAAATTAGCCTAATAAAAAACTGCGCTGTCTGAAAAATCTGGTGCGCGGCAAGCTTGAGAGGTCTGCGCGGCCACGCACGCGCGCAGCTTAAAGGGAACATAGCCACCATATATTAAGTGCGTGCCGTGTCTGTGTTAATCGATGTGTTTATCGGCAGGACGGTCAGGTTGTCGTTTTTTTCATTACTGCGCATGCTTATAACAGACATCCCAAGTCTCCTGAAAGTTCCGGGAGTCTCCCACATATCGATAGTGGCTCCCTGATACCCGCAAATTGCAGAATATCTCCCGGAATCTCGAGCAAGAGCGTGCACACGAAACATTAATGTCTGCATCGCGCATATGACGGAGTGCGCGAGATAGACTGCGCGTGCGCCTGTTCATGAAGCGCACGTGAGACAAAGAGCATCCTGATTGGGTTACAGACATCCCAACCTGCAGACCGGGGAAAAAAGCCCAATATATTATTATTTGTTGATATTATATTATGGTGGCACGGTGGTGTAGTGGTTAGCGCCGTCGCCTCACAGCAAGAAGGTCCGGGTTCGAGCCCCGTGGCCGGCGAGGGC
>JAODVO010000023.1:30649585-30662271 GCA_025400055.1 Notarius lentiginosus | reverse complement strand
GACAGGTTTTCGCCAGGGAGGGTTATCGCCGTAAATCGTCTAAATAGACACGCTCAAAATTAGCCCCACTTAATGGACAGTATGCTGTTCAGACGTGTTGTGCTTAGATGTGTTCTATATAGGTGCGTGATAAATACAAATAGTTTTTATAAATATCAAACCTATGATGCTTCTATGTGTATGTTTACAAGTAATGTTTGGAATTTTAGGCCAAAATATTAGACAAATTACATGAAATGCTGTTTCTTTTCTCCATATATATTGAGAAACTACATTCTCCAAACGTAAAATAATATAAAGTGCTATTTAGGCCTATAGTAGACAAGCAAGTGCATTCCCCCTGGTTTTACTATATATTTTATCATACAAATGTGTCGTCAGTAAGTCTAAAACCATGCACATTTTTGCATTTTAATACCTGGTTTATTGAATATAATTCCATAAATTTGACAAATTAGGCCTAATCTGTAGTAATCCCCTATATATAGACTTAACATCCACTATCCAAGCAGGTAAAAAATTTAACTCATGAATCTATTTATGACCTATAATATAGAAATATTTTTTATGGAGTTTTAGAAAATTTTTAGAATACAGTGAAAATGATAATAAAGTAATAGCAAAAAAACAAAATAGGCCCTACTAGATATTTAACGCATTCATAATTTGAAATTTGAATTAAGCCTAAGTCTGGCTGACATTTGATTGTAAGACCACCTGTCTTAAAATAACAGTTCATATTTATAAATTATCCATGTATCTTAAGACCATCTGTCTTGAAAAATGAAGACCACATTTTTGTGGACAAAGTAGTGATCTTGAATGACAGGTTTCACTGTGTATGATATAGATTCTAGTATATATGATAAAGTGCCATTTTTGGCAGACTCGCTATATCTATAGGGCCTGCTCCCATAAGATGTCTCTTTTGCCTAATAATAGTAATATTAGCCAGCTGAAATGTAAAATTTCATATGGATAAAAATTGCAGTCCTTTAATTAAGGCCTATCAAAAATATTGTGTGTTTCCTGTCACAGCCTCAAAAAAAATTCAGGGGCGGACGGGCAGAAATTTTTATTTATTTATTTATTTTCAGAGGTTTTTGTCAAATATATTTTTTAATATGTTTTCTTGCAACATTGCCCACAAAATTGTTATGTGATAGTTTCTGATGTACATGTATTTGCATGCTTGTTTTCAGCTAGCATGATGTTGATTTGCAAAATTCCTCTACTTTTGCTGACGTTGAACTGAGCATGGCTCGACTTGAAATTTCATGCTCCCAGACTTAAAACTTAGGGTCGGGGATATTTAGGCAGTGTCGGGCGAGTGACCGGAAACAAGCAATTTTTTTGACAGGCCTTTAGAATTAAAATTTTGTCCATGCTTTTATCCATTCTGGTATTACAATAGCCTTTGCAAGCCTTAATTATGCATGAGTATTTTATCATTTGCATGCTTTATTTATTTTGCAGATCTGTCACTGCTTTGAAGGCTTTATCAGGAAAATGAAGATGAAACTTGTGCCCAAACACTGCTTGGATTGATGCATGCTTGTTATGTACTTCTGACTAGTCATGGTTTGATAATATAGTGTCAAAACCATTTTTAGACTTGAATATTGCATGGCATTTGCTATAAAACATAATTTGATTGTATAAACATTGCATGATAGCAAGTACTTAGTTAAAATGTGCAGTTATATAACCTAGTACTGAGGATATATTTTTATTTGCATTACCAAATGTCAGGGATACAGATATTTATGCAGTGTTTTATGCCCCCATGTTGCACGAGCAAAGACATGTTTTTGGGTTGTTTGTCCATCTGCTATCTTTCAGGTTAAATCTCTAAGTAGTGTGTATTACCACACAGGCATCAGTAGTGTGGGTTGCATTTTTCTCATTTTAAATTCTGACATCAGTGTGTCACATACTGCTTTCTAGTCAGAATTCTTCTGAATCTGAATCCGAAGAGGTAGAACTGGAAGTGGGTTACTCAGATGACTCTGATGATGACCCAGATTACAGGTTTGAGAAACCGTAACATTTTTTCTAATAGGATGTGTGTATTATATATTATTAACTTGTACTTTGGGTTTTTTTACACATATTTGTGTTAAATTTATTAAGAGGCTTTTTATTTTTAGATATTGTATCTAAATTTTTTTGTCCCCCCACCTTTTCTCTGAAAAGGAGCATGGGGACATATATAGAAATAGGGGCCTTCCGTCCATCTGGTTAAAGTTTTTCAGAATGTGCTTAGGCTTGAAATATTTATTGGTTTTAAACAATTTATAATTTTGCAAGAAAGGTAATAATATTGCTTTAGTTGTTTCTTTGTAAATTCAAGCTTTTTTGAGAAAAACTTGGTAAAATCTCAACCTTGACTTAAGAGTTTCTGATGGCTTGCGGCAGGGGGGATATTGGTCACTTTAGTGGCAACCTTGTAAAGTTTATTTTGTGATACATTCCTGTTTTGTCATATTATCTGTAGAATGACTTTTTTTTTTTTTATAATATCTGCTTTAGGGCAGATAAGCAGCATGCATTTGATTTGCATTATACAATATTTTTGATAAAATTTAATTTTACTTCTGGAGAAACATTTTCTCTGGAGATTAAACATTAATTTTAATTATTAATTTTGCATTTTTTTGTATGATGTAATTTTTCATCATATGAATTTTCTCAGGAAATGTATTGATTGTAATGTGTTTGTGTTAAAACTGTTCAGTTTTGCTCTTAAAAATGACGCGCGTGCTCTTAAAAATGACGCGCATTGTGTTGAATCTGACAAATGCCATACTGAGTCTTCAACTCTTTGTGATAAAAACTTACAGTATTGTTTTTTCATATGAATTTTCTCAGGAAATGTATTGATTGTAATGTGTTTGTGTTAAAACTGTTCAGTTTTGCTCTTAAATATGATGTATTATTAATTGTATGTAGATGTCTACATGAAAAGATTGTAGTTTGTTTTATTTCAAGCAGAGATTTAGTAATGTTTATGTTTATCCGGTGTATTGTTTGCAAGTCATTATTGGAATAAAACTTTGAATTTTAAAACATTCATAAAGTTTGTTTTACTTCATTTTTAGTTCTCAATATTGCAGAGTAAGCCTCTAATACAATCATAAAAATTGTAGGCCTCCTGCCTGTATGTAAATATCCAGATCCCCTGTGAATAGCAGCTCCCTGGTGTGGCTGGATGGACACCTACTACAAATGTTCATAGAATGTTCTGCTTCAACTGTTCATAAAATGTTCTGCTTCAACTGTTCATATGATGTTTGTGAACATTTGAATAATGTTCATATAATGTTTGCATACAAATATTACCTGTCCTCATTCTTTGTTCATGTAATGTTCGTGCAATATTCGTTTTATGTTCGCAAACAATTCTATGCAAACATTCTAAAAACATTTTAAAAATCTTCAGTTTCTGGGTGGGTGTGTGAGGCCTCGTTGCCTCAAAGCAGGCAAAGATATGGTTTAATTACTCTGCCAGTGAGGCGTTGGCACTGATGGTCACAGAGGTGTTGTCTTTATAGTTTGTGAGGTGTTTTAGTCCCTGCCACACTTGACATGAGTTGTTGTTTGACAGATGGTCCTCTACCTTCCTCTTGTAGGCCTCCTTTGCACTTTTAATGCCCCTCCTTAAATCTGTTCTCACCGTGCTGTACAGGGCCTTGTCACCTGTCCTGAAGGCAGAGTTACGGGTCCTCATTAGTGACTGAACTTTGCTTGTCATCCAGGGTTTTCTGTTTGGATAAACATGAACGTGCTTGTCCACCGTGACATTATCCATACAAAACTTGATGTAAGACAGAACCCTGTCAGTAAAGCCCTGTAAGTCCTGTTGTTCAAGGATATCCCATTCTGTGACAGCAAAGCAGTCCTGCAGCTTGGAGAGTGCACCCTCTGGCCAGGTTTTTACAGTCTTTATGACCAGCTTAGTTTTCTTCCTGAGGGGAGTGTATGCAGGGATGAGGAGCAGTAAGAGATGGTCAGACAGACCCAGATGTGGGAGGGGGACTGCTCTGTAAGCATGCTTCAGATTAGAACAGACATGGTCCAGTGTGTTTAATCCCTCTGGTGGAGCACTGAACATACTGTACAAATTTGGGAAGGACAGCCTTTCTTTAAGCATGCTTGATTAAAATCCCCAGCAATGATTTGTACTCCCTCAGGATGAGCTTGCTGCTGTCTATTAACAATGTCATGTAGGTGGGCAAGAGCTATGCTAACATTAGCATTTGGTGGAATATAAACAGCAGTAATGAGCACCACTGTCAGCTCTCTGGGCAGATAAAAAGGTCTGCAAACGACTGTCACTGCTTCTATGTCAGGAGAGCAATGGGTGTGTGTGTTCTTACTGTTTGTACACCAGTCATTGTGAACATATACACACACTCCCCCTCCTCTGCTCTTACCGGAGTCTCTGTTTCTGTCATAGCAATGAGTGCTACGGCCCGCTAGCTGTACTGTAGTATCCGGGATCAGTTGATGTAGCCAGGTCTCCATGATGATCAGCACACAACAATCACGAACAGCAGGGTTTACTGCAAGATATAATTCCAGCTCATCTGTCTTGTAAACGAAGGATCCTGCATTGGTCAAGAAGATGCTGGGTAATGGGGGTTTGAATGGCTACTTCCTTAGCCTGGTTAGCAGGCCCGCTCGGCAACTCCGCTTCTGCTTGCGCTCCCTCCGCTGCCTGCGCCACTTGTTGGGGCCAACAACAATCCACGGAGATGCTGGAGCTCTTGCTATGTCCAGCGGAATATTGTGGGTCCGCTGGAAGTCGCTTGTGACTGCAATCTGGCATCTTTGTCCAATGTTCAGAAGTTCTGTGTAACTGTAGACGTGTGTGGCATGACACCATGTTCTAAAGCACACTACACATGCAAACAATACTAGTGTAATACACATTGACAGAGAGCTGAGAGCTGCAGTGTCTGTGCGTGCCCTCATCTCACTTGTATAAGAGTGGAAAAAGATCATGTTAAATGCTGAGCTAAAGTCCAGAAACGGCATCCTCGCATATGCTTTAGGGTGTTCCAGATGGAACAGAGTGGTATGTAGTGCTGTACTAATGGCATCTTCTGTTGACCTGTTTGCTCTGTATGCGAACTGGTGCTTGTCCATGGTGGGTGGGAGTGCTGCTTTGATACAACTCAAGACCAGCTTCTCAAAACACTTCATAACCATGGGGGTAAGAGCAGTTGGTCTGTAGTCATTTAGGCTGCTAATACAGTATGTGTCTTCTTAGGTATGGGCACAATAGTGGCAGACTTCAGACATTTTGGGACAGTGCATAGAAACAGGGAGAGATTAAAGATTTTACATAATATCTCTGCCAGTTGGTCTGCGCAGTCTCTGAGTGCTTTCCCTAGTATACCATCAGGACCAGCAGCTTTCCTGGTGTTCACGCCATGGAGCACTCTCCTGACATCATCAGTGTTGACATTCAGTGTCTGGCTGACCACTGTTGGTATCAGCATCTTCCTTGTCTCTGCATCATCTACCTCAAATCGAGCAAAGAAATGATTCAGCTCCTCTACAAGAAAATCACTGCTGCATTCAGAACCTCACTATGTCTGCTGTGGGTCTCCACCGCTGAAGTATCACTCTATCCTCTGCCTGTAGTCTGCCTTGGCCCTCCTGATAGCTCTCTTGAGAGTGCAATGTCCTGGCAGTGCTGTAGAGATTGTTTTCAGATCTAAAGGCAGAGTTGCGCTCCAGCAATAGACTCTTGATGTCCTTTGTCATCCATGGTTTGTTGTTCAGGAAAGTCCTAATATGTTTGTCCACTGTAACACAGTCAACACAGTACTTGACATAAGACAGGACAGTGGATGTGTAGTCATCAATATCTTGTGCAAATAAGTCCCAACGTGTGCACCCAAAGTGGTCCTGAAGTTGAGATGAAGCCCCCTCAGGCCATATCTTTCTGATTCTCACACTAGGTTTTGATGTACTAAAGAGAGGTCTGTATACTACTGGCTTGAGAAACAGACAGGTGGTCAGACAGGCCTCAGTGGGGGGGAGAGAGGAGACTTTCTATCCATCCTTAACATTGGTGTAGACATGATCCAGTGTGTTTGAACCTCTCATAGGACAGTTCATATGCTGGTACAATTTAGGGAGGACAGACCTCTGGTTCGCTTGGTTAAAGTCCCCAGCTGTTATTTAAGATCCCATCTGAATGAGCAGTCTGTGATATGCTCATGGAAGTTAGCAGTATGTCCAGTGCCACCCCAGTGTTGGTGGTATGTATACAGCCTTCATAAAAATCACTGTGTTGAAAGTTGCGTTGAAAGTTCACAGTAAAGTCTAATGCACTACATGCCATTCCAATCTATAAAAGATATTCTCAGCTGTATGTGGTTTTGCTGACCGACACACAAACAAACAACAACATAACAGGAATCCACCAGAGCAAAGCTGCTGTGTACGTGCATGCCACCATTTTGCAAGAAGGCAAGATGGGAATAAAAAGAATCAGAACCACTCCATACCACCCGCAGACAGATGGTCTTGTTGAGTGATTTAACCAGACCCTGGTGAACATGCTCCGAAATTTTGTGTCAGACACTGGAAAGGACTGGGACCAGTGGTTACCCTACCTGTTGTTTGTATACAAGGAGGTTCCGCAGGCCTCACCAGGCTTCTCTCCCTTTGAGCTCCTGTACACACATCAGATTCAAGGCCTACTGAATGTCTTGAAAGAGACTTGGGAAGGGGAGACCTCAGGAAGGACTAACTTGGATTACATATTTTTTTCAGTTTTACTCAAATTAGGGTGGTGCAAAAATGAGTACACCCCACAACAAAAACTGCTACATCTAGTACTTTGTATGGCCTCCATGATTTTTAATGACAGCACCAAGTCTTCTAGGCATGGAATGAACAACTTGGCGACATTTTGCAACATCAGTCTTTTTCCATTCTTCAACAATGACCTCTTTTAGTGACTGGATGCTGGATAGACCAAGGTCCTTTTGCAGCATAGCCTAGCAACTTTATGGCTATTTTTGTTTCGTATAGTTTTTATTTTGCCTTTTTTTCTTGACATTTTTTGTTATTGCACTGTTTATCTTTGCACCTTTTCAAGAAAAATTATAAAACAAATACAGTTAAAAAAAGGTGCACTTTTATTGGAAAACGGTTTCTGCCTCTTTCATTGACTCCTCTGCCAATCATCTTACCACAGGACTGTTAATGTTTAAGCTTGGAGAGGATTGGAGCTGGAGAGCATTAGGGACTAAAGAGCAATGACTCACCATGACAGAGAATCCTGTCTTATTTGATCACTTCTGGCCAAAATTTTGATAGGCATGCATCTTGTAGAAAAATAAAACAACTTCACCTCAATCCATGAGATGTACAGATCACAAAATATTACATGGGAAGCTGAGATCTTTGTCTCGCCACACACTCGCCATGTTGGATTACTACCCATCATGCTTGCTCGGGTATGTTGCATAATCACGGTCACTTACTTTTACATTTTAAGTTGAGAGAGTTCTTCCACAGCCACCCTAACCTGCAAAAGAACAGGGAGATGTTCCAGGCTGGAAGGTCACCAGGACTCGTCATCTACTTCCCTGCCCCCGGGCCAGGGGGGTACTCTCTCATCCAGGCCTGAGAGCTATGGTGAGGAGGATGGGCGGGACGATGTGGATGTGCTATCCCTCTACGCTCCCTGCACAGCGACAGACAACATAACAGGTAGGGATGGCCTCGGGGGAGACCGGCATTCTGGCTCTGCAGAGCTGGCTGACTGCTCCACGGGGACGGAAGAGGCCCCTGTCAGCTCCCTGGTGTCACAGGTGCTGAGCGCTGCCAAGGTCTTGGGCCTTCAGGCACCTGCCCCGGCTCTTTTGGGAGGGCATCTCTCGCGTTACCCCACCACCTCCTATACCTGTGGTGGATGATTGCGCAACAATGCTCAAGTCAACATGGGGTAAGTCGTCGCAATGCCCCCGGTTTTATGCAGGCTGCCGCCAGCTGGCAAGAGCTGGTTAGCCGGTTGAGACTGGACTGGGGGACATGCCACCAGTTGAGCCATCAATGGCCGCATTGATGTCCCTGGGCCTTGCCCACATATCCCCCAATCCACGTTGCCCTCATAAGGAGTACGCCAAGACAGACCGCCTAGCCACTCACTCTTTTAATGCATCGGCACGAGCGGCCCGAATGAGCAATGATCTAGCCATCACCCTGGCGGCTGTACGGAAGACACTGAGCCCAGACGATCAGGACGCCAGGGCCCTGGTGGACGCAGCTCTTTCTTCCCACTCCCAGCTGACACAAGACGTGGGGGACACTATGGCCTCTGCGGTGCTGTGCCACAGGCAGGTTTGGCTGGCGTAAACCTCCCTGCCAGAAGCCATCAAGCAGGAGCTGCTGAGCCTCCCCGTGGCGCCTGGGCACATCTTTCACCCAGGATCCCAGGAGGTGCTTGATCGCACTGAGCACACTGTGGCATCTAGGGAAGCTGTCCAGCGTGTGTACGGTAAGTCAGCTTCAACTGCCAGCTGGGCGCCTTTGGGTAGGTATAGGCTGTGGCAGCCCACCCGGCCTCCACCGGCGGGCAATGACCCGGTGGCACCACGGGACTGGTGATTTCGTGCACCCAACAGAAGTATGGCCCCAAATCCCCGACCCAGGGGAAGAAGAGGACTGCAGCGGGGCACAGGCAGGGGTGCAGGCCGCGGCAGCGGTCCTGCATAGGAGTCTTGGATCGCCCGTCGATTGTCCTTCCCAGCTGTCACAGACCTCCTGGGAGGGCATTGCGCCAGACCCTTGGGTCATGGCTACGATGGCTCGCGGCTACCCATTGCAATTTTGATGGTGACCCCCTACGTTTTCAGGGTCATGGTAACATTCATAAAAGACCCAGCTTTGATGTCCGTACTCCTCAAGGAGGTTCAAGAGCTACTTCTAAAAGGGGCCATCTCAGAAGTACCGCCCAGTGCACAGCTCGTTGGGTTCTACTCCAAGTATTTTATTGTTCCCAAAAAAGACAGCAGTCATTGGCCTGTTCTTGACCTCAAGCCCTTGAACCGATATCTCAAGGTGCTGCCTTTCAAGATGGTCCACACAAGAGTAGTGATGCAGTCCATCTGGCAAGGGGAGTGGTTCACATCCCTGGACCTAATGGACGTGTATTTCCACGTCCCAATCTGCCCAGAACACAGGCCCTTCCTGCGCTTTGCCTTCCAGGACAGGGTGTTCCAGTTCCAGGTCCTTCCTTTTGGCCTTTCCCTGGCCCCAAGGGTTTTTACTTCCATGGTGTCAGCCGTGTTGTCCCCCCTCCAGGCTCAAGGTCTAAAATTCCTACTCTACCTGGATGATAGGCTCATCTGCGCCCCCTCTCAAGAGCAGGTAGTGTGCGACACAGACACAGTTCTGGCCCACATCCAATCCTTGGGCTTCACTATCAACCACAAGAAGAGCAACCTGCAACCCCGCCAACAGGTGGAATTCCTTGGCATCTTCCTTGACTCAGTCAGCATGATGGCATCTCTCACTCCACGGAGAGTGGACAGCCTTATCAAAATGAAGTATTTCCACTTGGGCAGTCTTATTACGGCTCACAGAGTCCAGAAGCTGCTGGGTTTGATGGCTGCAGCAGCACCAGTAATTCCTCTTCGCCTGCTGGGGACACGCCCCCTGCATTGCTGGTTCAACGCTTTCCTTCTCCACCCGAAAGATGACAGGCAGGTGAGGCTGCATGTGTCTCGGGCTTGCATCCAAGCTCTATCTCCTTGGAGAGACCGGTAGTTCCTGCTCTGAGGTGTCCCACTGAGGGGCCTTCCCCACAGGAGACAGGTCATCTCGATGGACATGTCCCTGACAGGCTGGGGAGCTGTCTGGGAAGGACGGTCGGTGAGGGGCATGTGGCAACCCCCATGGATGTTGGAGCACATAAACATCCTCGAACTGAAAGCAATCCATCTCGCTCTTCAAAGATTCCTGCCAGTGTTGCAATACCAACATGTTCTTGTGAGAAGAGACAGCACCTCGGCAGTGTATCATGTGAATGGGGGGGCACATTCATAAGGGGGCATGAGGTCTTGGTGGTGCCTCCAGGTGGTGGAGGAGTTGCTGACATGGGCATGGCCACGACTCTCTTCACTGAGGGCAGTGTACATCCCGAGTGTGGAGAACAGAGCGGCCAACATTCTCTCCAGGACGGGGTCACTCCCGGGAGAATGGACACTGAACACGGACATCATCAGCCAGATCTGGATGCGGTACGGTGTTGCACAAGTGGATCTCTTTGCGTCAGCAGAGACAACACACTGCCCAGAATGGTACTCCCTCACAGGGCAGGGGGGCAGTCTGGGCCTGGATGCTCTGTCACAAGAATGGCCAACAAGCTTGCTGTATGCTTTTCCTCCACTCCCTCTCATAGCTCAGGTCCTCCAGAGGATCGGAGAGGGCCAACACTCAGTCCTGCTGGTTGCTCCACGGTGGCTGTCGAGGCCTTGGTTCCCGGACCTGCTCCGGTTGCTGCAGGGTCAGCCATGGCAGTTACCATGCAGAGCAGATCTTCTGTCACAGGTGGATGGGCAGATCTGGTATCCGAACCCAGGGTTTCAGTCTATGGGTTTGGCCCCTGCAGGGTCTATCACTGAGCAGCTAAACGAGTCTGTTCAAGAGACGCTCAATAACACCAGGGCTCCATCTACGAGAGCTTGCTATGCACTCAGATGGAGGATCTTTTCAGATTGATGTGCTGGCATGGGTCTTGAGCCAGCAGCTTGCCCTGTGCCACATGTCACATTTCTTCCAGTCCCATTTGGATCAAGGCAGGGCAGTCAATACAATAAAGGTCTATGCTTTGGCCATTTCAGCCTTTCACCAGGGTGGCATCCTTTGATTGGCCAGTTCTTGAAGGGAGCCCGCCAGTTGCATACAGGTCGCACCTTGCGGGTGCCAAGCTGGGATCTGCCTACAGTCTTAACATCGCTCACTGAAGCTCCGTATGAGCCTATTTCAGACGCAGATTTACGATTTTTGTCCCTTAAGACAACTTTTCTCTTGGCACTCTGTTCAGGAAAGTGGGTTGGAGAGCTGTGTGCTCTCTCCATTAGCAATGACTGTCTAAGGTGGCAGGTAGGAGGCACTGGCATGTCGCTTTGGCCAAATCCAGCTTTTCTGCCAAAGGTTCCTCATTGGCTGGTGGAGGTTATTTCCCACGCTTACAGGGCTCAGGGGATACTGGTCCCTTTGGGTATGAGGGCTCACTCTACCAGAAGTGTAGCTACGTCTTGGGCTGCCCTTAGGGGTGTAGCAGCAGGCGATATCTGTGCAGCGGCTTCATGGGCTACACCATGCACATTTACCAGATTTTACAGGGTGGACATAACTTGCCCAGCTCCGGTTGGCGATGCTGCCCTCATGTCCGTGACCGAGCAAGGTTCGAATGATTAATTTTGGGTTCCTCGCAACTCTTTTGGTATGTGTCATCCCTTTTTTTAGACCGTAGTGACGGTCAGAGCGAGGTCGAAACAGATCATAAGTTACAAAGGTAACTATGGATCTGTGAGACCGAGGGATGACCATCACTATCCTTGTCACTCGGACCATCTGGAGACGCTCAAGGTAGGAGACTGAACCGGGAACAATCTCTGCTATTTATAACACGAGTCGTTCTGCTTCCGGAGGTCATGGACATGACTTTGTTGACATATGGTCTCGGTGGTAGGCAGAACGAAGGTGATCATTCCTTTTTTTTTTTAGACCATAGTGACGGTCATCCCTCAGTCTCACAGATCCATAGTTACCTTCGTAACTTAATATATATATTTATTTATTTATTTATTTCTCTTTCAAATATTTACAAAATACAGAACTATGAATAAAGTACACTGTATTGGGTAGCCTGGTACATTCGGGGTGTGTAAAGTGATTGTATAATTAAATGTACATTCAAATACAAATGCAGCATTCATGCACACATAACCTATAGGCAAATGATTATTGTTATGTATATATCAACAGGTTCATTTTGACTTTGTTTTATGACATCAGTATCAGTGAGGTCAATCCTGCAGTTGCTCTTTTTTAATTTTAGGAACTCGTCAATAAATATTCTGCTTTTTGTTTTCTTTTTTTCTTCTTTTTTTTTTTGGGGGGGGGGCTATTTAATGCCACTGAAGAGACGTCTTATTGATGAGAAGATTCTTTGTGAATATACCCCTCTTTGTGAAGCCCCCCTTGGACTACCCTTAATATGTCAAAAGTGAAACAGATACTTTCAGTCTGAACATGATTTGTGAATTACTCTCAGACTCAAGAACATTATCCGCCATAAAGCTAGTACTAGTACACCTATTTTAAAATATCTCTCTTAAATCATCTCTTGGGAGCTCTTTTGTAAATACAGCTTCTGATGAACAAAGATCTGAATGCAGTGACAAATGTCTCCTTCTTTGTGCCCTGAAATCAATCATGAACAGTTTTATTTTTCTACATTTTAGGGCCAGTGAGTTCCATGTGGATGTCTATGAAGTTGAACAGATGACTCCATCTTTTTTTTTGTCAAGATGGCAGCATGTACACACACAGTGGCTCCTCTCTGTCCTGACCAGGGGTCCTCAGAGGCACTCCAGGACTGTTTTTCCACCACTGACTGGAGCATGTTCAGACAGGCAGCCACCTACAAC
>JAODVO010000023.1:28246755-28257960 GCA_025400055.1 Notarius lentiginosus | reverse complement strand
CTCCGGAATACCTGGACCTAAAGCTTGTCTTCAGTAAGACCCGAGCAGTGTCCCTCCCTCCTCACAGACCCTATGACCGTGGGATTGACCTCCTGCCTGGGACGGCACCAGCCAAAGGACGACTCTACTCTCTCTCTCCCGTCGAAAGGCAAGCCATGGAGAAGTACATTTCCGAGTCCTTGGCAGCTGGGATCATCCGCCCTTCCTCCTGCCCAGCAGGGGCGGGATTCTTCTTCATGGAGAAAAAAAGACAAGTCACTCCACCCCTGCATTGATTATCGAGGTCTCAACGCCATCACGGTCAAGAACCGCTACCCACTACCGCTCATGACCATGGCCTTTGAACTACTCCAGATAGCCAAGGTATTTACCAAGCTGGATCTACGTAATGCTTACCATCTCGTCAGGATCAGGGAGAAAGGCGAGTGTAAAATGGCCTTTAACACAGCCACGGGTCACTACAAGTACCTTGTAGTCCCCTTCGGCATGACCAACGCTCCCGCAGTCTTCCAGACACTCGTGAACAATGTCTTAAGGGACTATATCAACATCTTCATTTTCATGTACCTGGATGACATCCTGATCTTCTCCCGCTCCCTGGAAGAACATCGGGGTCACATCTGGCAGGTCCTCCAGCGCCTGTTAGAGAATAAGCTGTTTGTCAAGGCGGAAAAAAGTGAGTTCCACCAGAACTCTGTCTCATTTCTGGGGTTCATCATCTCCCCAGTGAGGATCTAGATGGACCCCCTCAAGCTTGAGGCAGTCGCTGACTGGCCCACCCCTTCCTCATGGCAGGAGCGCCAGCGTTTCCTGGGGTTCGCTAATTTCTACAGGCACTTCATTCACAACTTCAGAACGGTGGCCGGACCTCTCACGGCGTTGACCTCAATTAAGAGCCTGTTAAAGTGGGGAGAGGAAGCAGAGAAAGCCTTCTCCATGCTCAAATGCAAATTCACCACAGCACTCATCCTCACCATACCTGACCCGGCCAAGCAGTTCATTGTGGACGTCGATGCTTCCAAGTCCAGAGTCAGAGCCGTTCTCTCCCAGAGGGCCAATGATAACAAGGTCCACGCCTGCTCCTTCTTCTCTTGCCGGCTGTCTCCTGCTGAGCAGAACTACGACATTGGCGACAGAGAGCTGTTGGCCATCAAGCTGGCCTTGGAGGAGTGGAGACACTGGCTCGAGGGATTGAATCTCCCCTTCATTGTCTGGACCAACCACAAAAATCTAGAATACCTCAAGTCCGCCAAATGTCTCAACTCACGTCAAGCCCGATGGTCTCTCTTCTTCTCCCGATTCCGGTTCATGCTCTCCTACCACCCAGACTCCAAGAATGGCAAACCCGATGCCCTGTCCAGGATATTCTCTTCCCACCAGGAGGAGTCTAGAATGCCCAAAACCATCCTCCCCCACACTTTCTGGTGGGGGCCACCCTACTTGAGGTAGAAACATTAGTGCAGAAGGCCCTGGAGCAGGACCCTGGGGCTGGTAACTCTAGCAATATACCACGTAACCATCTGTTTGTTCCCTGTTCTGTGTGAACCCAGGTGCTCCAGTGGGATCATGGCTCCAAGTTGGCTTGTCACTGGGAGCTGTTCGAACCCTAGCACTCATTCAACAACGTTTCTGGTGGCCATCGATCAAGGGAGATGTCCAGGTGTTCGTGGCAGCCTGCAACATATGTGCCCCGAACAAGACAGCCAATCGACCTCCTGCTGACTTGCTGAGACCCCTCCCAACCCCTCGTTGACCCTGGTCACACATCGCCCTGGACTTCACCACAGGACTCCCCAACTCAGGTGGCAATGCATGCATTCTCACAGTCATTGACCATTTCTCTAAGTCAGTCCACTTCATCCCTCTGCCCAAGCTTCCTACAGCTAAAGAAACTGCTGAACTACCCATCCTCCACATCTTCTGTATACACAGACTACCCTCTGACATCGTCTCCGACCAGGGTCCTCAATTCACTGCAGAGTTCTGGAGGGCCTTCTGCAAACTCATTGGGGCCTCCTGTAGTCTCTCATCAGGATTCCACCCTCAGACCAACGGCCAGGTGGAACAGGCAAATCAAGACTTGGAAGTGGCACTCAGGTGCATGGCGTCCAGGGATGCTGGTTCTTGGAGTAAGTACCTACCTTGGGTTGAATATGCTCACAACACTCTGCCTTCATCTGCCACAGGTCCTTCCAGTGCTTCCTAGGCTACCAACCACCACTCTTCCCCAACCAAGAGGAGGAGGTTGTCATACCCTCAGCCCAGACCTTCATATGCCGCTGCAGGAGGATGTGGGCATTGGCCTGGAGAAGACTCCTACACTCCACCATAGCATCCTAGAGGCAGGCCAACAAATGCCGCTTTAAGGTGCCCACCTAGTGGGTGGGGCAGCGAATCATGCTCTCCATGCGCCATCTGCTTCTCAGAACCGTCTTCCGCAAGCTGGCTTCCAGATACGTAGGACCCTTCCTCGTCAGTAAGGTAATCAATCTATGTTCCGTCAAACTGGTATTATCACTCACCATGCAACGCATTCACCCCACGTTCCACATATCACAGTTGAAACCTCTTGTCTCCAGTTAGTTGTCTATATAGACTGTCTCTAAATTTTTGAAATGGCAAGAGTGCACTAGATTATGCCAGAGGAGTGTCAATTACCATATGAATGCAGCTAATAGCAAAACACAATGTGATTCCACGGATAATATTATATTGCTGTCCTTTATGTGAAAATCATAGCTGGCATTGGGGAAACACAGGTCTTTCAGACACCCCAAGACCAAACATGTTCTGCTGGGTGTTCATTACTTGAGGGTATGTAACTAATGCTGTTTGGGTAACAACTCAGTCAATGCCACAATGTTTATGTGCAGCTTAATTGCATTAACATTTCTTTATTGCACATAAACAATCTATGTGCAACATAATTATGCATAAACATAAATCCTTTGTTTGATATTACTAGCAATTTTTTCAATTTCATCTGTATATACTTTTCAATACACCATAATTTTTTTTTCTGTCACTAAATTAAACACTACTCATTGGTGTTTTTAGAACACCTCAAGGCCTAAGTACACATCAGAGGGGAACCATCAGGACCTTCTCAAACATATCAGCATTTCAAATGTTATATTTAATTTATTTCATTCTTTAATTTATTTCATAATTTCATTATAATTATTCTCTTGTAATTCTAATTTGGCCTCATTTTCTATCAAATTTGCTTCAGAAATGAAAGGGTTACTGGCCTGAAAACATTAAAATAGGAGCTATTCAATGAGATTTTTTTTGTTGTCTCTAGGCTGAGAATAGTTTAATGCTGGCTCACTCATTGTTAAGGACTTCATTGCTGGGACAGAAGGCCATGGCAGTGTATGTTTATGTAGGAAGTGACAGATGAATTAACCAATCAGGTTTTTATTTATAGTGGGAGGGACCAAAAATGTATTGCCCTTGGCCTCCTCGAAGACCAATGCGAGCTTAACCGTGAGTCGGTGCCATCAGCGCAGCAGTGAATTCACCTTCCGAGAAACCAGGAAACCAGTTTCTGTCTCTAAGATTTCTGTCTCCAGACTCTTCTTCCATGCACATATATCAATTTCATATGAATAAAGTTTTGGTGGTTTTTTTTTTGTGAACTTCCCCAAATCCCGATATTGTAAAATATGTTAATTTGTTGTGTTCCATTAATGGTTCCACTATTGTTCTGATGGGGCATTAATTAGTATAACATACCTGTGGACATTAACGTGCTTGGGATATCTGGAAAGATATAAGCTGGCTTCATGAATCTTGCAAAGACAATATTCATTAATACAGTATATATTTTTTTATTTTTTCCCAAGATATGATGTTTATTTTTTGATGTGAGAATGTTTTGACACACATCAACTGTTTCTATCAGATCAAATATGTAAATTAGCATTGTAAAATTCTGTATGAAAAGTAGAGTGTTTATCTGAGTAGCCATTTCGCTGGGTGCTAACTCATGTATTATGTTGTAGGGATGCCAGAATTATTTCCCCTGTCATGTTGATAGCCCTGTCATTCATTGTTTTCCAGGTATGTTTGACTGACTATGTTAAGAAAACTCTTAAGATCTGTCAAATATTTTATTCATTACTGTATGGTTTATTTAATTTGTTGTCCATTGGAAACAACACTATACGATCAATATTAAATGCATGACTATTAAAGTATGTTTTATCTCACACAGTGTAATGTAGCCAGCCTACTGAACAGTATGCAGCCTACAGTATGTACATTTTTTTTTCGTGCTTGGGACGTCTGGAAAGTGGGATGCCAAAATTTTTCCCGTTTCCATGTGTTGATAGCCGTCATTCATTGTTTTCCAGAATAAATGCTGACAGATCAACTTTTCGCCTCCTCTGCATCGTCTTTAGCCACACAGAGACTTTTAATTATTATTAGAGTAACTGACTGGTTATAGTCAGTTACACACACTTGTACCAGTATTTTTTTTACTCAGACCTAAGTATTCATTTCCCAATGCAATTTACTTAGTTACTTTTAAAATCAACATCGGCAACTGCACACAATGAGCTGCTTGGCACCCTGCCACTAATACCTTGAAAAATATTTTGCCCTGTTGCTTTTTTGGTGTATCTGGCGAAGTTTTGGCTGAGCTGAAGTCCCAGCTCTAATAGTCACGGTTTGCCACTAATATTATATAACTACCGATATTCCCATTCTTTTGTTTTTGTTTTGATTATTAATTACTTAATTAATCAAAAAGGGGGAATGAAGAATGGTTAAGGGCTTCTTACAATTATTATTTCAGGATATGTGTAATCCTCTGCCTGATGGAGAAAAATGGGGTGTGTGTGCCCACAGTAACATCCTTATCTGTGTTATGGAGTAAATGTTTTGAGAAAGACCTCTTTGTTGTGAGAAACCAGAGAGTGAGTGAAAGTGTTTTGGTTTTTGGGCATGCAGAGAGAGTATGTCTGGGGCAAAGAGAGTGTCTTGGACAGCACCTGTGTACATACATGAAGCTTCTTTCATAAAATCAATCTCTCTCTCTCTCTCATTAAGTCTTGGTGCCTGCTTGTAATTCTTTATTGAAGGGGAAACAGAAAATTTATTTCACAATCTCACAGTCATATGGGAACTGAGGACTTTTGCTGTTTTGCAATTGGAATTTTTGTCCATTCTTGCTTGATACAAGACTTCAGCTGCTCAACAGTCTGTGGTCGCCATTGTTTGATTCTCCTCTTCATGATGCACCATACATTCTCGATAGATGACAGAGCTGTACTGGCAGCAGGCCAGCCAAGCACATACACTGTCTATGAAGCCATGCTGTTGTAACCCATGTTGAATTAAGCCTGGCATTTTCCTGCTGAAATAAGCATGGACTTCCCGGAAAGAGACATTGCCTTGATGACAACATATGTCTCCCTAAAATCTAAATATACACCTCCGTGTCAGTGGTTTCTTCATGCACATGCAACTCACCCATGCCGTGGGTACTGATGCGCCCCCACACCATCACAGATGCTGGCTTTTGCACCCTTCTCTGATAACAAACTGGATGGTCATGTTTACCTTTGGCACTGAGAACTCAACATCTGGTTTTCCCAAAAACAAGCTGAAATGTAGACTCATTTACATGTTTTCACTGTCTTTCAGTTCATCTGTGATGAGTTCAAGCCCAAAGATATCGGCAACATTTCTGCATAGCATTGATGAATGGCTTCCTCTTTGCATAATACAGTTTTAGGTTGCATTTCTGGATGCAGCGACAGACCCTATGAAAGGGTACTCACAGAAAAAAAATTAACACTAGCTAGAAATATCACACATTTTACACAAATGCATTTTGACTACCCTGTATTGTCACACTGTGTTGCATAAAGTAGTGCTTTAAAATTAATTTCAAATTTCAAATTAATTTCAAATTTCAAATTAATTTCATTTAAAAAAAATAAATAAAAAAATAAGCTCTGTACAAAAACCCATCTATCTTATGTAAATAAAGATACAAATTTCATTGTCCATTGTTCCACGCTCCGCTCCGCTATAAACTCATACTCAACTTTGAGCTGTCATTAGCCTATATTTAGACCATATGAACTATTCTGGCACAATGCATGTCTATACCTGTATTCACACATTAAATAAATAAATAAATGGGCTTTATGACTCGTATGTACACACATATACATAAACCAGCACACACACTGAGTTTCTATATATAATAGGCTGCTTACTGATTTATGAGTTCTCCATCTGTTGATGGTCCTCTCACATCAGGCTACCATGCTATCATGGTACATCCTACACACAGGCTGTCATGGTCTGTATATAGTCCATTTCCAGTACAGGCTTGTGTGTGACATACGTTTCCAAGCCAAGTTTATCTGTGAAACAATTCAATGATAGTGCCTGTATTATATCGCATAAAAGTTTGCACTCTTTACAAAAAGCACATTCAATATCAGTTTTCTGCTTGGCACACTTTCCACATCAGCACCAAATAGCTGGCAAACTCTTTTTCCTGCCTTCCTGACTTTGGACTCGCAAAGCACCACCGATTTCATCATTAGAATCATCTGATGATTCACTGCTGAAATCATTTCCCAGATGTGGATAGTCATTTTCTGAGGTTCATACAGATATCCAGTTTCTCCACTGTCCGTACTGACTTGAAGATAACTCTTTTTCATCTGACTAAATCCAGGCTAACAAGTATGTTTACATCAGCTACACTTAACTTCTGGTTCCTGGTTGTCAATGAATTTATGTCACATTCTTGTTGTCATAGTGGTTGCCAGTGTGCAATAAAATATGATGTGCTTTTGGACGTTTAAGCTTATGATAGATAATCAGGTGTCTGCACTTGTGTGCATTATTATAATTAGGGCTTGTACTATCGATAATGATCATGTTTAAATGCCAGTTTTCTGAAGTACTCAATGGGAAAATAGTTTTCCAAAATCCCCAAGTCCATGTGACTATGTTTTTCACATTAGAGCCCAGTTCCACAACACCAATAACTATAACTATGCCTATAACTACATCTATGACTATACCTATGCCTGAATTTAGTTCCAGTTTGGAGCAGTCACACCACAACTATAATCCCAACTATAATATCAGTTGGTCCTACCACTCAGGTAAATAAATGCATGCAACTTAGGAATAGTCATGGAAGATTTTTTCCAAGTAGTAGCACATTATTCCAAGTCATACTGTACAGCTTGGACTTCAAAACAACCCATGACATATTCCAGTGGTTGACAAAATACACATAGGTAACAGACTACAGAAATATAATAAAAAAGGATACAAACTATGGAGTGGTTACTGATTTTAATATGGATACATAGCAGAAGTTAATAATTTACAGATTGGTCACAGATGTTTTAGTATATGATGGATTGATTACCAATTTCATACGGATGATGCATCACAGATAAATTAAGCAGTCTGAAACAATTAAATGTTTGGACTGCCAAAGTTCATAATTAAAATATCTTACCTGAATTTATGTTTTTTTAATTAATTTACACTTCACATTTCATGGAAAATCACATATCCATGAATAAAAGATCCGTGCTTTGTATTATATATATTTTTAATTTCCATGAGTTCATATTCCGTGACTTCATGATGCGACAAGGATGTACAAAGATGCCTGGGAAAAAATGAAACTGCTCAGACAACGTGTAAACAATTACCTGATTGGTCAGATGTTTTATTGGATCAGGTCCAGGCCTGGAAAAATCACTCTGGAAGCAATCTCACTGATACTGATAAATCCAGGCCTGGGCTATAGGTATTGTTATCGGTCTAGTGTGACCACCAACCACAAAAATGGCAGGGGACTGATTTATTTACCATTATCATTATAGTTGTAGTAATCAGTATTGTGGGACCGGGCCTTTTGCATGATGGTTTCTCAGGCAGTGCCACCTGAGTGCTCGAAGGTCACACACATTCAACAGTGGTTTCTGACATTGCCCTTCACTGAGATGTCTCAGAATTCCCTGAATCTTTTCACAATGTTATGTCCTGTAGATTTTGAAAGACCTAAATTCTCTGCATTTTTGCATTTAAGAAATATTCTTTTTGATTTGACCAACAATTCTCTCATGAATTTTGACGTGAAGGGGTGAGCCACAACCCATCTTTGTTTGCAGAGACTGAGCCTTTGGTGCATGCTCTTTTTATACCCAATCATGATACCCTCACCTGTTACTAATTACCCTGTTTATTGTGGAATCTTCCAAAATGGTGTTACTTGAATCAACTTTTCAGTCTTATTTTGCCTCTGTCCCAACTTTTTTTGAGTGTGTTGCTGGCATCAAATTCTAACTTCATTGATATTTACATAATACAATTAAGTTGGTCAGTACAACTATTGAAAATATTTTCTTTTTGTCAGTTAAATAAAGGTTCATGTGAATTAACAATTCATAAAATTTGGTATTTATTGCATTTTGGAAAATATCCCTACTTTTCTGTGTCAGTTAGGTGAAGTATTCTGTTAGAAGACTGCAGATAGATTGGAAGCAAATGTATTCACAGAAGAGAGTATTTATTATAAAAGAAACATACAACAGGCATAAAGTCCAAAACAGCAGGCTGAAAAAAATAGAGAGGAACAGGCAAAAGGCTGCAGGAGGCACAAACAGGCTAAACAGGACTAGACAAGATCAGAATCAGAACAAGAATCAGGACACGAACATGATAACAAAGGCTCAGTAATGGTAATTAGCAATGCAATACTTCACAAAATCTTGTTGTGTGCAGCATCCTTATATGTGCACGCTGACTGCACCTTAATCCAAGGCAGGTGTTAGTCATTAGTTATTGAGTGAAACTCGACATTCTGGAAATGGGGATTGTATATAGTATTATCCATCCAAAAATGCTTATCCTATGCACGGTCACGGGCAAGCTGGAGCCTATCCCAGCTGACTATAAGCAAGGGGACAAGTCGCCAGATCATCACAGAGCTGACACATAGAGACAAACAACCATTCACATGCACACCTACAGTCAATTTAGAGCCACCAATTAGCCTAACCTGCATGTCTTTGGACTGTGGGGGAAACCAGAGCACCTGGAGAAAATCCACATAGACACGGGGAGAACGTACAAACTCCACACAGCTGCTGGGCTCAAACCCAGAATCTTCTTGCTGTGAAGCAACAATGCCAACCACTACACCACTGTGCCGCCTCATTCAGAATCCATTCAAGAGGAAATAAGGATGTGTACTTTCTATCTGCAGAACTGATCATCTTATTCTCCCATATATATCATATATCTACTTTTCCATCAGGGTAGAATTGGACAAAAGATGCTAAAGAGGCTCAATAGACCCCTTGCGTATGACATCACACATCATGTGATAATTTCTCTTAGGGGACAACCAGACACCATCTTTCCTGTAAGCAAGCCTTAATCTGTTTTAAATATGGTTCATTTTTATGCTGTTTTTGGTTGCTCCAATCGTTCAAATAGAGAAAAAGATAAAAGGTATTACCGTCTCCCTGGAATGTTTGTACGGCTCATAACCACTAATAAGCTCTAAGTTCCACGTATATCTATCCTTTGCTTCTTTCTGACTTAGATTATCCAAGTAATCCAGTAGTAAAGCTTTTTTAGCTGTTGTTTTCTTCGAACTACAGACGTCTGACATCTTCAATATTGCTTGTCTTCCATATGTTCACAAAGTTCGCTTGTCCCCCAGGACAAGGGAAGCAACGGTTGCTAACATAAGTGTGACATCAGTGCAAGGCATCTATAAGTTGAATAGAGGTAGCAGAAATAGAGATGAAACAACCAGGAACATAAAGACATTGAAGGATTCCACAGATGTGTTGATAATACCATTACTACACAAAATAATGTGCTGCTATCCTAATAACAAATAATAAACAGAAAAAGAATAGATATTCGATTATATAAAGATTGAAAGAAGACAATATCCAGTCCAGACAGAATTGTGTTCATGGAGAACTGGAAAAGAAATCAGTTTCAATAGGGGACAAACACTAGAAAGACAAACATGAAGACAAGCATCAGCAGAGCCATTGGTATCGATTTAGATTTGTTTATCCACCCTCATTCACAAGTTTAGCTCAACCATCACAGGATGGAGAGAGCTAGAGAATCTTCACATTGGAAAAGTTGCAAGCCAGCCAACATCTGTTCATCCTCTCAGTGAACTTCACTAGGTTCAGTAAAACAACTGTGGTTGCCATGCTGCATTATTCCAATTCTTAAAACTTCAGAACTATTTCCAATGCCTTCAACAACATTTTGTCCAACGGGTCCTGGATTGTAAACTCTCTGTCAAGAAGAAATATGTGGGCCTTCATCATTGTGTACTGGAAATATTGGCAACATTGGGCTCCTCAGGAAAAAGTTCTGGCTTCCTTTTACACAACTGAGTTCAAAAAGATCTCCTTCAGAATTTCTCAGATTATCATTTGTTAATATCATTGACTATGGAGACATTATTTACCATCAAGTAGTGTGAAGGAAGGCAGAACGACATGAACCTGAAAAACTGGAGTTTGAGGTTGTTTATTATACTGGAGGATGAATTGAGGTGGTACTGTTGGGGATACACAGTGCCAGTCAAAAGTTTGTACACCCCTACTCACTCATAGGTTTTTCTGTATTTTGTATTTTCTACATTGTAGAACAATACTCCATCTATCCATTTTGGCATATCACTACAGTGACATAGCCGCTCTGACGGCTTCAGCCATCAAAGTGTCTAGGGAACATTACAGTAGTGGTTTCTCGTTGCCTTCTACTGGATTATTATAGAGGTTTTCTCCTCTGAACCATTCACACACACATTCACAATTTAGAGCCACCAATTAGCCTAACCTGCATGTCTTTGGACTGTGGGGGAAACCGGCGCACCCGAAGGAAACCCACACAGACACGGGGAGAATATGCAAACTCCACACAGAAAGGCCCCCATCAACCGCTAGGCTCGAACCCAGAACTTTCTTGCTGTGAGGCGACAGTGCTAACCACTACACCACCGTGCTGCTAGAACAATACTGAAGACGTCAAAACTATGAAATAATATATGGAACATATATGGCAAACAAAAAAGTGTCTCGTCTCATCTTCTTCTGCTTATCTGGGGCCAGGTCGCGGAGGCAGCAGTCTGAGCATGGAAGCCCAAACTTCCCTTTCCCCAGACAC
>JAODVO010000023.1:28089012-28099170 GCA_025400055.1 Notarius lentiginosus | reverse complement strand
TATAATATGCAATAATATACAGAAATTGTACAAACATATATTGCACACGAGCAACAAATTGCACTAAAATTGGGTTGGACAAGAGAAATATTGTGGCCGGGGGGCATGGCCAAGCATCAGTTTGTGAATGGAGGATGGGGCCAGGGAACCTGAGTGGCAAAGTTAGTATACCTGTTGTCAATTTGTGTGTGTGTTTTGCAGTGACAACAGAGGATAGAAAAGGAGGGAGAGAGCGAAGAAAGGGGATCTTTCCTGACCAGAGCGTGTGTGTATCTCTGTGAGAGCAAGCAAACAAAAATAGTAAGCTGAAAAGCAAGCAAGAAGTGAAAAAATAAAGTCTCTGTTGACATTAGTCCCTGCCTGCCATGCTTCAGTATTACACCCACATCAGGAACATACTACAGTGGTGCTGAAATCCAGGATACTGAAGGGAACCACCCCATGGAGTCCTCCCCACATAAAGACTTAATCCATGCCCCCACTGCCACCCAACAGAGCCAGCACCAAGCACTGTTCACCCTCCAGAAGGAGCAGGAACAATGGTTCGAAGCCTTGTTGCTGGCCCAGCAGGAAAATTGCCAGGCATTCCGGCACTTGCTCACGTCAGCAGGGTCACTGACTACCATCACAGTACAGCCAGCCCACATCACATTAATGAAGATGGAGCTGCACTATGAGCCAGAGGCGTTCATCGCACTCTTCAAACAAGTGGCCAAAGCATGGGGGTGGCCAGTTGAGCAGTGCTGGCCCATCTATTAAGATTGTTGACGGAACAGGTGCAGCTCACCATGCAATAGCTCCCTGCTGACAGCCGGCTGGTCTAAACCAACTTGAAGCAAATCATCCTGCAAGTCACAATGGTCAACCACTCCCCAGAACACCACGGCCAGCACTTCTGCATGTTGATGCTGGGGGAAGTCAGCCAGCTGTTCGCATTCAGGGGGTGGCTGAGGGCAGACAACCACAATGCCGAGGGGATCATCAACATGGTAACACTGGAACAGTTCATTGTATGCCTTCTGGAAGGAACAGTGGAGTGGGTCCAGTGCCACCACCTGTCATTGCTGGATCAAGCCATCGAGTTGGCGGAGGACCATTTGGCAGTGGTTTCAGTGGCAGGCAGTCATTCCACCTCTTCTCTTTTTCTCTCTTCTTCTCCTTCCTCCTCTCTCACCTCTTCCCATCCCTACTCTGTTCCCCCACCACGGAGGTGGGGGCTGCCCCCCCAACCAGCTCACCACACCCATGGTGTTCCCCTCCTGTCTTCCCCTTCTGTGTTTGTGTCTTGTCCCCCCACAGGTGAGTGACTCCCATATCACCAGTGCAGAGGTAAAGCCTCGGCCAGTGTGCTGGCACTGTGGGGAACCTGGGCATCTCCAGGGCCAGTGCTCTGTGATGGAGGTGGGAGCTGTGGTCCAGATCCCTGATGTGCCAGAGATCGCCCTCAATGGGGCGGAACATATTGTATACTGGTGAGTATTCAAGGGGATACATACCACATGTTGGTTGAATCCAGCTGGAATCAGATGTCAATCCACCAAAGCCTCATGCAAGGTGAGGCACTGGGGAGAGCCCAAGTGGTGAAGGCTTTGTGTGTGCATGGAGATGTTCACAAATATCTGTTAGTGTCTGTCCACATCCTATTTCAGGGGGAAAAGCATTGTGTAAAGGTGGTGGCTAACCCGCATCTCACCCACCCACTGACTGTGGGAACCAATTGGTCGGGGTCAAGAGGCTTAATGGAGCATATAGTAGTGGGCAGGTCCTGCAGTAATACGTGATGGGGGGAATCCTGGTGTGGCATTGACCGGGGAAGCTGTCTCAGAACCATCTACATCAGCACCACATCAGGGCGATATGAGGAGTGGGGAGAAGTCTGCCCGTCTTCCCTCTCTTGGGAATTACCTTGAGGATTTCCCATTAGAACAGATGTGAGACATGACTCTGCGTCATGTGTTTGACTAAGTGAGAGTAATCAATGGTCAACCCCTCCAGCCAAATACGACACCCTCCTTCCCATTCTTTACAGTTTTTAAAGATAGACTGTACCAAGTGACGCAGGACACTCAAACTGGTGAACAGATAACCTAGTTGTTAATCCCAAAGAGCTAAAGGGAACTTGTATTCCACAGGGCTCATTTTAATCTGATGGCTGGGCATTTAGGTCAGGATAAAACACTAGCCCAAATAATGGCCCGGTTCTATTGGCCAGGGATTCACGGGGATGTCTATCAGTGGTGTGCAGCATGCCACAAATGCCAACTAGTAGATCCAGTGGCCACCACAAAAATGCCTTTTGTGCCCTCTCCCTCTACTCGAGACCCCCTTCTAGAGAATTGGCATGGATCTGTCAGGCCATTAGATCAGTCAGCAAAGGGATATCACTTTATTTTAGTCCTGGTGGACTATGCAACACAATGTCTGGAAGTGGTGTCTCTGCAATATTTCAGCATGCAGTATGGCGGAGACACTCTTCCGCATTATCTCCTGAGTTGGGATTCCCAAAGATGTCCTGATTGGCCAAGGCAGTATGTTTGTCATGCACACTTCACAAACTCTATAGGTTATTGGGAATTAAAGGCATCTGCACCAGCATCTATCACGCACAAACAGATAGCTTGGTAGAATGGTTCAATCAAACACTCAAAAATGTAATTGATAAGTTTGTAAGCAAAGATGCACATAATTGGGATAAATGGCTCAAGCCTCTGTTATTTGCAGTACAAGAGGTCCCACAAGCCTCCATGGGATTTGCTACATTCAAATTGTTATATGAACGTAAGCCTTATGGCATTTGGGACATGCTGTGGGAAAATTGGGAGGAGGGACCTTCAACTGGCAAAAATGAAATTCAGTAAGTTCTTGACCTGCACACAAAGCTCCACAACCTCATGCACATAACCCAGGAGGATTTACGGCAGGCACAAGAATGTCAAGCCCGGCTGTACAACAGGGACATGCGCCTTAGAGAGTTCACCCTGGGAGAGAAAGTACTCATGTTATTGCTAACTTCAAGCTCTAAATTACTCGCCAAGTGGCAAGGGCCCTTCAAGGTCACATGGCAAATTGGGGACATTGACTGTGAGGTGAGGTGAACTGATAGGGGTAGGACACTACAAATATACCACCTCAATCTGTTAAAACATTGGAATGAGGAGGTCCCCATGGCATTGGCTTCAGTAGTTCCAGAGAAGGCAGAGCTGGGGCCGGAGGTAAAAACAAAAATAACCACTCAAACCAATCTGGTCCCCTGTGGAGACCACCTCTCACTGGCCCAACTCACGGAGGTAGCCAGGTTTCAAATGGAATTTTCCAACGTGTTCTCACCCCTTCCTGGCTGCACCCACCTCCTAGAACACCACATTGAGATGCGCCCAGGGGTGGTGGTGTGTAACTGCTCATACCACTTGCTTGATCACAACAAAAGGTGGTTCGAGATGAACTCAAGGCCATGCTCGAAGTGGGCATAATCGAGGAGTCCCACAGTGACTGGAGCAGCCCAGTGGTCCTGGTCCCCAAAACAGATGGATCGGTCCAGTTCTGTGTGGACTATAGAAAACTCAATGCGGTGTCTAAATTTGACATGTACCCGATGCCTTGTATTGATGAGTTACTCAATCAATTAGGTGCTGCTGGCTTTTATTTGACACTGGATTTGACAAAGGGATATTGACGGATCCCCTTGACTCCACTATCCTCATAGAAAATGGCCTTTTCCACACTGTTCAGATTACACCAATTTGTCATGCTTCCTTTTAGGTTATTGAGGACTTGTAATGCTCTGGCTTGAGACCATCACAAAAGAGGATGACAGACAATTAAATTTCAGAAACTCAAGAATTTATTCAATAAACAGATCAAAAATCAGATGTAAAGCATAACTCAATGTCAGTATGATCAGTCAATAATCAGTAGTATATGCAAAGAGTGGATGCATGTGTGATTGTTGAGGCATGAAAAATAAAAGCAACACAAGCCAAAACGAAAGGGCAGATGCCTGCCACCCATCTGTCCCCTTTGCCTGAGTAGGCCTAAAAGAGGAGAATATAAAGAAAACAAAGGCAGGTAAACACAATCACAGGTAACTACCCATTTAAATGGCCAGCACCCCAACAAGCTGACAGCCCTGAGGCCGTCACACCCTCCCCCTCAAAACAGGGTCCCTCCATGGACCCCTGCAAAGGAAAAAGGGTAAATGGTGATATACAGTTAATTCTTAAGTGCAGGCAAATTCTTCAGATGCAAGAAAAAATCCTTGACTAATTTCCAAAGTAGTATGGCTAAGTGTAAACATCGAAGGAGCATAGGCTACAATGTACTTCAGTGTAGTATTTAACTGTAAACACAGGAAAGAGCATCTGCTCCAATATCCTCTGACCCTTTAACATGGCGTATATCAAGACAGTATGACTGTAGAAACAACCACCAAATTAACCTCTGATTTGGACATCTTAAAGAATTCAAGAATAGCAACGGATTGTGGTCAGTGAACACAACCAGTGACATACTAGAATTAATATAAATGCTTCAACCTGAAAAACTGAAGAAGCAAAACTCTGTCCGCATCAGACCACCCCCATACCTCAGCCACTCGTTTGAAAACCCCAGTTACATCAGTTGCAGTAAACTGAGGCACTTTACCATCTTTGACCAGATTTAATTTGTAATTCTGCAGGTCTAATTTCACCTTTTCTTGCTCGATTCTGTTTTGCTCAGACACACCATCAGACACACACCACCTCCTCTTGCTTTCCTCGACTCCATTGCTCTCACTATACTTAAACCAAAACCCCGTTGGCTGTACTGCATGGTCCAGTACCACTGGGTTCAGCCATGTCTTGGTAAAGCAGAGAAGGTTGTGTTCCTGAATGTCCCTAAGGAACTTGACTCTGGCCCTGAGGTCATCAAGCTTGTTCTCAATGGATTGTTCATTAGCTAGCAGGATACTGGGTATGGGTGCACAATGTCCATGAGCCCGCAGCCTGTTCCTGATGCTAGCTCACTTCCCTCGAGGTCATTGCTTAGGGTCATGACCTTTGTTCTTCCTCAAGATCTCCCTCAGCCAGGCTAGGTCTGGAGTTAAAAATGGCAGTATGTGAATAGATTGTTGACCAATAGAAATAAAGGTATTTCAATCATATCGAATCACTGTTGCCATACTGAATAACTAAAAAATGTCTAAAAACAACCAGTTGAATAACTAAAAATGTAAAAAAGATAGAAAGTGTGGTTGGAGCAGCTACCACAGCAGCCTACACACCGGCCCCATCTTGAAACTCAGGGTTATATCATGTCCTTAAAATGATTAGCTGTCCTCTGCTATTACTGAGTCTCATAGCATCCTTCCATGATGAGATGCAAGCCACTGTTCAATTTGATGGACCCACATCTAACAGCTTTCCGATAAGAAGTGGCGTGAAGCAGGGGTGTGTTCTTGTGCCAACACTTTTTAATATATATTTCGCAGTATTGCTCAAACTGCTTTCAAGGACTCACCTTGAGACATACTCCTTCAATGGAGAGTAGATGGTTCACTATTCAATCTGGCAAGACTTAAGACAACAACAACAGTGAAGCAAGCAATGCTAAGAGATCTCCTTTTTATTGATGCTGCTGCACTTGTTGCCCATAGTCAGACCACCCTGCAAGAGATGATAGATAGTCTGAATGAGACATGCAAAGCATTTTCTCTGGTTGTCAGTGTCAAGAAGATGGTTGTTCTAACCCAAGGAACACCCTCCACCACTGATGCACTTAGACTTGATGGAAGACCACTTAAAATCATGCATAAATTTTGCTACCTGGGATAAACAGTGACATCTGCTGTCTCCTTCAATGAAGAACTCAACTGTAGAATTGGAAAAGCTGCCACAACCTTTGGCAGGCTGACAAAATAAGCCTGGCAGAACAAGTACTTGACCAAGACATGCATTCACATCTACAAAGCCTGTGTGCTCAGCACACTACTCTATGCCCCTGAGACATGGACCATCTACAAGTGGCAGGAGAGAAAATCAACTCATTCCACCTTCACTGCCTCTGTAAGATTCTAGGAATCAGCTGGCAGGACAAGGTACCAAACTCAAGAGTTCTCAGGATGGTAGACCAATGACCATCACCTCCATTATGAGCAAGAGAAGACTGAGATGGCTTGTACATGTGAAGAGGATGGAAAACACCATCCAAAGCAACTCCTGTTTGGTGAGCTTACAAATGCACAATATCTTCATGAAAGGCCCAAGCTATGCTTCAAAGATGTGTGCAAGGACACCATAAAGCACTTTGGAATTGACCACTCCTCCTGGAAACATATCGCCGCAGTCCAGCCTGTATGGGAAAGTGCATTGAAGACAGGAGTCGCTCTGCAGGAACAATGCCTGCACTCAGCCTGGGAAGAGAAGCACCATCGTAGAAAACAGAGTGCCGAAACACCGCCTGGGGATGTTAACTTTCCATGCCACTTGTGTGGCCACTTCTGCAGATCAAACAATGGCAGAATCAGCCATGAGCGAAGCTGTATTACAAAGAGACGCATCACCATAGCTGTTAAGACTGTCTGCCAAGATGCAAAGAGCATCTCTCTCATATATAATGTCAGCTCTCATTGTCTTGACTAATACAGTAAGATGGGAAAGTCCAAGCTGCTCAGTGCAGATCTGAGAAAAAGGATCAAAGGTTTCCACAACTCAGAAATGTCTCTTGACATTTCTAAACAATTGCAGATGCCAAGATCATCAGTTCAAACAATTGTATTTAAGTACAAGTTATTGTGCGATGTAGCCACTTTGCCAAGCCACTTTACTGGCAAGAAATAAGATGCAAATGGTCACTCTCCACTGAGAAGAAATAGGTTAAGATGGTCAGGAACAATGCATGAACCGCCAAGGCTCCGGCTTGCCATGAAGTGGAAGCTGCTGGAACACTGTCTGCAATCAAGCAAGTTTTGCATCATCATGTATTGGGAGGCTGCCATCCAAGAATGAAGCCCCTGCTACAAAATTGATACCTTCAAGCTTGAGTAAAGTTTGCAGACAACCTCAGAGTTCTTTTGTATAACCTCAAACCATCAGAATCTTGGACACAATTGGATGTTCCAACAGGACAATGACCCCAAATACACATCAAAGCTGTTTCTAGACTGGATAAAGCAGGCTAGCATTCAGCTTAAGACAAGTCCTGACCTCAACCC
The DNA here is from genome assembly GCA_025400055.1 of Notarius lentiginosus. Lineage (NCBI taxonomy): Eukaryota > Metazoa > Chordata > Actinopteri > Siluriformes > Ariidae > Notarius > Notarius lentiginosus. Next base: position 28,091,981 of record JAODVO010000023.1, on the reverse strand, counting down.
TATTTACCCTATTGAACTCCATTCCTCTCAGCCATGAAAAAGAATCTGAGACTTTCATGGGTACACACTCACTGAAACTGGATAGTTGAAGACTATAAAAATACCAGAATTTTTTTCTAATCATCCACTGTACATTTTCTGTGAGTCTGTGCTCACTGTAGCCTCAGATTCTTGTTTCTTGGTTAACAGGAGAGGAACCCAATGTGGTCTTCTGTTGTTGTAGCCCATCCACCTCAAGTTTTGATGTTTTGTGAATGCTGAGTTGCTGTTCTGCCCACCACAGTTGTACTGAATGATTGTATGAGTTACTATATCTTTCCTGGCAGTTCAAATCAATCTGGTCATTTTGCTCTGACTCTTATGAACAAGGCATTTCCACCCACAGAACTGTCATTCACTCAATTACAGTTTTGTGTCAAAATCCCAAGAGATCAAAAGAAATACTGAAATCAGCTCATTTGGGACCAACTACCATGTCACAATTAAAGTCACAGAGATTATATTATTGATGTATGATGTGAGCTGTAAGCTCTTTCAGGGTGATGCTGGAAACAGGGACAGGAGGCAGCGGTACAGTGCAGAAAATAGTGCTCTTTATTTTATAAGTGAGGTGTGAGTGAAAGTGTAGGTGGGAAGCTCTTGGTGCTGGAGTAGTGATGAAGTGTGGGCTGCATGGCTGGCTCTCACTGGCTGGAGCAGCTCTGGGGAGCATGAGGGGAGTGTGTCAGCCACAGTGTGCAGATAACTCTTGTCATTGCTGTCTGTAGGCACAGAGAATAGGCATTTCTCAAACAAGTTGACTCCCTCTCGCCAATACTCCTGCAGGGACATTGGCAAGAGGGAGCCAACTTGTTTGAGTGTGTGAACAGCACCCCTTTATACTCCCTCAATGGCTTGTGGACAGTCGGTGATTAGTGTGTTCCAGCTATGCAGAGTGAGCGAGGCCCACCCTCTAGCTATGTGCATGCTGTAAGATCACAACATTGGTGATGGTGAAATGCCAATGCAGAGCATAGTGAGGAGGGTGACACTGTCCCTTCAGCACGACCAGAGCAGCACAGCAAGAAGTGCTTGCCTATTTGGAGGCACACACTACCAGTACATTGCCATAGTAACCATCCTTAGCTCTGCGACACTGTCATAGATTGGGCCACGAGTGTGAACTTACTGGAGATGCCATCCACATTGCCGTGCTGAGCCCTGGCACAATGTTGGACCTGAAACAAGAAGTATTAGAAAAAGGGATATCCACTGGAGTGGTGTGTGATGTGTGACCATTGTGAAATGGCACCCCATCACATAATAGCACAATTCCTCCACAACCCATTTAATGGCCAAGGCTTCTTGTTCAATGGCAGCATAGCACTGCTCAGTTGGGGTCAGCTTATGGCTGGAGAACACGATGGGGTATTTCTCTCTGTCAAAGACCTGAGACAGAACAGCACCCAGTCCCGTCTCTGAGGTGTCCATATAGACCAGGAAAGAGAAGCTGAACTCTGGGTTTCTCAGCACTGGGGAGATGCTCAGTGCTGTCTTCAACCTCTCGAAAGCCCATTCTGTGTCCTCACTGCACTGAAACTTGTCTGGTTCACCTTTCCTGGTAAGATCTGACAGTGGGGAAGCTAAGGAGGAGAAGTTAGGTATAAATAATTTGTAGTACCCTGCCAACCCCAAGAAGGCACATACCTGGCATTTGGTGGTAGGACAAGGATAGCACTTGATGGCCTTCAGTTTTGATTCCTGTGGCTTCAGGAGGCCTCGGACAATGCAATAGCCAAATACTGTGCCTCTGTGAGCCCCAAATGATGCTTATGGAGGTTAGCAGTCAGCCCAGCTCTGCAGAGTTCAGACAGCACCTCCCTGAAATGGTGTAGGTGGTCCTGCCAGTTGGTGGAGTGAACAACCACATCATCAATGTAAGTGGCTGTGTACTGGTGGTGGGGCTGCAAAATTATGTCCATGAGCCTCTGGAATCTCACTGGGGCCCCATGGAGGCTGAAGGGGAGAACCTCTACTGCCAGTGCCCAATGGTGGTGCTAAAGGCAGTCTTCAGCCTTTGGTGTTAGCTACCAGTAGCCCTTTGTCAGGTCCAATGTAGATATGAATTAGGCTTTCCCCAGCCTTTCAATGAGGTTACCCACTCATGTCAGAGGGTAACTATCAAACTCGGAGATTGTGTTCAACTCCCTGAAATCGCTGCAGGACCAAAGACTTCCACTGGGCTTGGGCACTACCATGATTGGGCAGGCCTAGGGGCTGATGGATTCCTCAATGACCCCTTTCTAAAGTGTCTGTGTCACTTCCTTCTCAAGAGCCTGGTGGTGTGTCGCCGAGACCAGGGACGATAGTATAAGGAGGGGTCTTTATATCATATTGGACAAGGTAGGTCTGGCTGGACATTGCCAAAAACATATCCCCAAACTGGTCCTCCAACTCCCAAAGATCTGGTCACTGAGTGGGGGCGAGGTCTTCCTCCATGTGGACCTACTTAACAGACCTGGGCAGAGAGAAAAGAGCCATTGTGAGAGTAGAATGGGGCTCAACCCAATGTTTCAAAAAGTTAACCTGGTATAATTTTGTTGGTGTATGCTTCCTGGGTTGCTGCAGGCAATAGTTGACTGGGCCTACTCTCTCTATGGCAGCATAGGGGCCTTGGCAATGTGCCAGAAAATTGTAGGTAAAACTGGGGAGGAGCAGGAGCATACAGTCACCCAGCTTGAACTCCCTGGGCTGAATGGGATGGTTGTACATGCAGCATAGTTTGGCCTGGTCTAACTGCTGATGTTCCTGGTTGATGGATGTGAATTTGTCAGTCTGGGCCTGCATGTCTTGGACATACTTGATGACACAACAGTAAGGCAATGGCTGCTTCTGCCAGGCCTCTCTTGCAACATAGAACAGGCCCCAGGGCCTCCTGACAAACAGGAGCTTGAAGGGAGTGAAGCAACTGGGCACCTGAGGAGAATCCC
>JAODVO010000023.1:27939603-27950558 GCA_025400055.1 Notarius lentiginosus | reverse complement strand
GTAACACAACAAATAAACAAAAACATAGAAAGTACAAGAGAGCGAAGTACCGAGGCCACCGTCCGCGGCGCCATCTTGGATACAATGCAGTCTGTATAAAGCTTTAAACTGAACTGAATGGTCTACTGTAGACAATGAAATGAATACATTTCTTTAATTGTTTAGAGAGCCAAGTAAGAAGATTATTTGGATGAACCACCTTGAAATTTATGCAATCTTGAATAACTCATGTGCATTTATGTTAACAACAGTAACCGCATAGGTTAAGCTGAAATCTCACTAAAACTAATTACAAAGTAAAAAACAGGGCAGCATAGGCATTCTTGAACATCCTCATAAATCAGTATTAGCCAATTTTTGCATGTTTCTGGTGCTAATTCTTGGCTTTCAAGCACTTTGAATAGTCTTGAATAACTTTGAATAACTGCTTTAGCAAGTAGAGTACTTCCGTAACATGATTATATAACAAATCACTCAGGATAAGCAAAATCCAATTGTCATAAATCAGTATTTCATCGAATTTTGTGTTTCTAGTATTTGCTTGTAAAGGCTGAGTGGGCAAAAATTAATGTTAAAATTCTAAAACAAAAAAAAAAAAACCCTTTAGATGCTTGCCACTTTAGTGAGCAGAGTGCTTGTGTAACACAATTAGACAGTAGATTGCTCAGAATAAATTAAACATAATGGTTATTAATCACCAAATGGAATAAATCAATCCCTAAATCATAAATTAGTCCCAAGTGGAATAAATCAATCCCAAGTGGACATGCTTATCTAATAGCTATGCTTCTGAAATTCAAGCAGCTATTCTGTATATAAACTAGCTACCAAGCTATTCACTGTTGTTAACAGTTAGTTAAATTGTTCTTTTTGCTATGAGAGGTGACCACAGATGTGTTGGGAGGTGTGGAACGGAAGAGACAGAAAAATGTTAGTCATAGGAAGCTTTTAGGCTTTATTCATAAAACATTGTTGGTACTGAGCTGAGGCAAAAATCCATGCTTGTTTTCATGGAGTAAGTAGGATCATGCATATTTTAAGTTACTTTTTTAGTTTGTATTTAATTTTCATGCATCTTTTCTTTAGCAATTGACCTTTTGTACATTATGATTTCCCCTATTTGACAAGAAAGCGGTGAGTTTGACATCATCGCATCTAAGTGAGTCATAAATATTTAAATTTAATATTACTTAATTCACTGGATAGTGACAAATAATTCCAGAGAATAGCAGAGAATTTCAGGCCAAATGTGTTTAAGTTAAAATACATGAGGGTCAGTTGTGACAAGAGGTGGAGGATTGGGCAAAACTAGCCCAACCATAAAGAAAAACATGCAAACTTTTTAATGGCATTTGGAGTCTGGGCCAAAAATGTTCCAAATGTAGGCAGTGCTCATTGGCAACCAGATTTGGATGATTTCATTGCCCTCATCACACAGTGATATGTGGGCCAGACAAAGCGATAGTGTTGGCTATTACTTATTTATCAGAATAGCACATTGGAGAAGAGGGAACAGATGGCAAATCTTAACTGACAATTAATTTGACTCTTGCTTATGATGACCTCAACAAATTAATTGCCTTGTAATACAGAAATGCCTGTTTATGTACAATGACTACGTTCAATTTAGTTTATATATATTAACCTTAATGTATATGCAGGTAATAATATTCAGTACCGTTGAATTGTGGAAATGTTGATTTTCTGATTTGACTACAGATTAACTTTTTAGGGTTACAAAACACAAATGTAATTAATGATGATTCATGATATTTACCATATCTGTATGTGTTTTAGTGGGGTAATATTTAATCGTATTTTTTTTAGCTCATCTGGCCATAGGCCAGGCCAGATGAGCCTATGCAATCATGCATCGTCTGTCTGTCATCCGTCCATCATCCGTCATCATCATCCATCCACAATTTACAAAAATTGCTACTTCTCCTACAGGACTGATTGAATTTTGATCAAACTCACATACAATGTTCCCCAGGTGGGTGTGCATAAAATTTGTCAAGATGGTGGCGCAACCGGTCATATTTATGATTTTATGGGCGTCCAAAATTTTTGGGTGACTTGTCACATTGAACGCTACTCTTCATAAACTACTGGGACAGTTTCGCTGAAACTCACCCAAAAGACTCTAAAGACATATAGCAACAAGAGCTGTTCACCAGATGGCGCCACCTACCATAGATGAGGCTACAAAGGGGTCACATGCAATTTCACGAAAATCGCTACTCCTCCTACAGGAGTGATTGAATTTCAAACTCATACACAACAACAGTAGTCGGTATGAGCTACAGCCTCATTGAGGCCATTTTTTTTTTTATTTAAAACTGACAGTAAAATTATCGCGTTAGGAACTAACAGTATTAAATTGCACAGCCATACAGTACTTGGCTACTTTGATAATTAGGTCAGGACTGAGCAGTTAACTACAGCATTGAGCCTTCACACAGGACGATGCTGACAGTTAATGAAGCCAATCATTAATGCCCCAGTTTTGATTTGTGCTTCAGCTATGACATGGCCTAATATAGGTGTGTTCAGCAACCACTTTATGAGGGTGTATACAGGCCTGATGTATGGTATTTAATTTGTGGATGGTTCTTTGACTACAAGCACTTTCATTCTGTGGCAACGGGGGAGTGGTAGAGTGCTGGTTTGTGAATGGAGAGCAAAGCCAGGGAAGGTGAGTGGCAAAGTGATCACACCTGTGGGTAATTAATGTGCTGTATATGTTATCCCAGTGATGGGGAGTGAATAAAAGGGTGGACAGAAGAGAACGAGAGGGCTCCCTTGTGCACTGTGTTTGTGTGCACGCGCACATGTGTGTGTGTCAATGTGACCAAGTGCTTCTTTGCCAGCTGAAAAGCTTAAATAAATGTACCATAGTACCAGACCCACCTGGCCCAGTGCTTCAGTGTCCCACCACTCCCAACAGAGTACCACACTGGTGCCAAAACTCAGGAACACTGAAGTGAATTGCCATCATGGAGTCCTCCCCATTCAAGGAGTTTGTCCATGCCCTCGCCACCACCCAACAAAACCAGCACCAGGCACTGGTCGCGATGCACAAGGAGCAGGAGTGGCACTTCGTGGCCCTGCTGCAGATCCAGCAGGAGGACCGTCAGGCCCCATGAGAACCCTGAGGCCTTCATTGTGTTCTTTGAGTGAGCTGTGGAGGATTGGGGGTGGCTGGACAAGCAGCGAGTGCCTTGCCTACTGCCGCTCCTCAGGCTGTACAGGCTGGACTACACGGATTTGAAGCACATGATCCTGCAGCGAGTTAGCTGCACCCCTGAACAACACCATCAGTGCTTCCACGCAAGTCCTGGAGGAAGTCAGCCAGCCATTCACCTATGGCCAGTAGCTGTGGGATGCCTGCCAGCAGTGATTGACGGCAGAAGACCACAACATCGAAGGGGTCATCAATGTGGTGGCACTGGAGCAGTTCATCACTCAGCTTCCAAGGGGGACTGTGGAGTGGGTCCAGTGCCACCAACTGCCATCGCTGGATGGAGCAATTGAGCTTATGGAGTACCATCTGGTGGTGGTTCCAATGGCAGGCAGACATCCTGCCTCCCCCCCCTCTCTCTCTCTCTCTCTCTCTCTCATCCTACCACCTCCTCTCATTCCTCCCCTCCCTCCCTCCCATCCTCTCCTGGTGCCACAGATGTGGGGGCCAATTCTCCCACAGCCAGCTCCCTCAGCCCATGGTTTCCCTTCCCACTCTTCCCCTTATGCTTCTGTGTCTCCCCTTCCAGTGAGCAATCCTCACCCCAATGGTGCAGAGATGAGGGTTGGACTGGTATGCTGGTGTTGCTGGGAGCCTGGACACTTTCAGGACCAGTGCCTTTCAATGGAGGTGGGGGGCAGTGGTCCAGATCCCTGATGCACCAGAAATTGCCCCAATCAAGCTGGAACATACCACATACCAGTCAGTATCCAAGGGAGTACACATCATGCTTTGGTGGATTCAGGCTGCAATCAAACGTTGATTCACCAAAGCTTGGTTCAAGGCAAAGCATTTGCTACAGCATATCTGGTAAAGGTTTGGTGTGTGCACAGGGATGTTCACCAATACTCACAGGTACCAGTAAAAATCCAATTTCGGGGAACAAATCATAATGTCGAGGCGATGGTTAGTCCACACCTCACCTACCCAGTAATTCTGGGGACGGATTGGCCAGGGTTTAGGAGCCTAAAAGAGCAAGTGGTGGTGGGTACTGCATCATGGGGGATCCCAGTGTGATGTTGTCAGGGGAAGCCATCCCAAAGCCATCTACATCAGTGCCGCATCATAGTGACACAGAGAGCGGAGAGCACACCAATCCTCCCCATTTTCTCAGGGATTCCCTAATGAATTCCCTCTGGAGCAGGTGCAAGACAGCTCTCTGTGGCATGTGTTTGACCAAGTGAGAGGAGTCGATGGTCAGAACCTGCAGCTGAGCATTGCACTCTCCCACCTGCACTTTTCGCTAATTAAAGATAGGCTATATTGAGTGACACAGAACACTCAAACTGGAGAGCAAGTAACACAATTATTGATTTCCAAAAGCCACAGGGAACTCCTTTTCCATTCGGTTCATTATAACCCAATGGCTGGTCACCTGGGGCAAGACAAAACACTAACCCGACTCATGGCGTGGTTCTACTGGCCAGGGATTTACGGAGATGTCCACAGATGGTCTGCAGTATGCCGCGAGTGCCGACTGGTAAATCCAGTGACCACTTTTAAAGTGCCATTGTGCCCTCTTCCCCTAATTAAGACCCCATTCAAAAGAATTGGGATGGATCTTGTCAGGCCATTAGATCAGACTGCACAAGGGAATTGCTTTATTTTAGTCCTGGCAATGTGATACCTGGAAGCAGTGCTGCTGTGTAACATTTCCACATGCAGCGTCGCAGAGGCACTGTTTAAAGTTATCTCCCAAGTCAGGATTCCAAAAGAAATCCTGACTGATCAGGACACAACATTTATGTCATGCACCCTTCGCGGACTCTACAAGTAATTGGAAGTTAAATCTATCTGCACAAGTGTTTATCATCCACAAACATTCATCGCATTCACCTCATAAAACACCACATTGAGATGCCTCCAGGGGTGGTCATGTGCAGCCACCCCTACTGCTTACCCAAACACAAAAAAATAGTTTGGGATGAACCCAAGTCCATGCTCAAGATGGGAATAATTGAGGAGTTGCACAGTAGCTGTGGCTCCCAAAACTGACAGGTCATTCTGGTTCTACATGAACTATCACAAGGTCAATGTGGTGTCTAAATTTGATACTTATCCAATGCCTTGCATTGATGAACTGCTTGATTGGTTAGGTGTGACTCAGTTTTATTCGACACTGGATCTGACAAATGGATATTGGCAGATCCCTTTGACTCCTCTATCCTGAGGAGAAAAAAAACCTAGCCTTTTCCACCCTGTTCAGCTTACACCAATACATCACCTTTTCATTCGGGTTATGCAGGGCTCCTGCAACATTTCAATGGCTCATGGACAAAATCCTCCACCCACATGCCACCTATGCCAAAACCTACCTCGACGATATTATTATTATATACGGTAATGATTGGCCATGGCACATAAAACACCTCAGGGCCATGCTAGGGTTGTTGAGGTATGCAGGACTCACAGTTAACCCAAAGAAGTGTGTAATTGTATAGGTGGAAGTATGGTATCTGGGCTTCCAGTTGGGTCATGGGCAGGTGCGTCCCTAAATTGATAAGACTGCAGCAGTTGTAACCTGCCCGAGGCCCAAGACCAAAAAAGAGGAGAGACAGTTCCTGGGGCCAGCTGGCTACTATCATAGGTTTGTGTCTAATTATTGTGTCTAGTTCTGCAGCCCTTTAAGTTAGTCCACAGGCTGAGGGTGCAGATGCTGGTGGCAGATTACCTCTTCTACTGGGGAGGGGGGTGTCAGCTACAGGCTGGATGGCTCCCTGGCCTGAGTTGGGTGGTGGGGGTATGTGGCAGCGAGGGCATGGTCGAGTGCCAGTTTGTGAATGGAGAGTGAAGCCAAGGAAGGTGAATGGCAAAATGACCATACCTGTTGGTAATTAATGTGCTGTGTGTGCGTGTGTTTTCCTAGTGACAGGGAGCAGATAAAAGTGTGGAGAGGAGAGATGGAGAGGGCTTCCTTGCATGCCGTTTGTGTGTGTGCATGCGTGCGTGTGTGTCAGTGTGAGAAAGTGCTTCTTTGCAAGCTGAAAAAGTGCCATAGTACTGTACCCACCTGTCCCAGTGCTTCAGTGTCCCACCACTCCCAACAGAGTACTACAATGTCCTTTGGTAATATTTTTAAAAATACATGTCATTTTGAACAATTCCCTTTCTCTTTGTTAAATTAACAATAAAACCATCATGGTAACTTATTACCATGTATCCATTATGATTTTTTCATACTTTTCAATGTATTTGTAGGCTTCAATGTCACTGTTTTGCCCTTGTCTCACACCCAGACTTTTAAATTTCAACAGTGAGAATAAAGCTTAAAGATGTGATTCATCTGAAAATTTTTAATGTACCTGAATAAAGGAATACTCAGATAATCAAAAACATTTTCATATTTTAATGTAAGACAGTGGTCACCATTATTTTTTTACACAAAATACAGCTGTCACAGTTTTGCTGTCATTTCCACCACAGCATTTTAATATACTGCCAAAAAGTCTGGATGGCAGATTATTTAGGTGGTTGCTATGGAACTGGACAGTGACATCATCAACACTTTAAGTTAAATAAGTGTCTTTTGCATGCATCGTATGCTACCTATCAAATTATAGCTAATATGTCAAGGTATCTTTTGTCAGTTTTTCACAAATTACTGTGCTGTATAAATGTCATATCCATCACACTTCCATCTGTAGTGGAAATTATATCTATGCTGATAGGGTACAAGTAGTATGGATTGTAAAACTAGATATGTGTAATACTATTTTGATATATTAATTAAAATGAGTGCAGAAATGGCGGCCAATTCCCCCGAAACCTACTCCCCGCACTCATGTATGTCCTTGTGTTTCTTCTCTCCCTTTTTCTTCTGTGTCTGTGCCGCTGTTAACCCCCTCTCTCTCCACAGGTGAACTCATCCATGCCCACCGGAACTGGGAGCAAGCCTGGGCAGGTCTGTCAGTGCAGAGGGAAGGTGGGGAATCAACACTTCTACAAGGAGGCAGAGCTGCTGATTTGTAATACTGACGCACCACAGGCTTCCCCTGATCAAGCAGGAGCATACAGAATCATTGTGAGTATTCAAGGGGGTACACATCAGACTTTGGTGGATTCTGGTTGTAATCAGACCTCCATGCTTCAAAGCCTGATTCAGTGTGTGGTACCGGGTGAAGGTCTGATGTGTGTACGGTGACATTCACAGATATGCCCTAATGCTATATTATGCCCTAATAATATATTCCCTAATAATATATTCCCTAATAATATAATATGCCCTAATAATATATTCCGCTAATGCCCATCACTATTCACTTCCAGGGAGAAAAACAATGTGGAGGTGGTGGTTAGTCTGAGCCTCACCCACCCACTTATCCTGGGAACATATTGGCTGGGGTTTAAAACATTAATGAAACAGTGAGTACTGGGTGGGTCCTGCAGTAGCACATCATGGGGAAATCCCACCGCAATGTTAGCTGGGGAAACGGTCCCAGGGGTGTCTGCATCAGCTACACATCATGATAACATGGAGAGGGGGGAGAGATCTCCGCTCTCTCTGGGGAATCCCTTAGGGCAGGGGTTCTCAACCTTTTCTGCATTGAGGCCCACATATTCATACTTGTAACGAGCGGGGGCCCATTAAAAAAATCCCCAATTATTTTGGCTTATCTCTTCTCTTAGAATCTAATAATCTACTATAAAATGTATTCATGGAATGCAACATCCCTCCCTGTTACAGATGGGAGCCCAGTAATTAAATAAATGCAATAAAAACAAACTGCTATAATTGTAGGTATTGAATTTAAAACTGTATGGATGTACCAGAAGCCAACATAAAACCATGCATGCAGGGCATTTGCAGTCAAAAGGGATTAATAATCCAGAAGTGGAGTCTGTTCAATTAACACAATAACTTATTGCCATGTTTGTGTACAGCAAACAAGCAAGTTATTAAAACTAAGAAGTATATTCAAAAGAAGTGGATAAGGAAACCACTCAGTGGGATAAATCCTTACATGCTAACAAAGAAAGATTTTTCCTATGAGTTGGAAAATTATCCATCTGTTGAGTTCCCTGACATCTCAAACTACCTGGTGCTGCAGACATCTTTCTACACGGTCAAACAGATGAAAACCTGGAAGAGCATGGAGGCATACAACTTTTTATATGTGGCTGGATTAAAGATCTGGGGATTAGGACACTACAAGATAGATGGCAGTAGATGGATCTAAGTACAGGAAGAGTGTTTATTAGCAGGCGTGATATTTACAAAAGCAAAACAGAAAGCAAAATATTTAAACAGCATTATAAACATGGATAGAAACAAATGTGACAGTGATAATGCTTCGCAAAGCCTTTGTAAAAACAGCATCCGTATCTGCTGATTGCGCTCAAATCAGTACCAGGTGTTTCTCATAACGATCGGGTCCCAAGCGCATGCACAATGTGCTCTGTGACTGTGCGCGACTGCTCGAACTGCGTCAGACTCAAACACACAAAGGCATGACAGTCAAGTGTTCACCTACTGTGTGACCACAACTTTGAGCTCATGTGTATATAGCCACCAAAATGCCTCATTTTCATTGATAACCCATCGCAAAGCATCGCGAGCTGCAGTGTGACCATAGCTTAATGAGGCAGATGTGACGTCGGATGCAACCCAGCAATTGTACCCTACTATGAGTAAAAAATTAACTTCGACTTGAAAAAAATGGGCCACAGCCCAGTAGTTGAGAAACACTGCCTTAAGGGATGTCCCATTGGAGCAGACGCTTGACAAGTCTCTGAGACACGCTTTTGACCAAGTGAAAGTAATTGATGGCCAAATCCTTCAACCTAATATTGCACTTTCCTTCCCATATTTTTGTATTATTAAGGATAGGCTGCATTGAGTGATGCAGGACACCCAAACTAAAGAAGAGATGACACAGTTGTTGATCGCGAAGAGCCATAGGAAATTTTTATTCTACGCGGCTCATCATAATACTATGACTGGGCACTTGGGGCAGGATAGAACACTGAATCATCTCATGGCTCATTTCTATTGACCAGGGATTCGTGCCAGTGTCCACAGATTGTGTGCAGTTTGTTGTGAATGCCAGCTGGTGAGTCCAGGGACCATGCCAAAAGTGCTGTTGCGCCCATTACTGTTAATTGAGATCCCCTTTGAAAGAATTGCCATGGATCTCATCGGGCCACTAGATCAATCTGCACGCAAGCATCAGTTTGTGTTAGTCATAGCAGATTATGCAACGTGATACCCAGAGGCAGTGCCTCTTTGCAATATCTCAGCATGCAGTGTTGCGGACGTGCTCTTCCGTGTTATCTCCTGAGTCGGGATTCCGAAAGAAATCCTGACTGATCAAGGTACTACTTTGATGTCACGCACACTACATGAATTTTAAGAATTATTGGGGATTAAATCGATTTGTACTAGTGTTTATCATCCACAAACCGACTGGCTGGTTGAATGATTTAACCAAACACTTAAGAATATGATTTGTAAGTTTGTTCATGGGAACGCTAAAAACTGGGATAGGTGGCTAGATCCTCTGTTGTTTGCAGTGTGCAAGGTCCCGCGAGCCTCTGTGGGGTTTTCCCCATTCAAAGTGCTTTATGGGCACAAGCCCCGTGATGTCTTGGACATCATTGGAGAAAATTGGGAGGAAGGGCCTTCTCAAAACAAAAATGAAATTCAATACATTCTTAACCTGAGAGCAAAACTCTATGCACTGAGTCACCTAACCCAGGAGGATTTGCTACAGGCCCAAGAACATCTATCTCGCCTATACAACAGAGGGACATGGCTAAGGGAATTTGCACCGGGAGATAAAGTCCTCGTTTTACTGTCCACCTCAAGCTCAAAATTACTTTTGTTTTGTAGACCAATGCATCAGACAGAGGGCTGGGGGTCATTTTGTCCAAGGTGGTGGAGGGGGAGAAGCACCCAGTGCTGTATATCAGCCACAAGCTCTCCATGTGACAATCAAAGTATGGCACAGTGGAAAAGGAGTATCTGTCAATCAAGTGGGCAGTCCTCACTCTCCGGTACTACCTGCAAGGATGCCCATTCACCCTCTGTTCTGACCATGCCCCGCTCCTGTGGTTCCACCGCATGAAGGATACCAACGTGTGGATCACTCAATGGTTTCTGGCTCTTCAACCCTTTAAATTCGAGGTGGTCCAGAGGCCAGGGACACAGATGGTGATGGTGGATTACCTCTCCTGCCGGGGGGGCGTGAGCTGCAGGCTGGATAGCTCCCCGGCTTGAGTTGGGCAGTGGGGGTATGTGGTCGCGTGTCAGCTGTGAATGGTGAGGAGTCAGGCTGAACTAGTAGGTAACATGTGACGAGGTGCAACTGTGTCTAAGTACTGGCTATCTATTAACCTGTGTCTCTGTGTGTCTTTCAGACAGCCAAGAACGAGAGAGAGGGCTGTGACACCCTGTTGCATGTGTGTGTATAGTGTCTCTGCGTATAGTTTAAGCTAGGCAATTCAATGAAGCTTAACTTAAAAAACTTAACACTCAACCTGAGAAAATACAGAAGTTATAAAAAAAAATGTGAAGATCTTGGATATTTAAAGATTGTTCTGACCTTACTCTTGTTCAGAATATGCCTCCGACCAAAATGCCCTGCAAAATAATAATAATAATAATAGGCGGCACGGTGGTGTAGTGGTTAACGCTGTTGCCTCACAGCAAGAAGGTCCGGGTTCGAGCCCCGTGGCCAGCGAGGGTCTTTCTGTGTGGAGTTTGCATGTTCTCCCC
>JAODVO010000023.1:27877138-27890090 GCA_025400055.1 Notarius lentiginosus | reverse complement strand
CCACAATCCGAGCTAGTTCGTGACTGTGCCCCTTGCGTTGTGGCGTGGAATAACATAGCGCACACCTCTGTACTCCCGCGCTTCAAAACGGGGCATAAATTAGAAATATCTGCGACATATCTGCGACAAGCTAACTGCGACACTTTGCCGCGAGAGCATACACAGCCCTTTACAGTGGAGGAATGTAAGCTTGTCTACATGATCTGCCATTAGACTTGCTCTTTTCTTTGTGACAATGTTCCCAGCTGCTGAAAAGAGGCGCTCAGATGGAGTTGATGTTGCAGGCACAGACAAGTATGATTTGGCCAGAACAGCCAGATTGGGGAACCTTATCGCATTTTCCTTCCACCACTGTGGGGGGCTTTTATCTCTTGCAATGCAATTCTCACTAAAGTACATAAGTACCTCATTCTTCACCATTTCATTGTCTTTATCTTGCCCAATGTCTTCCTCATTGCTGCTCTCCTCTGAATTTGAGCCCAGCAATGTGTCCAGCACAGACCTCGTGCTCCTTTTTGACTGGACCTTGGCTAAGTCATTATGCTCCACTCTTGTATTTTGAAGTTGTTCCATTTCCCTTGTTTTTACTTGAGCCGCAAGACTCTGAATCCTGACTTGAACTTTTAAAATGTCATCTGGTGACAAGAACTTCAATTTACGAAATCGGAGGTCCAGGGCAGCAGCAATAATGCACACATTTTGACCATCCTCTTTGAATGCAGTTTCACCCACCCACCTTAAAGCTATCTCCTGTTCTGCAGTTTCCTGGAATGAGTTTACAGAAACAGACTCAAATAATGTTTTCTATGTTGACTTCTGGAGGCCTTTTAGAAGGGGAGGTAGAGCAGAGACAGTGACATAAGCCTCTCCACTGAGGAAAACAGTGGCTTGTTCAAAAGGCTTGAGAACTTGCTCCAGCTTTCCCAGAAGGGTCCACTGGTCACCTTTCAGATCCAGGTAATGTTTTCCTCATTTTGTGACCTCTGGGTCTGAAAGGGTTGCAGTCACTGGCCAACGCCGCTCCAAAAAGCGATTCACCATGTAACAAGTTGTGTTCCATCTTATGGCCACATCCTGGATCAGCTTGTTCTCACATGTGCCCAATTGTTTTTGTTTCTGTTTGAGCTTGCTGCTGGCCAGTTCACTCTTCCTGAAATGTTCTACAAGGCACCTTGCAGCCCAGAGGGTCTTTTTTTATCTTGGGATCCTTCTTCAGGGCCTGATTGACCACTAACTGAAGTGTATGGCCAGCACATCGATGTGAAGCAACTCCATACTTTTCTTCTAGAAAGCAGAGAGCTGCCACCACATTGGCAACATTATCATGTACAACAGCCAGTACATCATCTTTGAGAGAAAAAAACAAACTTGTCTGCTACCATGTCCATCCAGGAAGCAATATTTGCTGCTGTGTGGCACTCCCTCAAGTGGCATCGTGGTGAGGCTATATGAGGTCAGCTCCCAATTGTCATTCATGAAGTGGCAGGTTACTCCTAAGTATGCCTCAGTGGCAAGACTTGTCCATGCATCTGTGGTGAGTGAGATTTTGGATGTGACATTTTTGAGGACAGCTTTCACTTTCTCTGTGATGGCCAAATACTTCTACTCTATTAAATCCATGAAGTGGTGCCTGGAGAGAAGTGCATACCCTGGGTGAAATGTTTTTATCATGTCATGGAAGCCTTCACCTTCCACAGTGGAGAGGGGTCTCATGCCCTTTACAATTATCTGCAAAATGTTGTCAGTAAGGTCTGCAGCCATCTGGGGATTGCCGGGATTTGAGGTCCTTTTATGAAAAAAAATCCCCCATACTGCTTTGTCTGCTCCTAAAAAGATTAACATAATGCACATGAATAATGACAATAGCAAATTTGAAACCTGATATTATAATTTCTAAACTATTGCTGTGTTGATATGTCATGCACCTATTCAGAGATATTGGTCCTCAAATTCAATAGAATTTTTATCTCTAGGATTAAGTTAATAATCACTGCAATATTTTTTACTTAATAAATTGCTTCAGTAGGCCTATAGCTGCTAAAAGATGGAATGATTTAAAAACTAGAGAAACATTTTTATCATCACTGGCAAAGGTAGCTCATAGTTAGGCTTACATCAGTGAGCAAGGAAGCTACATTCTGTGAAAATAGTTGTAAATGATAATTTGGCTCACTCACATAATATGTAAACAGAAAGAAAACATAAAATGGCTCAAACAGCATTATTAACATCAGCTACAGTAGCGGTGCAGAATTTAGTATGATATAAAAAATTACACAAATCAATGGATGGACTGTGGTAACGTTTCCAGGCTTGGGTGGAGAAGAAGCAAAGAAAGTAAACAGAACTTATGGAGATTTGCTGCCATCTTGACTCACTGCACCAGGGTCTTTCCTCTTCATGTGCTTGTGCATGACTGTCAGGCTAGAGTGATATGCCAGATGCACTTTGCAGAGTCTGCAGACTACCCCACTGTTGGTGTCAAGATTAAAGTATTCCCAAACTTTGGATGACCATGTACGAGCCTTTTTTGCCACGTGTTGCTCCACATGCTCCGTTGTACTGCTGGTAGACGCAGCCATGTTGCTCAAATAGATTACACAGACGCAAATTATTCATGTAATCAATTACGTCAACGCATTGTCCCAGCCCTTACTCTGCATTTGTATCCGGTTAAACCAAAAACGATTGATATAAACAGTCCTATTTGAAAGTTCCAGTTTTGTTCTATGAACATTTACCATGTGTGGTTTTACACAACGTGTCAACACTAAAATTCCACATTGAATAATTTTTATAATCGACAATGTCGATTATGTCGGATAATCGTCCCAGCCCTACAATACATGGTATTATATTAATAAACTATTCCATAATATTGTTGTAGAATATTGCAGAATATATTTTTGAGCAGAATTCAGTTATATTGGGACATCAGGAAAATTAGGACAGTTTAACTTACCATCATTTATTTTCTGGCCTGATAAGTGAGAGCCCAAACTTTCTCTCTCCTTGTCGTTTGTGAAACTCTTTGACAGAAATAACATGAAACATTAATTCATGTGATATCATACAAGAGGGTGTAGTCAGCATCAAACAGAAAAGTGACCCCAAAAATTCCAAGGTAGGAAAAATAACAAATGCTTTGGTTAGGTTTTGTTTGTTTTTGTTTGATTGTTTGTTTTCAAAGGTTACAAAATTGTCATGCCTAATATATTACACATATTTATTATGCATTTTCACATAAGATGTAAAACTAACAAAACTAGCAAAAGTTAGTTCAAATCATTTACATGTTTATAATTTAATCAGTTTGAAGTTAGTTTGGTAATTTGGAACAGCATGGTTATAATTGGGACAGTCTTATAATACTGTACTGTACAATAAGTGGGGAGAGGAAAAGTGAAGACTTGGAGTCTAGACTAACACCTAGCCCAGGCATTTTGACCCCAGCCCACCAGAGGGTGCCCTAACCCAAGTTCTAGGACACTTCATTTATTTCAGTCATTTCTTTTTTGCACAATCAATAAACCACATGGACTTTAGAGCAGTGTTGCTAATTTAGAGATTTTGTTGATAGATTTGGAGCATTTTAGCCACCTTCAGCAACTAAAAAAAGACATTCATGACAACTCCAGCAACTTTTTGTGTAATGTTAGTGATCGTCTTGAACTCAATATGGCTCCCCAGTTCACATAAACAATTGCTTTTATATGAGTTGAGAGAGCATGTTTGCTGGACTCAACAGTGTGTAATAACTGACTGTGTTACACTTGCGACCAATCAATGATTACCATTGTTCCCAAGAACCAGGTGAACAGATGTGCCACCAAAGGGAGAACCTTGAGAGAACAAAAGGGAAGCCACGCCCATGACACCATTACATACACAGATATGAAAGAGGACAATAGAAGTGGGAAAAAAAACAAACAAGGAAAAACACAAGAAGTATGGCCAGAGTCATGACAGAGGGCTGCTAGATACAGGCTTGACCTGAGAGACATGGAAAGTATTGTGAACTCACATGGACTCAGGCAGTTTCATCTTGAATGCAAAGGAGTTAATGATGTGCTGAACTTCGTATGGGCCAATGTACTGGGGAGTGAGTTTTCTGGAGTCTGTTTTGAGAGGGATGTTGCTAGAAGAAAGCCAGACCTTCTGATCCAGTTGATAACTGGGTGCAGGTGTGCAGTGGTGGTTGGCAATTTGCCAGTTGTGGTCAGTGAATCAAAGCAGGGCCCAGCAAACCTCCCTCCAGACCTTGTGACATTGCTGGAAGTGGGCTTGAATGGAGGGTATGGTGATGTCATCTTCGTGAGTGGGAAACAGAGGAGGCTGGTAACCCAGGGAGTATTCAAAAGGCAACATACCAGTGGAGGAGCTGGTCAGAAAATTGTGGGCATGTTTAATCCATGGGAGTTGAGTGCTCCAGGAAGCAGGGTTTTTTGCAGACATGCAGTGAAGTGCAGTTTCCAGGTCTTGGTTGGCCATTTCTGTTTGCCCATTAGTCTGGGGGTGGAAGCCAGATGATAAACACATGGTGACCCTGAGGGCATGACAGAAAATCCTCCACACTTAGAAAATAAATTGAGGGCCATGGTTGGTTACAATGTCTGAGGAAATTCTATGAATTGGGAAAACATAGTGAACCAGAAGGTCAGCAGTTTCATGGGCAGTAAGAAGTTTGGGAAGTGCTAGGAAGTGGACCATCTTAGAGAAGTGATCAATGATGGTGACTACTAAGATGTTACCTTGTGAGGGGGTAGGCCAGTGACAAAATCAAGTGCAATATGGGACCATGGATGACTCAGGATGGGCAAGGGATGAAGAAACCCAGAGGGTGGCCTGTGGAAGGTCTTGTTGTGAGCACACACAGTACATGCAGAGACATATGCCCAGGTGTTGGCCTCCATGGTGGTTCACTAAAATTTTTTAATGAGGGACAGGGTACGACTGATTTCTAGGTGGCAAGCAACCTGGGAAGTGTGGACCCATTGGAGGACCTGGGAGAGGACTAAGTCTGGGTGGCTGTTACCTAGGTCAAGCTGCTGCCATTGGGCTTCCTTAACTATTGCTTCAATCTCCCAAGTCACTGCAGCCACAACACAAGATGGAGGAAGGACAGTGTCAGGATAGGACAGGGTCGGTCTCTTCAGAGATGAACTGACGAGAGAGAGCATCTGATTTGACATTCTTGGTACCTGGCTGGTATGTGAGGGTAAACTTGAAACATCTGAAGCATAAGGCCCAATGAGCTTGACAGAGATTGAGTCGCTTAGCTGATTGGATGTATGCCAGGATTTTATGGTCTGTCTAAACAATAAAGGGTTGCTCTGCAAGCGCAAGCCATTGTCTCCACTCCTGTAATGTGAGTTTTACTGTGAGTAATTCCCTATCCCCAAACATTATAGTTGTGTTCATCAGGAGTATGCCAGCAAGAAAAGTAGGCACAAGGTTGAAGCTTGAAGGCTGGGATGGAACACTGGGAGAAAACTGCTCCCACCATTTTCTCTGAGGCATGCACCTCCACAATAAACTGGTAGGCAGGATCAGGTTGAACCAGAATGGGAGCTGAGGTGAAAAGTTGGCAAAGGTGGGATCTGCCATGGGAGTCCAGATGAATAGGGTCAAGGGAGAGGTGGGTTTAGTGAAAGGCACCACCACTCAGCTGTAATCCCTGATGAAAGACTGATAAAAGTTGGCAAAGCCCAAGAATCATCGAAGTTGTCTCAAAATTATGGATTTAGGCCATTCTGACACCACTCAGATCTTTTGAGGGTTCGCTCTTGCTTACCCACTCTCAATTATGTACCCCAAGAAGCTGACAGAGGGAACAAGGAACTCACATTTTCAGCTTTAATGAACAGTTTGTTTTCCAAGAGTCTCTGGAGTACCAGCAGCACATTGACAGTATGTTCTTGAGGGCTCAGAGAGAAGATAAGGATGTCATCCAAGTCCACAAACCTAAAACAATTCATGAAATATCTAAGGACATCATTAACCAGTGTGTAGAAAACTTCAGGTGCATTGGTGAAGCTGAAAGTGGCCTAGTGGGGTGTTGAATGCAGTCTTCCACTTATCACCCTCCCATATCCTGACTAAGTGGTAAACATTGTGTAGATCCAGTTTGGTGAAGATAGTGGCCCCATGGAGAGGTTCAAAAGCAGAGCTGAGTAACAGAACAGGGTATTTGTTCTTGATGGTGATGGCATTCAGACAATGGAAACTGATACAAGGACAGAGAGACCATTCTTTTTTGGCCACAAAGAAGAACTTGGCACCAAGGGGGGATGAAGAGGGCCATATTATGCCCATGCCTAGGGAGTTGTTAATGTAGGCTTCAGTGACTTCCCTCTCCAGATGGGCAATTATAAGGCCAATGCGGGCGAAGAGAGAGAGAGCTCATTCTTTACTGAAAACCTCCCCTTGATCATGGCACTCAGCTGGAACAGAGGATAGATCAGAGGGAACAGAGATGGATGAGAGAGCTGGGATATCAACTGGAGGGAGAGAAGACTGCAAACAAGAGGAGTGGCAAAAAGTATTCCAACTGATTAGTTTCTCAGTTGACCAGTCAATGTGGGGGTTATGCTGCTGAAGCCATGGATGGTCAAGCACTAGACGGGCATGAGGTGAAGAGATAAGATGAAACTTGAGTCGCTTGCAGTGGTTTCCAGAAAGGATAAGGAGCAGAGGTTCTATGAGGTGTGTGACTTGGGCAAGAAGATGTCCATTCAGTGCATTAGCCTCCAGAGGATTCTCCAAAGGCTCACAGAAGATGTCCATTTGAAGGGCAAGGCTGTCATAAAAAAAAAAGTTCACTTTGGCCCCAGAATCTAAGGGCTATTAGCAGCAGGGACTGCTGTTTAAGGCACAGAGTGGATTGGAGCTGCAATTTGGATTGAGGGGTGTGAGCGAGAAAGGTTTGGCTCACTCAAATTCCTGCTGCTATAGGTGAGGAGACAGATGATAGAGGGGAGTGACCTCTCTTTTCCTTATGGTCTTCATAGAGATGATCATCTAGCCAGGTGGCTAGGCAAGTCATGGAGTCCAGGGTGTCCTGTACATTTCTTGCTGCCAATTCATCCTTGACTCAATCACTCAGACCATTCAGGCAGATCCCATGGAGTAACTCCCCATTCTACCCCGAGTCCATGACCAGAATCCTGAACTCCATTGAATACTCAGCCACGCTGTGGGACCCTTGGTGAAGAACAAGTTATCGTTTGGCAGCATCTCTCCCACAAACAGCATGGTCAAACACCTTTTTCATCTGAGCAATGAAGCTGGAGAAAGAAGAACAGATTGTGGGTTGGCTTTAGTGGGAGTGTGGCATTTAGTCACTGAGCCAGTGGAGGGGGTCAGCCAGCGGTGTGGCGAGGCAGGGATGAGAAGCAGGTGGTTGAAGGTAGCATGGCAGGATAGGATCAGCAGGCAGCAGGTGGAAGTGGATCTTGGTGGTATGGAGTGGGACATGGAGAAAGCGATTAAAAGCATGCAACATGCGACTGAGAACATACTAGTGAAAGAAAAACAGCCTAGAACGTAATCTACCACTCAGGCAGAATGCAATAATCTGGCAATGTGTGGAAGAGAAGTATTTACACTGCTAGGGAAGTGATGAACATATGCCACCATCAGGAAGCCCTGGAGAACAAAAGGGAAGCCACACCCACAATGCCATTACACACATGCACACACAAACAGACATGAAAGAGGATGACAGAAGAGGAAAAAACACAGGGAAAAACACAAGAGGTATGGCCAGGAACATTATAGGACTACATTTTTTTTATTGCATTTTTGGATATTTGCATTGAGTGTTTTTTTTTCCTGATCTGGACTGTTTTTTACTTTGATTTTGTAAATAAACTTTCTGCATATGGCTTTGTATTTTGTTTCCAGGAGCCCTATGCTACACTTATAATGAATTCACAATACATGAAAAGACAAAACACTCACAAACAATCATTCATGCCTATGGGCAATTTAGAGTAGCCAGCTGACCTCATTCACATGTTTTTGGACTGAGGGAGGAAACCTACACAGGCATGTGGAGAATATACAAACACCACACAGAAAGGCTGCAGACAGCCGCAAGGTTTGAATCCAGAAAATTTTTGCTGTGAGGCAACAGTGCTAACCATTGCATCCACCCATTGATGGATTTTATGTGCATTAAATGGTGTTTTTGTTATTCATCTTAAACATCATGGTAATAAGGACAACTGGGGGTATAGAAATTTACTTAGAACTACTGTATGCAAAAATTTTAACTCAGTGTATTTTGAGAGAATGATATTTTTACTGTAATACTGTATACTGCTACTGCAAGAAATAAACCATAAAATTGCTTCTTCTTGTGATTTTCTAAAGTGATTTTCTACTGTTGTTCTTATTTAATCTTTTGTGCTGAATTTGTTAACTTCTTATGAAAATGAATTCATAATTTTATAATGGGTTGTGAAATGCTGAACATTTTCTGAAACATGTTATTATTCATTATTAAACCTGATTATATTGTTATAACAAATGAATTGTAGAATGTTACTTTGGACAATATCCTAATTTATTATATCCACATTCACTGGATATGAGCAATCATGCATTCTGATTGGCTACTCTACTACTAGGCTATCAGCTCATATACCATGAGTGTCACACCCGTGCGCATTGGCGCATGCAACTGGCTCTCTCTCACACGTGCTCTGGACAGTGCGTGCAAAGAACCGACTCTTGCGCGCACTCAGAACAGCGCGTGCAGCTAATGACACACACCTGCAGCGGATTAAGACACAATCAGCGCACCTATATAAGGACGCTAAAGACTCATGCAGTTTGCGAATTATTGAGTTGTTAGTGACACTTTACTCAGCTGTGCTCCCATATAGTTCTCCTGGTTTCCTGATTTCTCTTCACAGTCTTTTTGATGCTGCTTTTCTCTGTGCCTTGGATAGTCTGTTTATGCCTCGCCTGGCCTATTGCCTGCTTACTGTTTATGATGTATGCCTGCCATGTTGGACTGTTTGCCTGATTGCTATTTTCATAATAAAACTCTTCTGCACCTACATCCATCTTCACCACCCATCTCTGACAGAATACTTTGCTGCTACATTGCTGTAGCAGAAGATAACTGGCATGCCCCTCAACGCTATGCCTGGGGTTTCTATGCCTCAACCCCAGCCATATTTTTCTGGCAGCAACTTGGGACAGACACCCCGGCACCCTATGATGGAGTGGAATATCATCCAATGGGGTTCACTTTGCAATGTGCATTTTTTTTATGCTGGCCTGCAGGAGCCTAAGCCTCCAGAGCCAGTCTGGGTCATCTGTATGATTCACTGGCTCACAGGACAAGCATGTTGATGGGCTGATTACCTAGTCAGAGTGGAACATGCTTGCATCCATAACCCACAGTCATTTCATGTCATGCTCTGGTAGCTATTTGAGGCCCTGGAAAAGGAGGATCCCCATGAAATTTCTTTGGGGGCTATGACATTAGAGGCTGACACAACGGCAACAGAGGAGGCCGTCACTCCAGAGCTCCTTCCAATGACTGACTCAGTGGCAGCAGAGGAGGCCATTGCTCCAGAGCTCC
Source organism: Notarius lentiginosus (assembly GCA_025400055.1). Lineage (NCBI taxonomy): Eukaryota > Metazoa > Chordata > Actinopteri > Siluriformes > Ariidae > Notarius > Notarius lentiginosus. The sequence continues at coordinate 27,880,492 of JAODVO010000023.1, read as the reverse complement.
TTCCAATGGCTGACGCAGCAGCAACAGAGGAAGCTGTCAATCCAGAGCCTCTTCCAGAGGCCTCGGTTCCAGAAGCAGTTCCTGAGCCAATTCCAGAGCCAGTTCTAGAACCAGTTCTACAACCAGTCCCAGAGTAATTTCATAGCCAGTTCCAGAACCGGTTCCATAACCTGTCCCAGAATCAGTTCCAGAATCAGTCCCAGAGGCTGACAGGGCAGCCTCAGATCCATTGCAAGAGCCAGAGCAAGAGCCAGCACCAGAACCAATGCCAGCACCAGCACTAGAGTAAAAGCCAGCACCTGAGCAAGAATCAGAGCCAGTGCCCAAGCCAGCACCACAGGCAGAACAAGTGCCTGAGTCAGCACCAGTTCCAGAGCAAGGACCAGACCCAGTGCCAAAGGCTGACAGGACAGCCTGTGCCCCACTGTTAGTTTTTGGGCCAACGGCAGAGGCCAACAGGGCAGACTCTGTCCCACACTTCAGTGAAGACATCATTGTCCCGCCACTGCCTAGCTTTGAAGATGTCATCATATCACTGCCACCTGACTTTGAAGACGTCATCGTTCCACCACTGCCCAGCTTTGAAGACATTGTCGTCCCGCTGCTGCCTAGCTTTGAAGACATCATCGTCCCACTGCTGCCCGGCTTTGAAGTCATTGTTCCACCACTGGGTCTTGAGGACATCATCAGCATGCCGCCTGGTTTCAACAAGGACAAGAACGGTGCTCAGACAGAGCCCTGTCTCGAGCCCAAGTCCTGTCTAGAGCTCAAGCCCATGTCCAGTCCAAAGCCCAAGTCCTGTCCAGAGCTTGAGCCCATGTCCCTGTCCAGCCCAGAGTCCAAGTCCTGTCCAGAACCTGAGCCCATGCTCAAGCCCTGTCCAGAGTCCAGGTCCAGTCCAGAGCCGGAGTCCAAGCTCCCACCTGAGCTGAACATACAGTGCCACATCTGCCCAGTGCCATATCTGTAGCAGGCAAGCTGGAGCCTATCCCAGCTGACTATGGGCAAGAGGCAGGGTACACCCTGGACAAGTCATCAGGTCATTGCAGAGCTGACACACAGAGACAACCAACCATTCACACCTACGGTCAATTTAGAGCCACCAAATAACCTAACCTGCATGTCTTTGGACTGTGGGGGAAACTGGAGCACTCAGAGGAAACCCACACAGACACAGGGAGAACATGCAAACTCCACACAGAAAGGCCCTCGCCGGCCACAGGGCTCGAACTCAGAGACTTCTTGCTGTGAGGCAACAGTGCTAACCACTACACCACTGTGCCGCCAAGTACAACTGTGTAACCAGGAAATTCATTATAGTTTTCACATGAAGTCTATTTTGTTGAGGTTATCAACTTTTCATTGATGGACACTTGACTGCTAGATTGTTCATGACAACTGCAGTCCTAAAGTTATCATGGAAACTGTAGTCCTCAGCTATCAGAGCAAAACTGTAAGTGTCCAGAGCCACCTTCCAAGTGTGACTTTTGACCATCCATATGGGGCCATCCTCCACATCCTCCACCATCACACCTATATGTGGTTCTTCTCCAAACTGTTGCCACAAACTTGGAAGCGCACAATTGTCTAGAAAGTCTTTGCATCTTGTAGCATTACAGTTTCCCTTCAGTGGAACTTAAAGGCCCAAACCTGTTCCGGCATGACAATGCCCCTGTACACAAAGTGAGCTCCATGAAGACATGGTTTGCCAAGGGTGGAGTGGAAGAACTCCAGTGGTCTGCACAGAGCCCTGACCTCAACCCTACTATACACCTTTGGAATGAACTGGAATGCTGACTGTATCCCAGGCCTTGTCTTGCAACACCAGTGCCTGACCTCACTAATGCTCTGGTTGTTGAATGAACAAATCCCTATACAGCCATGCTCCAAAATGTAGTGGAATGCCTTTCCAGAAGAGTTGGGGTTATTTTAACAGCGAAGAGGCACTAAATCTGGAACGGGATGTTCAAAAACCACATAAGGGTGTGATGGTCAGGTATCCGCAAACATTCGGCCACATATATATCTATAAGGCTATAAGTATTGACACTGGGTTTTGTATTAGGAAGCTCTAAACATAATTAGCCACCTGATTATATGATGCCTGTATGATTTTTTTTAAAGAAAAAGAAAGGCATTGTCATAAAATAATTCCACTGAAATAAAAGAGTAAAGCAGTTTATAACAGTTATATTTGAATTCTCAAATCTCATTGATTAGTAGGTGTTGATTAATTTTCTATAACAGCTCGGTCTGCCAATAGTAGCAGCTTTAATTCAAATCACAGATTTATATGTGTGCTCGTTTTAATATATTATCATTTGTACAGGAACAACATGCTGCACCAGAGACAAACAGCAAATGGTTAAAATAATAAAGAAAGCATCTGATTGTTGATATGATGACCTTTTCTGTGCTGAGATGTTGATTTAAAGTTTTCGGAAGCAGTCTCCCATGTCAGTTCTTTGTAACAGTTTTCCACAACAGCAATATGTTCAGGACCGACAAGTTTCCAGTTTCTTGGTAAGACTGCTTCTGAGAACCAGGAACAGAAAGGCTGGTGAGGGAATGAATGTTTATAGTTGCTATAACATAAGCAATAACAGGAATTAGTTTGTCTTGCAGATGTTCCACAATAGTAACTGTGACTTGAAATAGACAAAATGAAAGATGTGAAGTTCAATTCATAAACTAAAAATTGTAATTAAAAAATCCATATGGTATAAGGGGAATGAAACATTTTGGGGAGTGCTGTAATAGGAAAACAATCAAATATGGGGTGATTATGGTAATTCCGCTTTGTGTTGAGCTGTATCACAAAACCTCATGATTGTTTATATTCCTATACCAGCATGCCCTGCTGTGTTTTATTCCTCACATAATACAATAGAAATTTTCCACACACGTATAATTTCAGTTATCTAACAGGTTGAGAACTTACACTAAGGCCTTGCAACTTGTTTATGAAATACAGACGGACTCCATAACCAATGAAACTTCAATCAGAAATCACTGCACTTTTAAATAAACACTTTAGTTGACTGTATTGTGACCTACCAGAGGGACAAATACATTTAACATTACCTCAAAATTAGATGGTGGAGAAATCGGAACTATATCAAAATGAGGATAAAATTGTTAGGGCTGGTGGAGGTATGGTGAAGTTAGGATCCAAAAACAGAACACAGATAGTAATCCAATAAATAAGATGATTTAATACAGGGAAGAAAGGGTGTGGCAAAAGATAAGCAAACAGGATGAAAAACAAATAGCAAATATAGTCAGGGCAAAATGAGAACAAACAACTTGACAAAAACATGAGACAGGCAAAGACAAAAATGCTAGCACAAAAAA
>JAODVO010000023.1:27670472-27680578 GCA_025400055.1 Notarius lentiginosus | reverse complement strand
TCTTTTTATTATATCGGCACATTCACAAACAAAAACTACAAAAGTTAATCAAAACAATTCATCGATTTCCTCACTAATCAGAATATTGTAAAATATGTTACTCAATGTCCCGGATATAGTTCACATGAAAAAAATGAGTGGCATATTTCCGAGTAAAACGCTCATGTCTGGATAATAAATATAGTATATGAACTATTGAATTGCGTAGTGTTGTGTATTTCGCATCCATAAATTGCTGCATTGTCTTGTGACAGTGATACCAATAATGAGATACACATCACAGTTACGATACAGATCCATTCCTTTCTTTGACATCACATGCCATGTGCCAGAAACAACACCACAACATTTATTATTGTGTGACTCTGCTGGGTGCCTGGTGAACAGCAGTGAACCAGCACTTTCACTTTACATCATTACTGTATAGTTACCATTGAATATTGAACTTCAAATGTCAAACAGTTTTCTGGTTACATCGCTCACGGCCACAAGTGTTGGAGCTCGGAGTCCGCAGCGCCATTAGGACTAATTACCATGCACCTGTTCCTGATCAGAGCTCAATCACAGCGCATACATATGAGGACTCTCAGTAACACACAGACTTTGTGAAAACCTTGTATTTTGTATCGCTTCGCTCTGCCAATAGTAACAGAGGTCACATACAGAAATAATGAAATTTTGCTCTTCTCCATCCCTTCATTTCACTCTGTCTCTCTCCTGAGAAAACAGCACAGCCGCTTGCTGAATTATTAAAGCTGTTACAAACCTACACACACACACACAAGCACAACTATCCATATATATGAGGCCTTAGGGATCAGGAAGTACGATGGCCAATACAATCTGGCATGGTTATAGAGGCAATAAACATCAGAGAGAGAGAGAGAGAGAGAGAGAGAGAGAGGATGGAAAGAAAGACAGAAAGAAAAAAGAACAGTAGATAGAAATAAAAAGAAAGAATTAGAGTCCAAATTTATGACACATTTGCCAGTATGTGTAGGTTTTATTTTGTTGTTGTTTTTTTTAACTCACTGTAGAATTTCTGTAACTTCTACAATAAAATAATGTGTTCAAAATTTGAACATATTTAAAGTTTGATACTGTAAGCCTGTCTGGTATTCTGGAGGAATATTAATGCTTTTCGCAGCTGACACTGAAGAACCTTAATGTGAAAGCTCCAGTTACACAGCTGTGAAGGAAGGAATTTATACAATCCAGGCCACACGGTTAAAGGAAAACAGTCCACCCTGGGGTGGTGTGATTTCAATGATTCAAAGTTTAATGTATTAATTTAAAAAATTACACTTTTTATCCATTTATAGTTACATTTAATGTTGTGGAATGTCCATAAAATTAATTGGCTCCTGTTATCACTGAGGTTATAGCAGCTATAAACATTCTCTCTCTCTCTCTCTCTCTCTCTCTCTCTCTCTCTCAGTTTATAAGACCAAGGAAATGTAGCTGGTCAAGATAGTGAGAAACCAGCAAGTAGAAACTTCTCTGTCCTGAAGACTTTCAAATGGTGGAAAACGTATTCACACTGAAGTGAATGTGAACTAAATCTCCTTTGAGAAAACTTCACCATATCAACAATTAGACCTTCTTTGTTAAGTAACAGCATTTGTTAAAAGAGATCATGTGGTGTGTTTGCCATACATGCAAGGGTGCTGGGGGGGATAGGGGGGTGGTTTAGAACAATTCTAAGAACCCAGCATTGACAGAAGGCCTTCAGAGGACAATATAAATATTATCACCATGTGTAAGTTAATTTAGTACAAAAAAAAAAATCATAATTTTGTCTCTTAAAATGAGCAAATACAACAACCTTCTGGTTTGGTTTTCCATTTCCTGCAAATTTAGAATAGATAGTCTTTATATTTCACACCTTTATCTATTCATTACAAGAGCCACTCAAACAGCCAATGGATGGCATCACTTGGCAAGTCAGTTGTCACTGTGGGGCAACTTCCAGACCCGTCAGGTCTGTGACACTTTTGTGCACCACTTGGCATCAGGTCTGGAGGTCCAGAGAGACAACACAATGGGGGCATGACATCGTTTGTCTTGCCATACTGTGTAAGGTGCTTCATTCAGAAAGGAGAATTATGCGTGCCCCATCAGCATTTCTGCACATCCTAATGAAGCAGTCATCATTGCTAGCAATGGACAGACAACGATGACAATGACGACTGGTTACAAAAAGGAAAGAAGGCATTTGTAGACTTGCCCTGTCCCGGAGTAACGTAAGCTCTGCTGAAAAACATATGACTACTTTTCTGTTCGCATGCCTCCATTGTAGAATGCTTAGGTGCAATGTCGCTGAGAGAAATTCCTTGCAATCTGTTACTGATTTGTTTTAATTTTCTGTTCTGGTACTGCTGCATCTCATGCTTAAAGATTTAGAGCAGGGTGATTTGAAAGAATAGTTGGACAAACACTGTACCTTCTGTACTTCAGGAATGGAAAAAGTCCAAGTAGAACCAAATATATTTGCAAGAATGATAAACAATGGGTGAAATCACAGGATCCAACACAAAACATTGCAGATAGTTAAACTGGATGTTTGCTGGAAGAAGGTTCTGGGTTTGAGCCCAGTGGCTGACAGGGGCCTTTCTGTGTGGAGTCTGCACATTCTCCCCATGTCTGCATAGGTTTTCTCCAGGTGTTCCGGTTTCCCCCACAGTCCAAAGACATGCAGGTTAGAATAATTGGTGGCTCTAAATTGCTCGTAGGTGTGAATGTGAGTGTGAATGGTTGTTTGCCTCTATGTGTCAGCCCTGCGATGACCTGGTGACTTGTCCAGGGTGTACCCTGCCTCTCGCCCATAGTCAGCTGGGATAGGTTCCAGCTTGCTCTGCAACCCTGCACAGGATAAACAGTTACAGATAATGGATGGATTGATGGATGTTATTTCATAGTTTTTATGTCTTCAGTATTGTTCTATAATGTAGAAAATAGTCAAAATACAGAAAAACCTACGAAGGTGCAGGTATGTCCAAACTTTTGACTGGTACTTATTGTAGGTCAAATGTGTGTGTGTGTGTGTGTGTGTGTGTGTGTGTGTGTGTGTGTGTGTCTAAAGACTGATAATTAATACATTCTGCAAAATTACTCAGCATAAATATTACATATTATTACTTTTTTCCCCTCAAAGGATTTTACGAAAATCCTGTTGTCACTGGTCATATTATCATTGTTCCTTTTCTTCTTATCGTCAAGTACACATTGGAACAGGTCTCATTTACACAGACCTATCTGCAGAACAGCTTCTGACTATGGCTGGAGCTACATATAATTGATTATGCCTTGACAAAATTGCAAGTGGACATGTACTGCTAGATTGTGTATAAGATGAACAAAATCCACTGATTCCCATTGTGCCATTTTGGAACCAAATGTTAGCAAGATAAGAGACTGGCATCTTGGTTTGCACTTGCACAGTAGAGCAAATTTAGAGCCAGAACATGAGCAGTAGAGACTGGATGGCACTGTGTTTACCTGAAGCTATGTTTGTTATGGACAATTTTTTGGCAAATTTTTAAAACTTTTCTTGTTGCCTAAGTAATGTTAGTACTGTAGCCTGATTCTTAATGTATTCATGTGTAGCCAACCTAAATGTCACAACCTAATGATCAGAAGACTAAAAGTAACACACCACACAATACTTATTTTCTTCAAACAAATCATTGCTGTACTCATATTTGTTGATTAGTCTGCTTGTTTGTGCTTTGACACTCGTTCAGACATTATTATCTTACCTGGGTGTCCATGTTATTTTGGCCAAAGTCATAGCAAACAGTCCATAATTACAATTAAAGTGTAATTAATTTACTACAGCTGTAGCTCATTTTGATTGAGTCTCAAAATGTAATTATTTAAAATTTGCATTTGTCTTTCAATTGGCTTACGTTCCTTCAAGGTTAAACACATTTTTTTTTTTTTTGTAATGACAATAAAAATAATTGTAGTAGCGATGAATTACTATGATAATTTAGGATAACTATGACTTAATAATGGAAAATAAGTACAGTTACTGTAAATCTTGCACTGTAATAGTTTATTATTTTCCATACCTACTTCCCACTAGGATCATTAGTAACACACTGCATACAAGGAAAAATCCCAAAAATCCCCTTTCCCATGGATAGTTGATACTTAAGAGCTACTAACCCTTGTGAACATTGATGATACTATGAATTTTGCTAGGTACCAGAACATTTTAACCAAAACCAGGTTGTTTCTGCCACAAGTTTAAAACTTGGTTATAGATTGATCTTTAAACAAAATAACCTCAAATATTCACTATATGCTGAAAAGCATGCAGATACCTGACCATCACAAACATATGGCCTTCCCTAAACTGTTGCCACAAAGTTTAATGCACACAATAGAATGTCTTTGTATGGCTTAGGATTAAGAATGCCCCTTCATTGGAACTAAGGAAAAACCTGTAGTCTGAAGTAAAAAGGCAGTTCATATGAGCATCAGAACAGCTTGAAATTGTAACTTGCAAAGAAAGTATTTGAAAATGTTTTTTTAAAATGTGTTAATATTTGTGTTATGTCCACACATATTTAAGCACTGACTGCATCTGCACTTACATCATATAAAATTTGTGTTTTGAATGTATTCTCCCTTGTGGGTTTCTTTTCTTTTCTTTTTTTTAATTATAGACCTGTATGCATCTCAGAATGCCCCTATATACTGAGAATATGTGCTGGTACTTTATCATACTAGCATAGTGTACTTAGGGTTTACACAACATACCATATTTACTGCACTATATGTTTTTACCCACTATAGAGGTTGTAGCCTATGTAACAAAACAACATATACAGTATGCCATAATTTTTGCATCACTAATTTCAATATTCCAATCTAGTATCACTATTATGGTGGATGTGATTTTATGATTTTATGAGGGGATAAACTGCCTTAATGCTCAAATAACACTGAAAGTCCCCTGGCGAAACTATTAGAAATAAATCTGGTTCTCCAGTTTCCTCCTACTTTCCAAAAACGTGCCTCTAGGTGAATAAGTGACCCTGTGCGTGAATGTTGCCCAATGATGGATGAGCGTCAGAATCAGACTGTATTTCTGCCTTGCTCCCATTGTTCTAGGGATCGACTCCAGATCCACCTCACCTCCACCTCCCTCAGTTTAGCAAGTCGCTCTTCATTAAGTAGGGCAGTCTAGTGTTATACAGTACCTCTTTACCGATGGGTACATTAACTGCATGAATTATATCCATAAATTCACTGTATCTAATAATCCCTTTCAATCAATTCCCTTACTATAACACAGATAACATGGGATATATATTTTTATGTGGTACAACTGTAGGTGAAGAAGAGGATAAAGCCCTAGTATGTTGCTTGATGTCTAAATACTTTAATATAAGCACAAATTACCTGAGTGTGAACAAAACTGTCAGCAGCTCCAAATAATTTATGTACAGCTTGCTTTGTACTGGGGACCACTTTCCTGCAATCTCTTTTTTCCCAATGGTGAAAACATCCACTACTGAAATGTCCAGATTAATAACAAACTGGTAAGAGAGTATACTTTCTGATCTAGACATTACAGTTTCTGACATGGAGCTCCTTGAGATTTACAGATTTGCAGAAACCCTGTCTAAATGTGTGGCAACATGCCTCACACATATCTGCCTGACCCTGAGAAAGTTAAACACCAAATTGTCTATGTGAATACCATGTCTCCTGAGCAGAGGAGAAGCAGCTTTGACACATCATGTTAATATTTGAAGAGCTAGAGGAGCCAGGGAGAGGCTGAATGGCAGACATTGTTGAATGATATTTAATGAAAGCAGGCACTTCATTTAATTTGAGTTTTCCTATAAAATTACTTTGTTAACTCAGTGGACTAACCTGTCATTAGACACCAGATACCCTAAATGGTGCACCCCAAAGTCCCCGAATACAGACAGATGACAAATTAATGGAAAAGCATAATGAATGCAGATGTTTGGGGGCATTTTACTGACATGATTTGGATCCACTTACTCCTTAGAGAGAAAAGTCATTGCAAATTAATACAGTCATTCTGATTGATCAGCTTTAGCCTATGACAAAACATTTCTCATGGGAGTCTCTTCCATTGTCATCTCTTTCAGGATGACAATGTCTCCATCCACATGACATGAGGGCTTACTTAATGGTTTGATGAGCATGAACATGATGTAAATAATATCCTATGGGTCACCAGTGCTCAACATAATTGAACACATATGGGAGATTCTCTCTATCACTATCATCAAAACATCAGTCAAAGGAATATTTTTGGAAGAATCATTCCTCTAGTACAGTTCCACAGACTGTTGAACCCATGCCAAAGTACAAAGAAGCTATTGTAGTGGCTCAACACCATACTAAGATTCTTTATTTTTAATTTTTGACTCATCTGTAGTTGGTCAACAGGGTCATGCCTCCATAACATTTGAGAGCCCTCAGTGGACACAGTACTGTACCAGGCACATTCCCTTCTGCAAGAGCAGGTTAATTGATAAGTTAATTAATGCTTGGTACCAATACCTTTGGCAGGAATCCTGGGTTCATCTACAGCATGACATGGTTGGACTCTGGGCCCCAAGATATTCCATGCTGAACACATATAATTCATCTGGATGTAGTGGTTACCAGCATAAATAAATAAGCCAACCAACCAACCAACCAACCAACCCTATCTTAAGTGAAAGACACTTCATGTTTGCATCTTTTAATGGCTCAGATGGCAAACTGCACAAACTGTTGAGTGCCAAGTCCAAACCACACTGCAGGACCATAGTTTTGTTCAGGGATGTTCTGTGCCCTTATGAAACATTTCAGCTATTCATGAGCAGAAAATATTGCCACATAAACTTTAAGGGCAGATTCAGAAAAGCACATTTCTAGTTAACTCTTCAGTTCAGGCCCTTTGTTTCACACCATAGTGAAAAAACCAACAATTTTCTACTTGCTTGCATACGGTCAGTGAATAGATTTTATAAGAATTCTCCTGACCCCTTGCAAGCATGTTAGTACTCTGGGGTCTCTGCCAGGGGCCAGACCTACAATTTCAGTATCTGTGGTTTGTTGTGCCACAGTAACCTATTAATCTGGGACAGCAAGTGCAGTCTGATAGGTAGCAAGCAAAAATAGCCTGTGAGTGATATTAACAACAGGTGGAACCATGGTCTGTTCAGCCAGAATGGATCTATCTGGAAAACTGGTTACAGGCTGGCTGCACTGCATTTCCACCAGTAACAATGGCATCAGTGGAAAAAGTATACAGCTGTATATTTGGCTAATTATGCCCCAACATGTCCTGGCCCAAAGCATCCATTTATACGTTTTTACTGTGATAGCTGTAGTAGTGTTTTGTGCAAAATCTGTTAGAAATCTAAAGTATTGGCAAAGGTATATGGTGAATAAGATGAATGAACATGTTTTATAGACAAATCACATGATTATTTTGCTTTTTGCCCTGGGATTAAAAAAAAAAAAACCCTACCTCAGGAGGTAGCTGATACTGTGTATATGATACATTAATTCAATCATCTTCAGTACCTGCTTTATCCTGGTTATGGTGAACCTGAAACCTAACCCATGAACACAGTATGTGAGAGAGGACTATACCATAGTTGCTTGACCAGTACATACAGTGCCCTCCATGATTATTGACACCCCCCACCTGTAAAGATTAGCTAAAAGAGTGAGAAAGAAATCCACCTTTGAGTGAAGTTGCTTCATTTCTCACTGAAATAAAAAAGAAAGATCCAACCTTTAGTTGAAATAAATTTATTCAGAGGAAAATGAATCCCTCATCAAAAAATAATTATTTTCAACAAAAACACATGTGCCACTATTAATAGCACCCCTGGAAATTATAGTGAACACAATGTAACTGTTTCCCATTTAAATTGTACAGTTTTGAGTTGATTGGAGCGTGTAGGAACTTTCAAACTGTAATCCATGACTTCCTGATTTACTTGGGTACAAATATGAGGTGATACAGAGGCTAAATTCCCTCAGTCATCCATCAACATGGGATAGATAAGAGAACACACAAACCAAATAAGGGAGAAGTGCATTGATCTTCTTAAGTCATGGAATGGTTATAAAAAATAGCTACTCGCCTGAAAAATGTCCATTTCTACTGTTAGGGCAATAATTAAAAAAAAAGTGGACACCAACTGGAACTATTACAAACTTGCCTGGAAGAGGACCCAATTTTATTTTGCCCCCACATTCAGCAAGGAGGATGGTAAGAGAGGCAGAAAACTCCCCAAGGATCACTGTTGGTGAATTACAAGAAAAAATGTAAAATCTTGGGGTTTCCAAATCTTCAAAATCACCATCAGACACCACCTCAATGCCAACAGATTATTTGGAAGGTATGCCAGAAAAAAGCCTTTTCTGTCAGTAATGTAATGTAATGTAACCACAAATGTAAGCACCTGAGGTTTGCAAATTCCCCTGGCAATTACAACTTTGATTAGAACCATGTTCTATGGTCTCATGAAACAACAATGGAGCTTTTTGGCAATAAACACTGGTGGGTTTGGTGTAAAAAGAAAGATGGCTATAATGAAAAGAACCCTATCTCAATTGTAAATTATGGTGGGGATTCTATGATGTTTTGAGACTATTTTTCCTTCAAAGGCCCTCCTCCAAAGGCCCTGGAAACCTTCTTGGGTAAATTACATGGACTCCATGAAATACGAAGACATTTTAAATCAAAATCTGGCTACGTCTGTCAGGAAACTAAAACTGAGTCTTTACTGGCTCTTCCAGCAGGACAGTGATCCAAAGCATATGTCCAAATCATCATAAAAATGGTTAGTTGACCACAGAATCAAGCTTCTGTCATGGCCTTCTCAGTCCCCTGACCTGAACTCCATTGAAAACCTGTGGGATGAGCTGAAGAGGAGAGTGCACAAGAGAGGACTTAAGATCCTGGATGATCTGGAGAGATTATGTAAAGAGAAATTGTCTCAAATGCCCTGATCTGTATCTCCAACCTTATAAAATGTCATAAGAGAAGACTCAGTGCTATTTTACTGGCAAAGGGAGGTTATACAAAGTATGAAATGCAGGGGTGCCAATAATAGTGGCATATATAATTTTATTGAAAATAATTATTTCTTGATGAGGGAGTTGTTTTTCTCTGAATACATTTATTTCAATTAAAGGTTGGATTTTTGTCTTTTTTTTTCAGTGTGAAAATTTACCAAAAGGTGGATTTTTTCTAACCCTTTTTATTAATCTTTACAAGGGTGCCAATAATCATGGAGGGCACTTTTTGTAATTCAGTTGTACATAAATTAAATTTATATATAAAATATATTAATTTGATCTAGCAAATAAATGATTCTTCACATAAATTGAAGATTTCTATGCCTTTGAAATGCTGCAATTTTTTTTTGGTCACATACAGTATAATACCGTACTCACTAAAAATACCCCAGATATACATAGTATGAAAAATGAAAATAAAAAAAGAAAGCAGACAGTATGAACCCAAGATATTTCATGTTTTGTCTGCTCAACTTCAATTCATTTGTACTTCAATACATCCCTGCCTTCATTTCAGGCCTGTAACAGATTTCAAAAAAAGGCTGGGACTCAGGCAATTTAGGGCTAGTAATAAGATAAAACAATTAAACAATGATGTGATTTGAAACAGGTGATATCAACAGGTGATTGTAATCATGATTTGGCATAAAAGCAGCATCCAGGAAAGGCCTAGTCTTTGAGGGGCAAAGATGGGCCAAGGATCTCTAGGTTGTCAACAAATGCATGAGAAAATAACTGAAATGTTTAAAAACAATGTTTTTCAAATAAAGATATGAAGGAATTTGGATATTTCACTCTCTATGGTGCATAATATCATTAAATGATTCAGGGAATCTGGAGGAATTTTGATGCATAAAGGGCAAGGGCACAAGCCTAAGCTGAACACCCGTGGTCTCCAATCCCTCAGGCAGCACTGCATCAAGAACCTTCCTTCATCTAAAGCTGATATAACCACATGGGCTCAGGATTACTTTGGCAAACCTTTGTCAAGCACTACAATACAGAGTTACATCCACAAATGCCAGTTAAAA
>JAODVO010000023.1:27069245-27081392 GCA_025400055.1 Notarius lentiginosus | reverse complement strand
ACTTTATATTTATTTATCTATTCCATACTTGACTTACCTGGATTACTTTGCACTATGCACCTATTGCACCATTTTTTTTTGCTGTTGTTTGTTTGTTTTGTGTATACATTTTCTATCTGTTTTGTACTATGAGAGCTAAGTGAAACCAGAGTCAAATTCCTCGTGTGTGTCCACATACCTGGCCATAAAGTGTTTCTGTTCTGTTCTGTATACTCTTCAACACTGTTGGTGAGAAGGTTATGAAAGAAGTTGAGAAGAGTCTTCTGTTGGAAGCACCTGTGGATCCTTGCTATGGAAACCTTGTCTCCTGTTTAGACAATGATCAATTTCCAGGTCAAGGACTAAAAGACCCAGGAACAAGGAGTCAAGGAAGCAGCCTAGCTCTTTACTGAGAAGCTAGAAACTTTTCACTGGGGAATTTGGTGAACTGCAACCTGATTATGGCACCAATTGGTATTTGCCTGACATCTGTCTCACCACCTACATTGTGCCTCCTCCAGGTTTGGGCATCACATTTAAACATTCTGGACATGGCTGGATAAGGTATGTATTGTCAGTTTTATTTATAAGCCTTGCTATCCCAGCCTTTCAATCTGACAGCAGTAGTACAACCCCACACAGACAAGAAAGAGAGGGAGAGAAGGAGGAAGAGCCACAATTCCTTGTCAAAGTCAACACACTCGTACAGTTCACAATAGGAGAGCATTCCTACCTAAAGTACAAGCACAGTGCTAGAAAAGCATATTAGTGATGGGTCTGATGTCTCAAACGCACACACGTACTATGGGGCAATGTGGCCAGCCTTCTTTGATTGTCATACCTATTAACTTTCAGGACTCATGAGATTAGAATAATGATAATGAATAAAAATAGAGCATAAAACATAAGACAAGAGTATAAAAGATGATACAAGCATGTGCAGAGAAAAGGATGATTACTGATTCAGCAGGTAGGCTTTTTTTCCTCTTTCTTTCTCAATAAATGAAGCATGCAGTGCCAGTGGAGACATTAACATGATTGGATTTCAATTTATTGAAACACTGGTGTACCATATTAAAGTTGCATTAAAGGTGGTACTTTGCAGGATTAGTTAAATTTTTCTAATAAATGTAAATCAACATATCAAATGTTACAGAGCTCTGTGGGAACAAAGGTGAATAAAAATGTTAAAATGACAGATCAAAGTTAATGTGAAAAAAGATATTCAACTCCTGCTACCTGTACACCAGTTACCTGTACACCAGAGTAATTAGGATTATATTTTTTGCTGTTGTTGTTTATTTGAGAACATTTGGTGTATTTTATGAACAACCAAGGCACATTTACAATATACAGTCAATATCCATGTTCTGGCAACATTTTGATATGGTGATTAACTGCATAAATTACATGTCGATATTGTCAGATTGCATGAGTTCCAATACTGTTTAACAAAAAGCAATAATGTATGCTCAGCATTTCTGGGCTGCTATGGAGGATTCTGTCACTGATGCCAGCTCAGTTACATCTTGTCACTAGTGTTAGTACCCTAACACATATCATGAACTTCTAAGTGAGTCTGTTTCAATAAAATGTTGTGCAGCCTCTTTGAAAAAAAATAAAAAAGAAGAATTTTATATACAGGGGGCTGTAAAAGCAGGTATACAGTAATGAAAAACAAATTCTACTGTACTATTAAATGAAACCTAGTACCACTACTATAATACTGGTAATACTAGAATAATCCTTACTGTATACCTACTTTTGCAGCCCCGTGTGTGTGTGTGTGTGTGTGTGTGTGTGTGTGTACACAAATTGATCTAAATTTAACCGAATTATCCTAATTATGAAACTATTATCAACCAAATTTATCTAACCTGTTTTTCGATGTTTTTACTAATTTCAGTCATTTCATTTTCTTATTATATTTGTAGATCATTTTGGTTCTTTCTAGAAATAAAGACTTAAAAATTGCCTAGAAAATGTTAATAATCATATTTATGATTTGTTGTAGAGACACAGGAGTGTCATAAAAAGAATAAATCTGTAAAAGAATAAGAAAATAAATGTTGAAAAAAAGAAAATTAATCCAAATAAAATAATACAAAAATAAATGCAGAAATAAAAATAAAAGAATAAGAAAATAAATAAAACCAAAATATAAAAGAATAAGAAAATACATTCGGAAGTAAAAATAAATAAAATAAAATATATGTTTTTATTAAGTGCTCACCCAAGCTGAAGATCAAACCAGCTATCTTCAAGCTTGGAGGCACAATAATGTGAGGAAATTGAACAATGTCTGAGTGCCATTAAAAACACTAAAACTGTTAAAGAATAAGAGTAGGTAATGGCCAGTGTACACAAAGAGGAAGAAAATCCTTCCCGTCCATCCCTGATTCAAACGGCTACCACGTTCACACTGTGCAAAGTAGAATTCATATGTGCAGGATTTGACTACTCAGCCTGGGCAGGAAGGCCCACACAATGCCAGTCGGATGACAGCTTTGCCCTTCAAGGGAAAAAAAGCAAGGGTTGGGATGGGGTGTGGTAGGGAAAAGCAATAGCAGTAAAGAAAAGCAATCGCAATAAACAAAAGCATTTATTTTCTTATTCTTTGATTTTTATTTCTGTATTTATTTTCTATTCTTTAATTTTTGGTTTTATTAATTTTCTTATTCTTTGATTTTTATTTCTGCATTTATTTTCCTATTCTTTTATTTTTTTTAATTAATTTTCAACATGTATTTTTTTCTACAGATTTATTCTTTTTATTGCACTCCTGTGACTCCATAGTTTTATAACTCCATAGTTATACTGCATAATGACTCCATGTAATATTATAATAGGAAATGCAAAATAACTTTGAAACTATTCAATATATTTTCACATGATGTCTTCACAAAATTAGACTTGTGTAGTGCATATAATTGTATTTCTCTTTGAAAAGGTAATGAATGAACCTAGTCCCTCTGCCAAAGTTCTTTACTGTGATACAGCAATCAGCATGATTGGAGCAGACCTAATATTCAGTGAGGTCATCTAATACTACTGCCTACCAGAAGACAGCAATTTGTTTTCACTGAGTGGAAAGCCCACAGAGGTCCCAGCTGCCAATGAATGGATGAGAAGTGAATGAACTTGGAAGGCAAAACATGCTCATCATGAGAAAGCAAATCGACAACAGAAGTTTCAAGCCAACAAACATCACCACCCTTATTTACAGCTGTATCATGGACAGATGGACTGGCTCTCTACCTGAGACTTGGAGCTCAAGCAACCATCATGAATGTTAAGCCCCTGCTTCATAGGTCTTTTTAAAAATATTATGACAGATCAATCCAGTATTTTACTGTTCAGGGTTACCACCATCAAACAGAATTGTACCCACTTTCATTGTCTAGTTACTCAAACCTTTATTTTCTTGTTGTATCCATCAGAGAATATTCATTGACATGGCACCAGAGGGCCCTCTCCTCTCCTCTCACTACTTGGTTACTGTCAGACCTGCATGCTGTAGTGCATGCACCAGATGGACTCTCAGGTGAGCTCTGGACTATGCGCGCACCGAGTGGACTTTTGCACATGCACCATTAATCATGCACACCTGCACAAGATGAAGGCACAATCAGTACACCTTCATGTATATAAAGACTGTGTTAACATATGTTCAGTGCAAAGTATTGTGCTATGTTACATCACATTAAAAAGCCTTATTTCCTATATTGATCTCCTGGTTTCCTGATTCTAGTTCCAGTTCTGTATTTCCATTTTTTTTCCCCTGTGCCTAGGATAGTCTGTTTGTGCCTTGCCCAACCTATTGCTTGTTCTACCTTTATGATTTCTGCTTGCTGATTTGGATTGTTTGCTTGTTGCTTCTTTTATAAATAAAACTATCTTCTGCACATACATCCATCTCCAACCCATCCCTGACAGAATACTTTGCCAAACTATGGATGTAGCAGAAGTGTTCCAGCACACCATTCCACGTCACTTCCAGATTTTTCTACCTCAGCCCCTAGACTTGTTTTTCTGGCAGTGTATTGGAATAGCTACCCCAGCACTCTATGATGGAGTATATCACCCTATTGGATTGAGTCTGTAGTGTGCCTTCTTTTATGCAGATCTCGAAGAGCCTCAGCCTCCAGAACCTGTCTGGGTAAGCTGCATGATCTTCTGGCTTACAGGATGGGCAC
The DNA here is from genome assembly GCA_025400055.1 of Notarius lentiginosus. Taxonomy (NCBI): domain Eukaryota; kingdom Metazoa; phylum Chordata; class Actinopteri; order Siluriformes; family Ariidae; genus Notarius; species Notarius lentiginosus. Next base: position 27,077,217 of record JAODVO010000023.1, on the reverse strand, counting down.
ACTGATGAGTGGCGTACCTCATGAGAGTAGAGCACCCATGCCCCTGGAGCTCACAGGCTTTTCAGGTCATGCTCTGTTACGTCTATGAAGCATTAGAGAAGAAGGACCCCCATGAAACATTTTTTGGGAGGCTATCGCATCTGAGGCTGACAGAGTGGCAACAGAGGAGGCTCTTGCTCCAGAGCTCCTCTTAGAGGCCATCACTCCAGATCCAGTCCCACAGCCCAGTCCACGGTCAATCCCAGAGCCAGCACCTGAACCAGAGCCAACACATGAACCAGAGCCAGAGCTAGTGCAAGAGCTAGAGCTAGAGCCATTGCAAGAGCCAGCACCTGAACCAGAACCAGAGCCAGAGCTAGTGCAAGAGCTGGAGCCTGCATCAGACCCAGAGACAGCACCTGAATCAGAGCACAAGCCAGAGCCACTGCTACAGCAAGAGCCAGAATCAGAGCCAGTGCAAGAGCCAGCACCCAAACCAGAGCCAGAGCCACTGCTTGAGTAAGAGCCAGAGTTGGAACCAGAGCTAGAGCCAGACTCAGTGACCAAACCAGAGCCAGAGCTAAGACCAGTGCAAAAGTCAGTGCCAGTGCAAGAGTCAGTGCCAGAACCAGCACGAGAGTCAGAGCCAATGCCTAAGTCATTGCCAGCACCAGAGTCAGAGCCAGTGCCAGAGCCAGTACCAGCTCCAGCACAAGAACCAGTGCCAAAGCCAATGCCAGCTTCACTGCAAGAGCCAGTGCCCGAGCCAGTGCCAGAGTGAATGCCAGTGCCAGGACCAGTGCTGGAGCCAATGCCAAAGTCAGAGCCAGTGCCAGCGCAAGCGCCAGTGCCAGAACTAGCACCATTTCCAGAACCGGTGCCAGAGGATGACAGAGCGGCCTCTGCCTCAGCCAACTATGAAGATATCGTAGCTGATCCACCACTTCCTGGCTATGAAGACATCACCACCGCTGCTGTCGCCTGGCCATGAAGACGTTGTTGGTCCACCACCACCTGGCCATGAAGACATCATTGTCTCACCACTGGGTCCTGATCAGGACTGGAACAATGCGCAGACAGAGCTCAAGCCCATGCCTGAATCCAGTCCAGAGTCCAAGTTAGACCCAGAGCTTGAGTCCACATCCAGTCCAAGGTCCAGTCCAGAGTTTGAGCCCATGCCTGAGTCCAGTCCAGAGTCAAAGTCATGTCCAGAGCTCAAGCCCGAGTCCCATCCAGAACTTGAGCCTATGTCCAGCCAGGAGCCAATGACCAGTCCATTATGCAAGTCTATGTCCAGTCCTAAGCCCAAGTCCTGTCCAGAGCTTGAACCCATGCCGGTGCCCAGTCTGAAGCCCAAGTCCTTTCCAAAGCTGAAACTCATGCGTGTCCAGTCTGAAGCCCAAGTCATGTTCAGAGCTCAAGTCTGTATCCAGTCCAGAGTCCAAGTCCTGTTCAGAGATTGAGCCTGTATCCACCCCAGAGTCCAAGTCCTGTCCTGAGAATGAACCCAAGCCCCCCACCTGAGCCAAGAATCTGGTGCCATGTCAGCTCAGAGCAATGTGCTAATGGCATGGCATCCAGCATCAGGCCCTCATCCCCAGGGCCAGGAAAGATGGGTTTAAGCTCTCAGAGAGAGCTCTTGGGGGGGGGGTTGTCAGACCTGCGTGCTGTGGAGTATGCACCAAATGGACTCTCGGGCATGCTCTGGACTGCAAGTACACCGAGCCGATTCTTGCATACGCACCATTAACCATGTACACCTGCCCAAGATGAAGGTGCAATCAGTGCGCCTATATAAAGAATGTGTTAACACATGCTCAGTGCAAAGTATTGCACTATGTTAACTACACATTACCGAGCCTTATTTCCTGTATTGATCTCCTGGTTTCCTGATTCTTGTTCCTGTTCTGTATTTCTGTTTTTTTTTTTGTCTTAGCCTAGGAGAGTCTGTTTGTGCCTCACCTGACCTATTGCTTGTTCTACGTTTATGATTTCTGCTCACCAATTTGGATTGTTTGCCTGTTGTCTCTTTTATAAATAAAACTATCTTCTGCACATACATACATCTCCAACCCATCCCTGACAGCCACTTGTTGCCATTCTATATTCGCGGACTACATAAAGCTCATTCATATTCATTATGTTTCCAAATCTTTACCAATAATGCCTTATTTTATAAGTTATGGGTCATTTCTTGTGTGTCAGAGCTAGGTGCATGTTGCTGAGGATGCAGCCATGACACTGGGCACATATAAAATATTCAGTTTTGCACACTTTACTGAATCATCAATTGAATTTAAATGGATTAGATTTACTGTTTGCCACACAATAACCCATACTGACAAAGCAAAAATAGTTTTTTTTTTACATTTTTCTTTAAAAATCAAAAACTGAAATCTCTCATTTAGACAGCTATCCAGACTATGTATTCAATACTTTCTAGAAACACCTTTGGCAGTGATTACATGTTTGAGTTTTTGAGTAAGTCTCCACAAGCTTGGCTGGATTTGAGCAGATTCTCTCTGTAGTATGTCACTGATGTGGGTGGAATACTGAAGCGTGGCAGGCAGGAAATAATGTTCGCACAGACTTTTATTGTAATTCTCTTCACATTGGCTTTTCAGCTTTTGCTCAATTTATTCAGTCACACATGCACATAGACATGTGCTCTGGTCTGGAGAGATCCTCTCTCATCACTCTCTCCCTTCTTTTCTACATTTCATACCTTCCACAGGTGTACTGACTTTGCCACTCACCTTCTCTGACCCCACCCTCCATTCACAAACTGATGCTTGGCCACACCCTCGCTGCCACACTCTCCTTTACTTATTACCTTTTTACAGCCATAAAAAAAAGTCCAGCTGATTTTAAACTTCTGTTTCACAATGATGGAGCCCACTGTGCTTCTCAAAACATTCAATGCTTTAGGAATGGTTTTACAATCTAACCCAGATTCATGCCTCCCAAAATCAGTGCTTCCGAACTGCTGGGTCATGACTCAAATGTGGGTCATGGGCCCTTTATAATTGGGTTGGATATGATATGTCTGAGGAAAAGCAGCAGAAGTTAACATGCATTAAAGCAAGTGACTATGATGCACTCAAACTTGATGAATCAACAGGTGTATTAAATCAGGCCATCCTGATTTTGAGACACAGATCAAAATGAAACCACATCCTTAATTTTCCCATTGATTTGCGCAGGTTATGATTTCAACTCTCTTCCTGTTAGCTGCAGTTCAATTGCATTATTATGTTTATGTGTTTAATAGTTGCGCATATGGTGGCATGGTGATGTAGTGGTTAGCACCGTTGCCTCACAGCAAGAAGGTCCTGGGTTTGAGCCCAGCAGCCGACGAGGGCCTTTCTGTGTAGAGTTTGCATGTTCTCCCTATGTCTGTGTGGGTTTCCTCTGGGTGCTCCAGTTTCCCCCACAGTCCAAAGACATGCAGGATAGGCTCATTGGTGGCTCTAAATTGACCATAGGTGTAAATGGTTGTTTGTCTCTATGTGTTAGCCCTGTGATGACCTGGTAACTTGTCCAGGGTGTACCCTGTCTCTCGCCCATAGTCAGCTGGGATAGGTTCCAGCTTGCCTGCGACCCTACACAACATAAGTGGCTACAGATAATGGATGGATAGTTGTGCACATTTCAGATCAGTGCGCAATTTGTAATTCAATATTTGGGTTAATGTTTGTTTTATTTGTTAGGCTACATAAATTACACTTATGCCAGATTATGTACATGTATTTATATAGTGGCCTATTTTCATATTAATGTATTTTGAATAATTAATTTTTCACTTAAGTTAATGCATTGCATGTAATAAACTGATATATTTTCCACTGTAAATCCTTATGAGGTACAACCTTAACAACCCAATATGTAAGCTGATTTATTTCCTGTTATCTGAGATAATTATTATTCAACTTTATAAGGCCTATGCAACAGAAAATTAGTACTCATATTAATAGCATTATTATGCAAAATTAATATGCATAGCTAAATTACAGACAGTATTTCAGTTTTTTAAATACTTATACAAAAACAGAAAAAAGAAAGAAAGAAAGAAAGGGGAAAATGAGTCGAACATCAAACATCACACAAACTTCTTCCCCCCCCCCACAAATCTTAGACACTCTAGCGAATTGCATGGAAGGCAAACTTTCACTGGGCCACAGTAGTGTATGTTTGTCCTTGTATGTCTTGTGATTTGATGACAAAACTAGTGGTTGCTGACAAGCTGTTTAAAAACTGTGGCAGTATTATATGGGAACCACTGAAGTTGCAGACCTCTTGAGGCTACATTGCTATCCTGGCTGCCAAACATCTCCCAAAACATTTCAAAAATATAATTTGCACTCCACCATTACCTAAAGATGTTTTTGCCTTCACAAATCCAATTGGACTACCTTTTTTTCTCTTATTTGTCAGAGGTCCAAGGATTGTATTTCCTTGAACAAAATAGCTGTGACTTGGTTGGATATATTTGCTCAGTGATGCTTCAACAGGCATTTACTGTTTCTCCAGTCCACTGCACAGTCATCGCCTGAAGGAAGATAGTTGAGCTCTGAAATGTATCCCACTATGTTTGAACTTGTTTTATTGGTGTCAGAAATATATTAGAGAGTGAAGTATGTTATGAATTCTGTTTTCACCACAGATGCTCTGAATTCCATTGTGGTGAATAAAAAATATCTTACATTGTAATCAAGCAAACCAGATTTTCTTGATAAAATTATCTTTTTGGAAATGATGATTTTACTGGATCATAAAACATTCTGTTTCAGTAATTAAAAATGTACTGGCCCAATGTTTCTTTTATTTATTTATTTATTTTTCTTTCCACAATTTATGATTAACACAAATAGTTTATGGCCTACAGGATAAAAAGTAATGCAGATCCAAGGGAGAAATGAACATAGTACCATTCAAGTGAAAGGTGCAATTGAGTCAGTGCCATTTGCCAGTGTCACATTTCTTTGTGTTTGATCCATATGGTAAAAGTATTATGCAGTGATCATTTGTCTTCATCAAGTATGAGAGGCAGCTTCACTCTGGTGCCCACTGAGCTGTCATTCTTCAGGTCTTCTTAGTCTGAGAGACACCAATATGCTATGCAGTTAATTGCAAGATAATGACATTACAACTTAATACATTTCAATGCACACTAGTGTGAAGGTGTGTGAAAGTTAGTGTGAAGGTTAGTGTGAAAGTGTATTTTACTTTATTTTATTTTATTTTATTCCTATTTCTTTATTTTCTCAACTGTTCTGTCTTTTAATAAACCTCATTGCTGTTGACACCTATTAATCGATTGAATGTTATTTTCCACGACATAGCTGTTAAAGCACTTTTCCATACAGCACAGAAAATGGTATGGCTGCATGAGGATACGAGTTTCTGCCTGGTGTAAAAGAAAAGCCTCTGGTTGCAATTAAAAATTCAAAGAGGTTAAGGCCACCTTGGGCACAGTCAGAAGGGAAGATGAGTCTTTCTTTGTTAATTCTGAACGTTTCAGATGTGAGGGCTTTTAATTTTACACGGTTTGGTTACCTTGGTGATTTATGACTGTCTTTTTGAATGTTACTGCACTCACCAAGGACACCAAGCCTGCTGCACATCTAAGCGTATTATATTTGCTCCATGTTTTGATTTTGTATTGAAAGGAAGAAGAATTTTTCAGACAATGATGGAAGTCTTTCAATACATTACAAAAGGTACTTGCTTACCAGGATTCACTGTGTACTTTTTCCAGGTGGCGTTTCATATCCAGGCCTATAAAGGAAGGAGTGATCATAGCTTACATAACAACATCAAATACATCATTGACAGGTTGGTTTTAAATTTTGACAAATTCATAGAAAATAAAATTATATATTTACAGTATCTAGTTTGCATTAGACTAACTTTGCAAGAAACCATGTAAGAAGTGATGTGCAGCTTAGTGAAAGTATTGTCCAAATACAGTATAGTTTCATTTAATTTGTTTTTATAGAGGAAAAGATTAAAAGTAACATTTCAGTTACAGTTAAATGGGCCTGACTCAATTAAAATTGGTTTACAACAAGTTCCTGTTCTGCAGCACAGAAAAGACAAATCACATCACAATTGATTTTGTCTTGATTCTTAGTGCATGAAAGTCACAATTTTCTCATGTTGCTCAGTGGTTAAATGTGTGCATTTAGGTATGGAGATCATGGGGCTTTTTATCGCTTCAGCATCAGCAATGGGAAAGTGCTGCCTCTTTTCTATATCTACGACTCTTACCTGACTCCGACTGAGGCTTGGGCGGAATTGCTAACTTCCACAGGCTCTCACAGTCTGCGTGGAACCCCATATGATGGCGTCTTCATTGCACTCATTGTGGATGAGAAACACAAGCATGACATCCTTGCTGGTGGATTTGATGGGATGTATACATACTTTGCTTCCAATGGATTTTCCTACGGTTCCTCTCATCAAAACTGGAAGGGCCTCAAGGCCTTTTGTGATGACAACAACCTGCTCTTTGTGCCGAGTGTGGGCCCTGGCTATATAGACACCAGTATACGGCCCTGGAACAACCACAACACTCGCAACAGAGTGAACGGCAGATACTATGAAACTGGTCTTCATGCGGCACTGAAGGTGCAGCCTGAGATAGTCTCCATCACTTCCTTCAATGAGTGGCATGAGGGCACGCAGATTGAGAGGGCAGTACCTAAAAAAAACATCAGGCGGGTGTACCTGGACTACCAGCCACATGAGCCTGATCTTTACCTAGAACTAACCAGGACATGGGTTGAGCAGTTTCATAAAGAAAAAGAGCAGTGGCTGGTCTGACATGGAGTTGTTTGAAATAGTTTGGAGCAGCTCTGTTTGCCTTGGTGTACTGCAGAACGCTGTATATAGGCACGATAAATGGGAGACTTCAAAAATACCAGTCACAGAAACTCAATTTGCATCTGGAACAGACAAAGAGAAGCTCTTCCTCTGCTTATCTTCAGTAACTACATTTCAGAATATAAAAGGAACATAGTCATCTTTAGGGTCAAAAGGGTGGCATGACAGAAGTTTAAGAAGGGTGACATCTCCATTAAAAGATATCCCAGAGATCTTTAAAAGAAATGATGTTTTCCCAGGATATTGCATACATTACATGGACTGAACTTGACGCAGAGAAGAATATTACTCCAGTTATAGCCTTGATGTTCTTTCATAAATTGAATAACTGAATGAATTAATAAATAACTTGAGTTGCATAAAAAATTCAAAGTTTACAAATTAAGTACAAATTAATTAAGTTATGCTGTTTAGTTGGAGGAGGACATGCAGTGCTTAGAAATATGTCAGGACAGACAGGGAACAAAATTCAGCCTTTTAAACTTAAAGTGGCCACCTACATTTGTAAAAAAAAAAAAATCTGTCAAACACTAATGCTGAAACAAATCGATTTACTTCAGTAATATGTCTTTAATAATAAAGCACTGATGTGATGAATAAGCAATTTTTTTCTCTTGCCAAATTATTTTAAAGCAAGGCTCAAGATTATACTTCATTATATAGCACTGGTGCTTCCATGATAGATAGATAGATAGATAGATAGATAGATAGATAGATAGATAGATAGATAGATAGATAGATAGATACTTTGATCCCTTTGGGAGGGTTCCCTCAGGGAAATTAAAATTCCAGCAGCATCATTACAGAAAAAACAGAGCAAGAAAATGGAGAAAACTTCTAGATAAATTAATTAACATATACAAATATAAAAAATAAAATAGGGGTAACAAGACTAACAGAAATTTATAGATTTAGGCACTGCCTAAAAGCGGAGCTCCCATCTGTTTCTGGGTTGTAGAATTTTCTTACATCATAGCCAGCCTCTTTCGTTTTATTTCTTTGCTGGCTTACACTGGCCACTAGGTGGTGTGTCTCTCATCTCATCTCATCTCATTATCTGTAGCCGCTTTATCCTGTTCTACAGGGTCGCAGGCAAGCTGGAGCCTAT
>JAODVO010000023.1:26917256-26934109 GCA_025400055.1 Notarius lentiginosus | reverse complement strand
CATTTGATATGTCATCTATGTTCTATTCTGAATAAAATATGGAATTTTGAAACTTCCACATCATTGCATTCCGTTTTAATTTACAATTTGTACTTTGTCCCAACTTTTTTGGAATCAGGGTTGTACGTTGTGGTTTTTGTAGCAAAACCCAGCAGCCTTCATTATGTTTTCTCCCTGGAAAGTGGTCTTTATGTAATATGCTACTTTCTCTTATTGACATGCACATATATTTCTGTAACATTTTAGTTTTGTTTGAAAAGTAATATTTGGAAACCGTGGAAGTCAAAATACATGTATAATAATACAGTATTTGCACTTTAGAAATTAGGGTGGCCAAGGCTTATGCGCAGTAGTGTGTGTGTGTGTGTGTATTCACGCCTCGTGCCCAGTGTTCCCAAGATGGGTGACTGACCAGGATCAAGGGGAGAATGAATGAATGAATGAATGTACCTGAGGCTGTGTGGATGGTAATGCTACCACCTGTTGACTCTCTTGCTTGTATTGACACAATTATGGCAGGTGTTCTGTTTATAGCAGTGCACTGAAATACATATCTTGAGATCTACATTACAAAGAGGTTAACTGATATTCACTCTGAGCGTCACCTGATTGTCAGGGGCTGTTAAAGTTTAATTCAGTGATTAGTGCAGTTGTTCTTGAATCATCTTTTTGTGTAAAAGATGTAATCTCAGATTTTTGTTCTGTCCAGAGGACATGCCAGAGCCTGTATGTGTATTGATGTATTTGTATTTTAGATGTGTTTAGCCTCTGAAGCAGAAAAACTGGAGGCTCTCTCCTCGCAGCCAGCCATGGACTCATCCTCTCTCTGCGCCCAGGATAATACTCCTAACTCAACCCCCATCATGGACCTTCCCATGTCAACACCACCCTCATCCTCCCCAACTTCCTGTAAGAAGAAGAAAAAGCCAAACGACGTGGCAAAAGGTGAGAAAAGCCCTGGCTCGCCCAAGAAACCCTGCAAGAAGCGTCCTTCATCCAGCTCAGACCTTGAAAGCTTGATGTACACTATTGAGGCAGTGGCCAAAGGAGCCTGGGGCTCAGAAGAGATGGAGACACCCAGGAAGCGAGTACGTCCTTCGGGCATTTCGGTGGATCAGCCTTCAACAGCAGAGAAGAAAAAGGCCAAACTCAAAGCCAAGAAACAGCTCAGGACCAAGGAAGAAGAAGAGGAGAAGGGAGAAGGAGAGGTGTGCAAGCCACTTGAGACAGAAGGGTCTCTGCTTAGCCATGAAGCAGAGCTGAAAACCGAGTGCAAGAAGGAAACGGACATTAAAGTGGACAAAATGGAGGATTCAGAACCACAGCAAATCAAAGGTGTAGAAGCAGACTCCCCACTGCCAAACAAAGGAGAAGAGAGGGAACTGGAAGTTAAGCCAGTTGCAATTCAAACAGAAGAAAAGGACATCGAGCCCAAACCTGAAGCCTCTGGATCCCGGAAATCAGAGCGAAGCTGTAAGGGAGCACTGTACAAAACTCTAGTGTCTGAAGGAATGCTGACATCACTGAGGGCCAACGTCGACAGAGGTTTCAGAGTTTTGTCATAACTTTTATTAATATCATAATTTCCAAGGCTGGGGAGTGAGTGAGTTTTGTGTTTATAGCTATTTTTAGATTATGAAGTAATATGAGTGAGTGAGTGGGAGAAATGGCATTTAGTTCTCTTTGAGGAATTTACATAAATACATGACAGTTGACATTATGAGGATGTTTGCCTTTTTTCTTTTGGTTTATTAGGTTAATTGTAGGGTTTGGGCTTTGGGTTATTTATCTGTAGTACAATAACAGGAAAGCAATAGAAATCCACAAACATAGGAATACAAGGCTGTATGTGTGTGACTTACAGGAAAGAGAGGCTCCATGCGTGGCACTGTGTCTGAGTCTGAGACAGGATGGACAGATGAAAGCTGTAATTTCAGTCAACCTGCTGCCAGCAACCCCAAAAAACTGAAGAAGTCCAAATCCAAAGATGAAGCAGTACCAGGGTGAGCTCACTCACTACCATAACCATTTCTCTATTAATCTGATATTTGTTTGCTGCTTGGTCACACAATTATTGATCAGAGATTAGATGATTGTATTGTATACATTTGTATATTATGTAATGAGTTTTAGCATCAGAACAAACATAAATTGCTTCGTATTTGAGGATAACATGAAAAAATACAGTAAGGGTTAAATGGTCTATACCAGTTAATTATAGGTTTATTGAAAGCAGGACCAACAGGCTAACAGAACAAATAGGGTTAGGAAAACTATTTGTGAGATTGTAAAAGGTGTTGGATTAGTTTAGTCATTTTTTTTTTTTTGGTATGTCAAGGGAAATCGTCCACAACCAACACCTTGACTCAGTTTTAAATAACATGATGCATGATTGTTTTTTCTTATCTGCAGTAATTTAGGAAAGCTGGAGGAGGAGTTTGAGAAGAAGTTTAACAGCCTGCCCCAGTACAGTCCACTAACGTTTGACAAAAAGAGCACAGCTGTCACCAAAAGGAAGAAAGCCAACATAGCCAACCCTCTGGAAAATCCTATACCTAATAAGGGTGAGGTGTATCGCTTTAACTCACTTCCTCCTAACCCATCCACTCATTGCCTGTTTTAGTCATACCAACAGGAAGTGCTCAGAGCATGTTGTGATTGCCATCTAACAAAGCATGCCATCTTCCTCTTTTCTGTTTTATATACAATCAGGTCCATCCCCATCTCAGAAAAAGACTTTATTCCACAAGATTGTTAGCAAGTACAAGCACAAAAAGGAAAAGGCTGGAACTTTGGACAAAGGTGACACAAAGAAAGCATGCATCATGTGCCTGTGCTTTCATTTTTGTTTTCTTTCTCTTGACCAGATTTCCGAATTCTTGTTCGTGTCTGCTTGCATAACCTGGTAGGTCATACCTGTGTAAAAGTACATGTAGCTAAACAGACCAGTGGTTAGGACAGTTCATTCATTGTGGTTTATAGCTGTTCCTCTGCCCTTTATGTTGCATAAAAAGTAGATCACACAAAAAAGACAGAGGCACACATGTAGAAACTGTTCTTCTAAGTAATCACAAAAAAAGTTAAATTTATGCCTATTTCTAAATGAAGAACCAACTACATTAAACAAACTGCAAGTAGTGTGTGTAGCATGCAGTTTGTCACGTTAACATGTTGCATTTCTAGTAATGACAATGCCTTCAATGTTTCCTATCTGTAGCCATAGCACAGCCTGACCCAATGGCCAGTGACACATGCACAGTGAAGTCAGATTCCTCACGCGTTTCTCTTTCTACTGAGACCCGCAAGATGGGTGATGTGCCTGTGGGCAGCCAGAAGAGGAAAGCTAGAAAAAGCAAAATCACTCACTTAGTGCGCACGGCCGACGGGCGACTATCACCTGCTGAGGGTGAGTAACAGAACACACAAAATCACACACTAAAGCTATCAGAATCAAGTTTACTGTTCAAAATGCTATTCAAAATACAAATTAGCCTAAATAACAGGGAATATACTCTCATCAGCCTATTTATTATTACTGGTTCCTTGCTCCCAAAACAGCACATGGTGTTGGAAATTTTCTTTTGAGATTCTAGTCTATGTTTGACACATAATTGCTGCATAATCACATAATTGCTGCAAATTCGTCAGCTGCAAAGTCATGCTACGCTGTTCCACCACATTCCAAAGGCGCTCTGTTGGATTCAGAACTGGTGACTGGGAAGGCCAATGAAGTTCAATGAATTCATTGTCATGTTCAAGAAACCAGCTTGAAATGACTTTTGCTTTGCAACATGGCACATTATCATGCTGGAAGTAGCCATTATGCATCCATCCATCTGTTATCTATAATGCTTCCACATCGGGTTGCAGGGGAAGCTGGACTTTGTGTGAGAGGTGGGGTAAAACCTGGGCAGGTTGCCAATCTATCGCAGGACTAACACAGAGATGAACAATCATGAATAGTGTCAAGTAACCAGTTTACCTAATCCGCATGTCTTTGGACTCTGGGAGGAAAGCAGAGCACCCAGAGGAAACCACGCAGGCACAGGGAGAACATGCAAACTGCACACAGAAAGGTGATGTTCGAATCCAGAACCTTTTTGCTGTGAGGTGACTGTGCTAACCACTGTGCCACACAGTAGCCATTATACACGAGTAAATTGTGACCCTAAAGGGATATGCTGTGGTCAGCAGCAATACTCCAATGTGGCAAACTCTCATGGTTACCAGGGGACGAGCCCCCCACTGTAACCCTAGCTATGTAATAGGCAAGAGGCCAAGGACTACAGAAACAGAGCTTGGCACCGCCCGATGTGCCTTAATGGCATGGAAAGAACTTTATTTTTTGTGACATTCAAATGATACTGGATTAGCATTGTTGCCAAAAAATGTGGCGCACAGTCTTAATTCCAATATATGCAAAAAATATATCCCACACCACCAGCCTGGACTGTTGACACTGAGCAAGTTGGGTCAAGGTGTCAATGTCAGTTTCTGATCCTACCATCTGCATGTCTCAGCAGAAATCAAGATTCTTCAAACCAGATGACATTTTTCCAATCTTGAACTGTCGTGTTTTGGTGAGTCTGTACCCATTGTAGCCTTAGATTCCTGTTGTTGGTTAATAGGAGTGGAACCTGATGTGGTTTTGATCTGTTGTAGCCCATCCACCTCAAGATTCAATATATTTTGCATTCTAAGATGCTTTTCTGCTCACCATGATTGTAAAGAGTGGATTTTATTGTCTATTTTGCTTTTCAACTCAACATTGTCTTTATCACACACATGCACACATGCTCTGGTTGGGAGGTGCCATCTCCTTGCTCTCCCCCTCCTTTTCACCACTCTGTCATAATTGTTGAGACACACACATCAATTGACAACAGGTGTGGTCACTTTGGCACTCGCCTTCCCCGGTCCTGCCCTCCATTTACAATTTGATACTTGACCACGGTCCCGCTGCTACATACCCAGTCCACCCGACTCGGGCCAGGGAGCCATCCAGCCTGCACCCGACACTCCCCTGAAAGTCCACCACTATCTGTGCCCCTGGCCTGTGGACCACCTTGAATTTGAAAGGCTGGAGGGCTAGATACCAATGGGTGATCCATTCTTTGGCCCTTTGCCACTGGAGTAGAGCGTGATTCGAACATGGGGTGAAAGAGTATCCCAGCAGATAGCACTGGAGGATGAGGACTACCCACTTGATAGACAGACACTCCTTCTCGATGGTGCTGTACTTCCTTTTTATTGCATCGAGAGCTTGAGGCTGATGTACAATACCAGATGTTCCTCTCCCTCCACCTCCTGGGAAAGAATGGCCCCCAGCCCTCTGTCTGACACATCTGAGAGGTGGTGGCATGCATTTTTGGATGTGGAGGTAATGTGTTGTGTACCAAAGGTGTGCCAAATCTAGGGGGGTCCGGGGGCATGCCCCCCTGGGAAATTTTGGAATTTTTAATCCTCTAAAACGCTATTTCACACATTTTGAGAGGCAAATTTTGGTGGAGTAAAGCTAAGTTTAATGTCTCTATTAGAGTACATTTTGTCATGTATTTTTTTTTTTATATATATAAAACAGAACCAATGATACTATAACGTAATTACGTCTACTTAGTATGGTTGAGAGGATAACACCCTCTTACCATTGGTTGCTGTCAACACGTATCATGATGAAACTTCACACGGTGCTAGTCAAATATTTAAATGATTTGGTCAAATATCCTTGGAAAAATTGAATAAACACATAATAATACCTAAAAACCGATCACATCTCTCAGCAATCCTGTTTTGACCAAGGAATAAGCCCGTGAAAGTAATATTCCCAATCCTTCAAGGACCGCTGTCAGCTCCCAGGAAATCCAACTGACTGGTAATGACTGGTCATGACCCCAGATTAGGTGCGAATGAATTTTTTTTTTTTTTTCTTCTGTTTGTTGCATATTTTTCAAAACAAAACTGTGATTTTGGTGTATTGAAGCATGTATGAATGACATATGGGGCTGTATTGGTAAACTGGAAAAACTACATTCCCTTAGTTTTCTCATTAATCTGCCCCCCCAACACATACACAAAAACAAAATGCTAGAAATTTTGTCCTCAGTGTCCTTGTTGAATTAAAGAGTTAACAGATTTATATACTTGCTCAGCTACATGGTATAAAGCAAGAGCACCAATAACTGTCTTTCCTTTAGTCTTCAGTGCGAGTAAACAGTCATTCATTTCTTGGTTTGCGAAATTTGACTTGGAATTTAAAAAAAAATTTATACTGAAAACTTACCTCGTTATCATCAAGCAACTTGGATGCCTTTGTCGTGCCCAAAGTCAAGTCAACTTTGTCAAATATGCTATACATGCTCGACATACAGCACAGATGAAATTTCAGTCCTCTCTGACCCACGGTGCAAACAGGCAATGCAATAAATAAAAATAGAATAACTGAAATAAACAATATAAACAGTATAAACACTCTAGATAAGAAATAGACATAGACTAAACATACACACACACACGCACACAAATCGGAGCAAAAGGACATAAAATAAACAGTCAAGGGCACTTGAGGTATAGCAGGTAAACATGAAATAAGTAGTATAAACAATAAACCAATAGCTGTTAGGGTGAGGTAGTGCAGAATAGTGCAAATGATTGAGGTAAAGTGAAATGTGCAGTCCCTGAGTTCAGTGTGCGAATGAATGTTGAGAGTGAGAGTGTGTGTGTATGTGTGTTGGGGGGGGGGACTGTGGAGGGTGACCAGGTCAAGGTCGGGAATATACAGAACACAAGGTCAGAGTCACAGTAATAAGGAAACACGAAATCAAGGCTTGGTAAGGTCAGGTTGAAACACTGAGCAATACTTCCTATTGTCTGTTTGCCTGGGACTTATGTACGTAGGTGGGTAATTGGGAAATGTGAAACTGGTGTGGAGGAGGGGCACTGTGGTGCTTGGGAGTTGTAGTCCATTGCAGCCATGTTTGAAGGCCACTCTGAATCTATGCTTTCAGCACTATTACTGACAGAACCCCCCTCTGAGGTGCTCAATCTGGGAGCGGCTTCCTTCCTAGGGTGACCTCTTTTACTGGGGGCTGGCTTATCAGGATTTTGGCTGTGGAACTCTTGGGTTAAGAGTGGGTCCAAGATGTCTTTGGCTGGCACCCAGCTTTGCTCCTCTGGGCCATACCCATCCAAGTCTGCTAGGCATTTTGACCCACCTTGTCTGCATCAGGAATTGAGGATTTTGCAAACTTGGTAGATGGGCTCTTCTTCCAATTCCAGTGGTAGTGGAGGTATACTGATGGGTGAGTCGGTGGCTAATGGACCTTAAATGGCTGGTTTGAGGCATGATATGTGGAATGTAGGGGCCATGCAGCAACATGGAAGAAGTTCCAATTTGTATGAGACTTCATTTATTTTGTTCAGTATCTTAAAGGGGCCTATGTAGCAGGCTTGAAGCTTGTGGCATGTGCTGGTCTGGGGCAGATTCCTGTTAGATACCTCCACTCGGGCACTAGGAGAGTATACTGGTGTTTCCCCTCTATGCTTGTCAGCATAGCACTTGTATCGGCTGGCTACCTCTTCCAGGCATTGATGGACTCCCTCCCATACCTGCTCATGCCTCCTGAACCATTAGTTGATGTCTGCAATTTGGGTCAGGGAGTTGTCCCATGGGAACAGTGAAGGCTGATATCCAAGGACACACTGGAATGACGTGAGCTGAGTGGCTGAGTGCTTAATCGAATTTTGGGTGTATTCTGCCCATGGGAGAAAGGGACCAATTCTGTGGATTCTCCATACAAAATACTCTTAAAAAGCACCCAATCTCCAAGTTAGCACATTCTACTTGTCCATTTGATTGCAGGTGGTAGACCAAGGTCAGACTCACCGAAACCCCCAGCTTCTTTATGAAGTTGGCCTAGACCTGAGGCATAAACTGAGGACCTCTGTCACTAACTATATCCTCTGGAATGCCATAGTGTCTAAAGATGTGGGAGAAGAGGAGTTTGGCAGTTTCGAGTGCTGTGGGGAGCCCAGGCAGGGGAATGAGTTTTCGTGCCCTGTAGAGTCGATTAATGGTCACCATGATTATGGTGTGGTTCTGAGACTTGGGGAGATCTGTGATAAAATCTATAGCTAAGTGGGACCAGGGTTGTTGCGGTATTGGTAGAGGGCAAAGCTTGCCAACAGCTGGAGCTCAGGGTACCTTAGCTTGAGTGCAGACTGAACATGAGGAAATGAAGTAGTTAATCTCAGTTAGCATGTTCTCTCACCAATACTTGTTTTGGAGGGGCTGGTCGGTTCTCTGACTGCTTGGATGTCCAGTTGCTGGGGATGAAGGGACCCATGTGATGAGCTGTCCCTGTAAATGTGGTGGCACATACATATGGCTAGGGGGGCAGGAGTCTGGAAGGTTGTGTGGCTGGGCCTGGGCTATGGCTTTGTCTATCTCCCAGGTAATTGAATTAATGAAACAGTCGGGAGGTACAATGAGAGTGGGTTCACTGCTGGTGCTAGTTGTTGTGTGCGATCTGGAAAGGGCATTGGCCTTGGTATTCTTGGACCTGGGATGATAAGAAATGGTGAAGTGAAATCAGGTGAAAAACAGGGCCCATCGTGCTGGCTGGGGGTTCAGTCATTTGGCTGTTTTAGAATAGATTAGAATGCCTTTATTGTCACTGCACAAATGTACAACTAAATTTAGCTCATCATAGGAGAGCAAAGCCGCTACATACGTGCGCGCCGCCAATCTTGGGTACTTCAGCCCAAGGCCATCCCATGTTAACCTAACCATATGTCTTTGGACTGTGGGGAAAACTGGAGCACCCAGAGGAAACCCACACAGGCACAGGGAGAACATGCAAACACCACACAGAAAGGCCCCCATTGGCTGCTGGGCTCAAACCCAGGACCTTCTTACTGTGAGGCAACAGTGTTAACCACTTACACCACCATGCCATACCTGTTTTGAGGTATTCTAATTTTTTATGGTCTGTGAAGATGACAAATGGATGAGTGGTGCCCTCTAACCAATGTCTCCATTCTTCTCAGGCAAGCTTAAGAACAAGACGTTCTTGGTTGCTAATGTCATAGTTTTGTTCACCTGGAGAGAGCTTCTTGGAAAAGAATGTAATGGGGTGCAGTTTGGGCTTTTCCCCAAGGCACTGTGATAGAACCCCTCCCACCCCTATTTCAAACGCATCTGTTTCCACTATGAAGGGTTAGGTAGGATCGGAGTGTCAGAGGATGGGTGCTGAAGTAAACACTGCCTTGAGATGTTCAAAAGCCTTTCCTGTGGCAGGGTTCTATTGGAGCATTTGGACCCCTTCTTTAGCAGTGAGGTGAGAGGAGCAGTGATGGTGCTAAATTCTCTGATGAATCTGCAATATAAGTTTGCAAATACAAGGAAATGTTGAAGCTCCTTTATCGTGATGGGTCTGGACCAAGAGGTAACCACAGATACCTTGTTCACATCCATACCAACTCCATTAGCACTGATGATATATCCAAGGAATGAGATTTGGGTCACATGGAACTTGCACTTTTCTGCTTTTACATAGAGTTGATTTTCTAGAAGTCGGGTGAGCCCTGAGGTGACATGGTGGCAGTCCATGGCTTCATCAGGGGAGTAGATCAGAATGTTGTCCATATAGGCCATAACATATTGCCCCAATATGTCATGGAGGACATCATTTATCAGACACTGGAATATGCTGGGCACACAAGAAAGGCCATCTGGCATCAAGCAGTATTCAAAGTGCCCAGAGGTGGTGCTAAAGGCAGTCTTCCACTTATCACCCTCGCAGATGTGAACCAAGTTGTACGCACTCTGTAAGTCCAATTTTGTAAAAATGCTGGCCTCTCTCAGTTGTTCTAGTGCTGACAGTACAAGCAGAAATGGATAAAGGTACTTAACTGTGATCTGATTTAAACCCCTATAACCGATTCATAGGTGCAACCCTCCCCCATTCTTCTCTACAAAAAGAAGCTGGCTGATGCTGGAGATGTGGATGGATGGATGGATGTATCCCTGTTTGAGAGCCTCCTGAACATATTCCTTCATAGCATTTTGTTCAGCAATGGATAGTGGGTAGATTTGATTGCATGGAGGGGCCATGCCTGGGAGGAGATCTATGGTGCAGTCATAGGGATGGTGCAGAGGTAGGCCACTGGCTTTGCCCTTGCTAAACACTTCCTTGAGTGTGTGGTAACAGGCTGGTACATGTTCTATGCCTCTGGGCTCAGGGCTTTCCACAGGAGTGGAAGCCAGAGTAACTCGTGGAAACATGTGGGAGACCATTGTAGAATTTCATGATGCTGCTAGGATATAAGTGGGTTGTGTTGTTGAAATCAAGGGAAGCCTAACACCACAGCTTGATGAGAAGTATTCATGACAAACAAGGAGATGCGCTCCATGTGCAGGGCTCCAACCTGACTGGGGTAGTGCAGTCAGTGATGAGACCCTTGCCAATGGGTCCACCATCAATGGCTTTTAGACTTACTGGGTAAGGAAGTATTTCAGTGGGCAGGCTGAGGTTCTGGATGACTTCATAACTGATGAAGTTGCCCTCAGCCCCAGACTCTGTGAGGGCAGAAAGAATATGGGTTGAGTCTGGAAGTTTCAGTAAGATGTGGATTTTTAAAGTTGGTTGTACAGAACAGATTTCATGACTCACCAGGGTGTCAGAACTGGATGCTTGACGAGGATGACCTGCTCTCTTACCTGGACAAACTGGACATTGTGCTATGAGATGATCATATTCACCACAATAGAAACAGAGCCCCTCCTTCCACCTTCTTTCTCTCTCAGATCAGGGCATTCAGGTATTGGAAATTTGCATAGGAGTGGGGTTTTGTGGAATTTGTGGAGAGACTGGTGAGTGTTGTAAGAAGGGTTGATCAAGCTTGATAGCCAGGTCAATCTAATGACAAATGTTTGTCACGACAAACAAGCTCAGTGAGGACATCGGGGTTCAAACCCTGACAGAAAGTGGCCTTGAGAGCTGGCTCATTCCATCTGCTCCTTGCCACTTGAGTACGAAACTCCAGAGCAAATTCAGCCACTCTTCTCTCTCCTTGCTGGATTATGAGTAATTGCTCTCCTACTTCCACTCCCTCAGGTTGGTGATCAAACACTCTCTTGAATAGCTCAATGAAATGATCATAGGATGTTGTGTGCTCACCACCGCACTCCCCTATGAGACTAACCCACTTCATGGCCTTTCCTGTGAAAAGGTTGATAAACAGGGCAATCTTCTGCTCCTCTGTGGCACCTGTGAGAGTTGAAAAGTACAGGGAACATTGAATGAGAAACCCCTTGCTCTCTGATACCTCTCTTGAGAACTTTTTGGGCTGAGGAACCATCGATGCTGCACTGGTTGAGGATGTAGGTTGTGTCAGGAAGGCCTGCGAAGCAACTGCCATTAGTTGTGACATGCGAGTGTTGAGGTCACTTAACATCTGCTGGTGTTCTCCGAACAGGCATCCCTGTGCATTTAAAGCAGTTTGCTTCACCTCCTCTGCTGCATCCATATTGGCAAAGTATCCTGGCAGGGTGCAGGCACTTACTGAATGCAGTTGCAGGGGAGAGCGAGTGCGTTGCAAACTGGTAAGCAAATCCAAGTCGAAATCCAGGAAGTGTAGTCAGGGTCAGGCTAAGGTCAGTTGATGTATGAATATGGTATCAGAGACTAAACTAGGTCAAGTTTGGAAATACAGAAAACAAGGTCAGAGTCACAGGAATACAGAAAAAATAAATCAAGGCTCAGTAAGGTCAGGTCAAAACACTGAGCGGTACTTTGCATTATCTGTTTGTTTCCCTGGGACTTATATAGGTAGGTGGGTGATTGGGAAATGGAAAAAAATATTCCGGGGAGGAAGGGCGCTGTGGTGCTTGGGAGTTGTAGTCCATCATGGCCATGTTTGAAGGCCGCTCTGAACTTATGCTTTAGGCGCTATTACTGACAGCCGAAGGTGAAGTGAATATCGGTGAATAATAACCGAGATGAAATCGAAGTTATTATTCATCGATATTCACTGAGCCTGAGGTGGATAATTGTTTTAGTATTAATACACAGTTGATTATTTTTTTAAATCGTATGAAAAAAAATTTTTTTTCTTCAAAAACTTCAAAAGCGGCATGTGAATATAATGTCTGGAGACTTGTCTCACTTATCTATGCTGACTCACATAAAATACTTTGTTTTGAAATTGATAAAATAAATCACAATTTCACCTTTCCTTTAAATTCTTTTGGACCAAACTTCATAGCCTCTTTAGTGCTTTTAGGAACAGCATTTTCTTTCATAATTTATAATTCTTTCTCACGGTGACAAAGTGTTGTGTCCATATGCAATGTGTTTAATGCATATATTCAATGTAATGCATTGTTAGGAATCCAGGACACTGGGGGGCGCTAGGGGGATGCTCTATATAAAAAAGGCAGGATGAAGAAGTGTGAAGATGAAGTGAAGTTATGAAGTAAAGTATGCTCTCTGTTCCGTATACTCCTGTGTGGTTTAATGTCTGACTCTGAAGAACAACCTACACAACAAAGTGGTGACGAGAGATGGGATGAAACTACAGAAATGGCTCTGCTCTCCTTACAACCTCCTGCTGTATTCCTGGACTGCCCAGGCCAACCGAAACTTCCATTTGCTACTTGGAAAAAGCTGTTCGATAA
Source organism: Notarius lentiginosus (assembly GCA_025400055.1). Taxonomy (NCBI): domain Eukaryota; kingdom Metazoa; phylum Chordata; class Actinopteri; order Siluriformes; family Ariidae; genus Notarius; species Notarius lentiginosus. The sequence continues at coordinate 26,921,433 of JAODVO010000023.1, read as the reverse complement.
CTACCTGCTTGCTATCGGGGGAAGCAAGTTTCCCGCCAAGAAGAAGAGAGCCTTGCTTATTCACTGCTTGGGAACAGAGGGTAACCAAATCTACAGCACCTTACCACTCGAAAAAGATGACTACAAGGGCTCCGTGAAGGCTTTGGAGAAGCACTTCAGTCCGAAACTGAACATTGTCGCCGAAAGATACCGCTTTAGGCAAAGCACGCAAGCTGTAGGTGAGTCAATTGATCACTATGCCGCAGCATTGCGTGAGCTCGTGAAAAAATGTCAGTTTGGAGCTATGGAGGATGAAATGCTTCAGGATCAAATTGTAGAGAAAACAAACAGTTCCCGCATCCGTGAAAGACTTTTAATGGAGGAAGGTTTGACACTGGATAAAACTCTGGATGTAGCCAGGCGTACTGAAGCTGCCATAGCTGATGCAAAGGCGATTTCTGTGACTGATACAAAGGCCGTTGCTGCCGTGCAAGTGCAAAAGAAGGCACGTAACCCAAAACAAAAACCTGCTCGTAAAACTGATGGAGCTACGTCATGCTACCGTTGTGGTGCTGCTGAGCACAAAGCAAATGACAAGTCGTGCCCTGCAAAAGACTCTAAATGCAACTCATGTGGAAAATTGGAACACTTTTCAAGAGTATGCAAATCCTCTCAAAAGCCAGTTAATGAAGTGACTGTGCCTGAAATGTGTGTTTTAAGTGTTGAAAATAATTTCACTGCTGATGCAACTAAACTAATGTGCCCTGTTAATATTACTGTACCAAATACTACTGATGCATGTAATGTGAAATTGCTAGTTGATACAGGATCTGGCGTTTCGATACTACCTGAGAGTGTTTACAATGCTAATTTTAGCTCAGTTAAATTGCATAGTCCAACAGTGCAGCTTGTGACATATTCCAAGGAAAAACTGAATGTCATGGGGTATCTTAGAGCTGATGTTCGTCACAATGACAGTACTGCCTCCACTGACTTTTACATAGTGAAGACAGGGACACCTATACTGGGCATGGACCTGGTGACTGCTCTCCAGCTGCAGATTAAAGGAGGACAGTTACTAACACAGGCGTCGAAAATCTGTGCAACGCTCCACCAAGCCAAAGCTCCACCTACTCACCGTGAACATGATGGTGAGTCACCTGCCACGTTCAGATGTGCAAGGAACTTCGTGCACAAAGTGAAGCTCTGGCCTGATGTGAAGCCAGTGCGACAGAGTCTCCGACACTTACCTCTCTCAGTTCGCGATGCTGTCTCCAAGGAACTCAAGGACCTGGAAAAACACGGCATAATTGAGAAAGTTGATGCGTCTGAATGGGTCTCTCCAATTGTGGTCACCAAAAAGAAAACGAGTGGCATACGAGTGGAAAACGAGTGTGTGTTGACTTGAGAGAACTCAACAAGGCCGTGATCATGGATAGCCATCCATTGCCACTGATTGAGGACATTCTTTCAGAACTGCGTGGCGCCGTGATGTTCTCAACTCTGGATTTGAAATCTGCTTACCATCAACTGACGCTGCATGAAGAGAGTAGGGGGCTCACTGCTTTCATTACACATGAAGGACTGTACCAGTACTGCAGAGTTCCCTATGGACTGTGTTCAGCCCCAGCAGCTTTTCAAAAGATGATGATGCAGATTCTCAGGGGCATGAAGGGGTGCAATGCTACCTTGATGATGTCATTACATATGGATTGTCAGAGGCAGAGCATGATGTCAACCTGAGTGCGGTGTTGCGCAAAATCAACGATGCTGGACTGAAACTCAATGTTGACAAATGCCAACTCCGTCAAACCACTCTAAGCTTTCTTGGCCAAAAGATTGGACCAGAGGGTCTGCTGCCAGATGACTCTCACGTTGCTGCTATCCTGAATGCACCGTCTCCTTCTGATCCTGCAACCTTGCACTCTTTCCTTGGCCTGAGCGCATGGTACTGCAAGTTTGTGCCAAATTACGCAACTGTCGTTGAGCCCATGAGAGCTCTTCTTCGAAAGGATTGCTCATTCCACTGGAACAAGACAGCTCAAGCTGCATTCGAGCAAGTCAAGCAGTTGATCGTGCATAGCACTGTGCTGGTGATGTTTGACCCCAGTAAGTCAACCATTATCTCAACAGATGCCTCAGACTATGGAGTAGGTGCAGTCTTGACTCAGATGGACAGTCACGGTGCAGAGCAGACTGTTGCTTTTGCATCTCGCAGTCTGTCTGATGCAGAGAGGAAATACTCTATTGTCGAGAAGGAAGCACTAGCCTGCGTCTGGGCTGCTGAGAAATGGCGCACATGGCTGTGGGGAAGAAGATTCCTGTTACACACTGATCACCAAGCACTTACCACGCTGCTGACTACCAAAGGCAATAATCGTGCTGGTCTCTGCATTGCCAGATGGTCTGCTCGTCTCCTGGAGTTTGACTGCGATGTTGAATACAGAACTGGGTCGCTGAACCATGTTGCTGACTGCCTATCGAGACTCCCACTTCCTGAAACTGACACTGCATACGCGAAAGAGATCGAGTCAGTGGCTGCCATACTCACTGACCTGAGTGCTGTGTCTGAGGAAGACTTTCGTTCAGAGTGCAATGACTGTCCAGTGCTCACTAAACTCCGTGCACAGATACAGAGAGGCTGGCCATCACGGAAGTCTACACTCGATCCTGACTTACAGCCATACTTTACAATTCGCCATGAGCTTGCTGTCATGAATGAATGCATAGTCAGAGGGTCTCACAGATTGCTCGTACCCGAGTCACTGCAGAAAAGACTCATTGTTCTAGCCCATGAAACTCACCAGGGTATTGTGCGTACCAAACAGCGCCTCAGGGAGTTGTACTGGTGGCCCAAAATGGACTTTCAGATAGAAATGTGCATTAAGAACTGCTCAACCTGCCAACAGAATGACAAAACAACTGTCACCCATGATGCTCCACTCCAACCAGTTCCCCTACCAACTGCTGCTTGGGAAAAGGTGTCCGTGGACATCATAGGCCCGTTTGAGAAAGCTCCTCCTGATTGTAGATTTGCCATATCACTGGTAGACTACTTTAGTAAATGGCCTGAAGTAGCGTTTGCTCACCGCGTTGACACAGCTACTATCATACAGTTCCTGACTGCCATATTCTCTCGAGAAGGAAATCCAAAGACGCTGATAAGTGACAATGGTCCTCAATTTCTCTCTGCTGAGTTTGCTGACTTTCTCAAAGAGAGTGGAATACAACACCTGAGATCTTCAGTGTACTACCCAAGAGCTAATGGAGAAGTTGAGAGGTTCAACAGAAGCGTTAAGGACTGCTTACAGACTGCATCCATTCAAGGAGAACCATGGAAGTCATTCCTGAGAACTTATCTGAGGGACTACAGAGCAACTCCTCATTCCACCACTGGAGTATCCCCTTCAGAACTGCTCCATGGCCGGCGAATGAGAACAAAGCTACAGGTGATCGATATGCCTGTCCCACCAACAGATAAGAAAGCTGTGCGAGAAAGAGTGGAGAGTAAACAACAGAAAATGAAAGCGTACACCGATCAGCAAAGACATGCCAAGTCCTCCAACTTCCGGCCCGGTGACAAAGTGAGGGTGAGAAAACCATGGAAAGTAAAGAAAGGAGAACTGAAGTTTTCTAAACCTAGAACTGTCGTGACAAAGAAAGGACCGGATACATACTTGTTGGATGATGGAAGAACCTGGAACTCCTCACATCTGTCCGTACTTCCCGACTTGAGCACAGATGCGGATTCTGATAGGGCAATGGACTGTACTGATACAGGGACTGACCAAATAGCTGACTCTGACTCTGATAGCCAGTCCAGACCTGTCAGGATTAGAAATGCACCTAGTTGGACCAAAGATTTTGTTATGAAATGATGATATGAAATGTGGCTTACAATATTCAGGTTTTGTTTAAAGTGTTACTGATACATTACTAATACGGTCAGGTTCATCTAGGTTACTAGAAGTATTCTTTGTTCAAAGAGGGAAGATGTTGTGTCCATATGCAATGTGTTTAATGCATATATTCAATGTAATGCGTTGTTAGGAATCCAGGACACTAGGGGGCGCTAGGGGGATGCTCTATATAAAAAGGTAGGATGAAGAAGTGTAATAGATGAAGATGAAGTGAAGTTATGAAGTAAAGTATGCTCTCTGTTCCGTATACTCCTGTGTGGTTTAATGTCTGACTCTGA
>JAODVO010000023.1:26069989-26082419 GCA_025400055.1 Notarius lentiginosus | reverse complement strand
CCAATTGCGGGCCGCCAATGGGCTGGCCATACCCTATATTGGATATTTGGAGCTGGATGTTCAGTTGTGTGGCAAGTCCATACCCCAGTGTGGTGTCCTGGTGGTGAGAGACCCGCCAGGTGGGGTCGGCCCCCAGGCATCGAGCGTGATTGGAATGAACATCTTGAATAAATGCTACCATGAGCTCTTTGGGCAACATGGCTCTGCCCTCTTCATGCTCCCCTCAGTGGCACAGGCCCACAGTGCCATTGTTGAGGCTTTACAACAGTGCCACTATGTGGACACCCACCCTGTACGGCCAGGAAGGGTTAAGGTCCGTGGGGACCGGGCCCGTGATATCCCAGGGGGGACTATGGTTCTGGTAGCCGCTATGTGCTCTGCACATTTCTCTGACATCTCTGTGCTGTTTGAACCTACTGATAGGGGGCTTCCTGCTGGCTTGTTAGCCTCGCCATTGATTGTCCGGGTGACGAGTAATATGAGCTACAGTACATACCAGTGGTGAATGTTGGCAAGGAAGATGTGCTGTTGTATCCCCAGACTGACTTGGGTAGTTTGTGTTCAGTGCAAGTGGTGACTTTGCCAGCAAATGTCACCGAGGTTAGCACTGTGACCGCTTCTGTTGCCTCCCAGGTGGTGGCGCTGCTGGTGTCTGCACAAATTGAGGAACTTGACCTCGCTGTTTTGTCATCTTCTGACCAACAGCAGGTGCAGGACTTGCTGCAATGCTTCCATGGAGTCTTTGCCTCCCATGACAAGGACTTGGGGTGTACTGACCTCATCTCTCATCAGATCCCACTGGTTGATGACGTACCAATTCGGCAGCGCTATCGGCGCATCCCTCCATCAGAATATGAGATGGCTAAGGCTTATATTAATCAGTTGATGGAGGCCCAAATTATAAAGGAGAGTTGTAGCCTGTACGTGTCCCCTGTAGTCTTGGTCAGGAAGAAGGATGGTAGTCTCCACATGTGCGTTGACTACCGCCAACTTAATGCCAGAACCTGCAGAGATGCCTTTCCCCTTCCTCGCATCGAGGAGTCCCTTGACTCGCTGGCCGGAGCCCGCTGGTTTTCGACACTCAATTTAGCCAGCAGGTACCACCAGGTCCCTGTGGCAGAAGGTGACCGCGCTAAGACGGCCTTCTGTACACCATTTGGCCTCTTTGAGTGGCAGAGAATGCCATTTGGCCTTTGCAATGCCCCAGCAACATTTCAAAGGTTAATGGAGAGAATTTTCGGAGGCCAGAAGTGTCAAACCCTGTTGTTGTATCTGGATGATATTGTGGTGTTCTCGTCCTCCGTTACCCAACGTCTGGACAGACTGGAGCTTGTCCTGGGCCACTTACAGCAGGAAGGCTAAACTTAGCAAATGTGCCTTCTTTAAACAAGAGGTGGGTTATCTGGGACATGTCATCTCGAGTCAGGGGGTGGCAACTGATCCCAAGAAGATTGAGGCAGTGGCGAATTAGCCTCGCCCCCAGACTGTCTCCAAGGTGTGCTCATTTTTGGGCTTTGCCAGCTATTACTGCCGGTTTGTGGAGGGGTTTGCTAAGTTGGTGGCTCCCCTCCACAAGCTAGTAGCAGTGCTGGGGGGTACGAAAGCCAAGCGGATTTCAGGTCAAAGACTCCTGTCCCTGTGGTCCAAGGAGTGCCAGCAGAGTTTTGAGTCATTGAAGAGCAAGCTGATGACTGCCCCTGTACTCGCATATGCTGACTTTAGCCTGCCCTTCATTTTAGAAGTGGATGTGAGTTACAGTGGGCTAGGTGCAGTTCTATCTCAGGAGCAGGGTGGGAAGGTGCACCTGATAGCGTATGCCAGCTGGGATCTTAAGCCCACTGAGCGCAACATGTCCAACTACAGTTCAATAAAATTGGAATTTTTAGCGCTCAAGTGGGCTTTTACCGAGAAGTTTAGGGAGTACCTTCTGGGCCAGTGCTGTGTTGTCTTCATGGACAACAACCCTTTGAGTCACCTGTCAACTGCAAAGTTGGGTGCCTTAGAGCAGCGTTGGGTTGCCCAGATGGCCCCTTTTAAATACGAGATCAGGTACCGCTCCGGCAGGCAGAACCACAATGCGGACGCTCTCTCAAGGCAGAATCCAGACCCTTCTGTGTTCCTGGATCAGGCCCTCAGCACCGCTCTCCCTACTTCCTTACAGCAGACGTAGTCTGTAACCCCGGTGGTTCAAGCAGTGGTTACAGCCTTGCCGGGTAATGACCCCACCCACTTGCGCTCTTGCCAGGAGCAAGACCCAGTCCTTCAAGAGGTAGTACCGCACTGGAGGCGAGGGGTCAAGCCTGGGTCTGACGACCGAAGGCAGATGTCAAAGTCCGCCCTGACCCTGTTGCATCAGTGGGATCAGCTAGCGGACAGGGATGGTGTAATGTACCGTAGGGTGTTTTGCCCAGATGGTGCCAAAGAATAATTCCAGCTATTGCTTCCCACGAGTTTGAAATCTGATGTTTTGACTCAGCTACATCAGGAGCATGGCCACCAGGGGGTGGAGCGCACCCTAGAGTTGGCACGTAAGTGGTGCTATTGGCCTAGCATGTCTTCTGATGTGGCACAGTGGTGTCTGGAGTGTGAGCGCTGCCAGGTCACCAAAGACACCAGGCCCCCAGCCCATAGTTTTATGGGACACCTATTGGCCTCAAGGCCTAATGAGGTACTGGTGGTGGATTTTACATCATTGGAGCTGTCCTGGTCTGGGGTGGAAGATGTCCTGGTTATTACTGATGTGTTCAGCAAGTATTCATTGGCTGTTCCCACCCAGGACCACCGTGCGTCCACTGTGGCCAGGGTACTTGTTAATGAATGGTTTTACAAGTTTGGCATTCTGGCTCACATCCACTCTGACCAAGGTCGTTGTTTTGAGCCAACTTTCATCCAACAGCTTTGTAAGCTCTATGGGATTGAAAAATCTCGCACCACACCATATCATCCCGCTGGCAATGGCCAGTGCGAGCGATTTAATCGCACCTTACATAATCTTCTTCGTACTCTGCCTGTGTCCCACAAAAGAGATTGGGTGGCATGTCTACCCCAATTGCTCTTTTGCCACCCCGCACTCAGCTACCGGTGAGTCTCCTTACTTTCTGTTGTTTGGCCAGGAGCCACACCTGCCACTTGACTTCTTGCTAGGCACGGTGCCTGACCCTGTTGAAGGGATGGTGCATAACTGGATTGAGGAACACCATGCCAGACTGCAAACAGCTTTCCAGGGCGCTAAAGACCACCCTCGAGCTGCAGCCGCCAGGCGGAAGGAAGCTCATGACAGTCAGGTGAGTGATGTGCCACTGGGGGTGGGCCAACTCATCTACTTCTGTGACCTTAGTATGAGGGGCTGCTATAAAATTCAAGATTGGTGGAGCTCTATGGTGTACTTAGTTATTAGAGCCCCCCCCCAGCCAAAGGGGTTGTGTACACTATTGCTCCAGTGGATGATCAGAGTAAGACCAGACAAGTGCATCGGTGTTACCTTAAAGCCCATCTGGGTGGCCAGGCCCAAGCAGGCCCCCTGATTTCTAGCCTGCCGGGGGCAGTGGCCATTGCCAGACTGGAGGATGAGCTAGATGCCGACCTGGTCCTTTTGCCCCTTGTACCTGTGCCACCTTCAGCAGAAGCACCAGTGGGTGCCCTTGGGTGTATGGACCCACCAAGCTGGCCTGCTGATTCAACACCACTCATTGAACGGGGGTCGACCACGGCATGTATCGAAAACCCAGCAGGCTCCACTCCACCGGGCACTAGCACCGACAGCCCTACTGATCATATGGCTGCAGTCCCAGGGGTGGAGAACCTGGGCCTAGCAGGCATCCCTGAGCCGGCAGTTAGCGAGACAGCCCTACATCGGAGTAGCCAGCCCACAAGGGGTAGACATTCTAACATTCACCACCTACCTCAAGCAGTTAGCCAGAGGGCTGGGTGTTCCAGTGGCTTGGTGACGGGACCAGTTGGAGATGACCATCAGTCTGAGAACCCTAACGTGACTGCTGGCCAGTGCATCGTCGGTGCGCCGATTGAAAAGCTGGGGGCAGATTGTGGCGAGACGCACTGAGTTAAGTGCTCTTTAGTGATTGGGGTAGCCTCAACCAATGGTGTGCATTGCCAGCCTATTTATGGTAGAGTAATTTTGAACTCAGGAGGCGCAACGATCCGTTCCCCCCCACCCTCGCTGGTTCCTGTCACATCCCTTCCTGTTTACCTCTGGCTGTGCTCCCACTGCTTGGCTTTGGCCACTTGTCAGCAGTGCAACTTCCTGCAGTGTGATTTCTTGTCTGCCAGTGACTGTGCATCCGCCGTGTGGCTTTCCTCTGGTCTCGCCCAGCTGTGCATTTCATGTGCTGTGATTTCCGAACATTCTCTTGGCATCTGTTATCAAGTGCAGATGGCCCATGGAGTTCTGTGAATCTCACTGGGACTAGGCGAGAAGTCTTGGATCACCTGGTATTGCCGGTTTTGGTCCGGGTTCGCTGCTGTTCTTGCCAACGAAATTCTATCGAGTGCTGTCTTCTCTGATTGGTGCAGCTGCCTGCGTGAAGAGGGCTGCGAAGCCACCAACCATCATAGCACTTTAATAGGCCACTACTTTTAACCCTTGGAGTGTGTGTGTGTGTGTGTGTGTTTGTCATCTCCCGTCTATGATCATTGTGCGTGTATGTGTGGCGTGAGGAATATTTTCTTTTCTGTTAATTTGGGTAATTTTGTTTATTTACTTTTGTCCTGCTCAGGTTCCACCTGCTGGCAGGAGGCCCTTTTTCTATAGCTGCGAATAGTCAGTGGGCTACAGTATCTTATTGGGCCTGATTTATGTTGTTTCTTGCTTGATTTCTTTAGTTTGCAGTGCTTTTGATTTACTTAAATTATTTTGGTTTGCAGTGCTTTTGATTTATTTAATTTATTTTGGTTTGGTTTGCAGTGAGTGTGACACGTGTGCTTGTATGGTGTGCCACTTGGATCCCTCCTTCATTTCTTGGTATCTTGCCCCTGCTGGTAGGCCTCAGCCCTGTTCAATTGTGATCTTCCCTCACTCCTGCCCCACATACGTGTAAACTAAATGTCAGTGTGGCTGAATGTGATTGTGTTTTAGGAAATAATAGAAAATGTGTATTTTTATAAACATTGTAATAAAATAAAATAACCGTTTTGTATTTTCATAACTTTGGTCTCTGGTGTATTCAGTCAAACGAACCTTGTGTGTACACATTGTGAAGTGTTTTCTGGTTAATATTCCAGGGGTGAAAGTCCCCTGGTGGCATAGTCTGCAATTGCTCTTTTGCTTAAGGTCAAATTTAGCCAACATGTGCTTTTCTGCCCAGAGGCCACACTATCTTATTGCCAAGCATTTCCAGGATCACTGTTGCGATAATGTATATCAGCTTGTTGGTCTCAGTGATGGTCATAGTAGGAATTGTTCATATTGCTGCATTCATATCTTCTTGGAGATTTTCAGGAGGTACTTCGCACAGGGTAGTTGGACACAGTGGTTCACGGTGTTCAGCTTTGTTAATATCTTCAATTTCAGGTCAGCTGCTCGTGCATTAAGCTCTTGCTCACAAGGGTATGTTGCTGGGGGGTTCCCAGTCTCAGTCTCTAATCTGGGGGATGATGCTAACCCCCTGACCTGGCATCCTGACTCTTTCTTGCCATAGCATTTGTGATGTATCTCATCAATCTGTAGTTGTGATAGCAATTGCTGTTTGCAGATATTGGAACATTGAGTTACTAGTTGTTTTGGCATTACTGTAGATGTTGGGTATTGAAGCATCCATTGCTCTCACATCCTTCACATGCAACCCCTCTCTCTGGGGTTACTTGCCTAGTAGCATTCCAGCAGTCCAGTGTTCTCAGCTCTTGTCCACAAGTGTCTTGCTCTTGTTCCAGTAGCCCATTTCTCATCAGGTTGCCCTGGTTCCTCAACAACTGATATGACCCTTGTTAGACCGGGCAACATCCAAGCCAGCATGACTTGGGTTTTTCTGTATCTCATTTATGAGGTAGGCAGGTAGCATTAAGGGCCTTGCCTATCGGCCCTCACTGGAGTTGTCCCATATATAGATGTGTGTGTGTGTGTGTGTGTGTGTGTGTGTGTATACAGTGCCCACCTTGATTATTGGTACCCCTTGTAAAGATTAGATAAAAAAAATAAAATAGAAAGTTAGAAAAAAATTCACTTTTTGGTGAGGTCACTTCATTTCACGGTGAAAAAATGAAAAGCATTATTTGAAAAAACTTTATTCAGAGAAAAACAAATCCCTCATCAATAAATATTTTCAACAAAAACATGTGCTACTATTATTGGCACCCCTGCATTTAATATTTTGTACAACCTGAAAAAGTTTCCCAAATTGAAAGATATTTCCCTTTTGTAGGTATCTAAATGAGAAGTAAAGTTCTAGCATTTTAAATTCTGCTTACTCCCAAAAGTGAAATGGGAGAAAATCACATTTAAAGATTCCATTCCAGTACTACTGACTGACACCCTGCCTACCTCTACGTTTCTAAACTAATCTACTTATGGGTAAACATTACTCCAAATTTTAAAGAATTATACGTTTACAGTGGGGATTGAGTTATCATTTTTGATTTATCAGCATCATTCACATCAGACTCAAGAGTTTTATCTTCTGAAGCTGGGACATTTAAACAAGAGCATAATCTTCATAAACATGGTCATTATTTTAACCCAGTTAATGGTATAACTGTCTTCAACTGGTAGAAACTAATTTGTGCACACAAACACCTGAAAATGTGGCAAATTTCCTATTTATTAAGGCTCACTCTAAACAGTACAACACGTTTTTTTTTTGTCTATGTGAAAGAAGCAGGTGGCAGAGTGGTGCAGTGGTTAACACTGTTGCTTCACAACAAGAAGGTTCTGGGTTCAAACTTGCTGGTTGACTGGGGCCTTTCTGTGTGGAGTTTGCATGTTCTTCCTATGCCTGCATGGATTTTCTCCTGTTGCTTTAGTTTCCTTCCACAGTCTAAAGACGTGCAGTTTAGGTCAAGTGGCTACTCTAAATTGCCCATAGGTGCAAATGTGTGTGTGAAGGTCTGTCTGTCTGTCAGTGTTTGTCCTGCAATAGATTTGTGACCTGTCCAGAGCGTACCCTGCTTCTCACCTGAAGTCAGCTGGGATTTACTCCAGCTTCCCCACAACCCTCAGTGGATAAATGGTATAGAAGTGACTGAATAAATAAAAGATGCAGTCCTCCATTTACCTTGTTCTGCAATCAGATTACACATTTTTTTGTGAGTGTTATAAAGTTTGCATGTATTTTTACACATGCAAGCATTTAATAACTTAAGGTCTTCATAAAACAAGAGTGAACCAAGACATGTGAGGAAAATGGTGAGGCTGTGAAGTGATGAACTTGAAGCCACATTATCCACAGAGTCTGTGTGCCTGCATATTTGCATTGCACCCTCACACAAGACACATTTTATTACAGTGTATTAATTAGTAATTCTTGGTCTTCAAAGGAATATTGGTTGTGGCTCCTATTTGTTTGAGATGAAAAATCTGCAGCCACACTGGCCTTTGTGGATAAAATTGAAGATGACTCTCTGAAGAAAGAATTGTTGTTCTAAATAGGATGAGAATCAGCTCTGAGCATAGTTCCTGATCCCCAAAGAGTGCAGAAGTCTCTGTGTTGAATCTGTTGAAGAAAAAAGATGAGAAAAAACTGAGGCTGTTTCTGTAGAATGAATAGTCTTGCACTCTGGTTGATATTTGTTGCATTGAGGGAGGCCTCTTAAAGTTTAACAAAACCCAAAAATAAACTCCGGTATACTGACAGATAATATCCATACAAGACATGTTTGAGTGTTCACTTATTCATATTTGTATCTGTATACTGTGTACAGGTTTTATTTTAAAAGAAAAACAATGTCCCTGTGTGATGTAGTAGCCCGTCACGAAGTGGGGCACGCATGCGCGTGCACACACACACACAGCTGAAGTGAACCTGTTTTCATTCTCACAATAATCACCATTCATCCCATTTCAATTGTACTGGTCAATTAGTCATTTTAGGTCATCAAGGATGCACACTTGCCTTCCTAAATAACCACTTTACTTGCCATAAAATCATCTTTGGGTTTTACTCACCACTTCGCTCTATACTTCATCTGCCATCCATGCCACATTTATTTAAAGGTCATAGGCAACGGTTTTCAATTTATGCACATTTGAAACTTTGTATGTTAAAAAACCCTCTGAAATTTTCTTCTGGTCCCAAGAACTATTGTTAATAAGTAATAATTAAAATAAGTTCGTGTGGATCACGGTGAATTTCTGTTCGGCAATTTTTGTGACCACTCAGCGCTTGACATCATTCAAGACAAACAAACCACTTGAGTTGAGTCCACTTCCATTTACTTGCATTGCCGTTCGGCTTGAGTGCAGATGTGCATTCAGGAATTTCCAAAGAAAAACCATGCCTTATTGTTGTGCAGTGAACTGTAACAACAGGACCGGTTCAGGAAGACATTTTTACCTTTTTCCAAGAGAGGAGAAGAGGCAGAGAGAGTGGACTGGCTTTTTCCTGAAGAGGAGAGGAGGCAGAGTGAGAGGGTTGGCTTTTTCCAAAAAAGGAGAAGAGGCAGAGCGAGTGGGTCGGCTTTTTCCGAAAGAGGAGAAGAGGCGGAGAGAGTGGATTGTGCGCATGAAACAAAATCAAGCAGTCAAAGAAGAAATGGACCAGCAAAAAGGAGAAGATTGGAGGTAAATATTCTTAAGCAAAAAGGAGAAGATTGGAGGTAAATATTTTTACCTTTGCTTGCAATTGACAAGTCAAGAATCCTGAGGTATCCTGTACAAATCATTATGGAAATGAGACAAAGGGATTATGATGAAAGTAATCGTTACCTGTGTCCACTAGGGAGGGCGGTTTAATTATTCTTCAAAAGGGCTCTTATTTAGTCTTAGGACGAAAGTAAGAATTTATCATAATTACCAGGATAAATCATTTGGGCGCGAGTCTTGTTGAGGTCCGGGATCACCACAATCAGAGTCAGCTGAGTCGCTGTCCGATTCCGAGGCCGCACGGTCACACCAGTGAGCCACATTAACCAACTGCTTCACAACGACCATAGGTTCATACATATATGGTTTCACCTCTCGATATTCAATTTGGAGAGTTCCTACTTCAAAATCGCTATTGCTTTCAGACATTTTACACAATCTCTCACGACCAAATTCCGTACACATGTGCTTGGTTTGCAAGTAAACACAAAACTGCTCCTAGTCTGTTTGGCTTAAATGACGTCATGATGGCTGTCCCCTGGCAGTGAAAGTGCACATAAATGTAAACAATTGGAAATTGGCCAAAACAGTATATTTTAAATGTTTTATTCAATTTTAGGGTGCAAATTAGACATGAGGAAGATTTAATTCACTTTTTGGGTCGTTCTTCTCAAAAATAAAATTGATATTCTACATTTCACCTCCAACCATTGTCTATGACCTTTTATAGCCTGAGTCACAGCTTGTACAGTTGCAGTCAGAAGTTTACATACATTAATCGCAGACATGAATGTCATGGCAATATTGGACTTTCAATAATTTATTTGAATTGTTAATTTTCCTGGGAAGAATGACTCACTAATTTGTACAGCATGCATCTTTAATTGGGGGGGACGAGAATTTGGTTTTCTGAAATCAACACTGAGCCACATTTATACATGCAGGGTCAAAAATATGCATACAACACACCTAATATTGGGTTAACTGTCCCTTGATAAGTTTCAACTTGACCAGATGGTTTTAGTAGCTTCTGGCAGAATTATGGTTGGATATTTGATCACTCTTTTTGGAAGGATTATTAGAGTCCGGCTAAATTGATTGGTTTCCTGGCATGGACCTGACTTTTAAGTATAGTCCACGTATTTTCAATAGGGTTGAAAAGGCCTCCAGAAAGCTTTTTCTTAGTCCATGTGGTCACCTGCAAACTTGACTCAAGTTTAAAGGTGTCGATTTTTGGTGCAGAGGTTTCTTTCTTGGACAGCAGCCTCTCAGTCCACGGAGATGTTAAACTTGCTTGACTGTAGACAGTGACACTGGTGTTCCAGAAACTTCTAGCTCATGGCAAATGTGTACCTTGGTGGTTCTTGGGTTGTTCCTAACCATTCAAACCAATTTCCTCTCAGCTGAGGCTGACAGGTGGGGTCATCTTCCAAACCTTGGAAAAGTGGCTACATCTCCCAATAACTTGTACTTGTCAAACAGTCCCTGAGGATGGATTCCCTTTTGAGTCTGGTTCCTCTCAAGGTTTCTTCCTTGTGTCATCTGAGGGAGTTTTTCCTTACCGTAGTCACCATTTATCAGGGATAAAATTAGCTTGTATGTTTAAAAGTCTTTTTTTTTTTTCTTCTCCCTGTAAAGCTGCTTTGCGACCATGTCTGTTCTTAAACGCGCTTTACAAATAAACTGATGTGACACTTTTTTTTTTTGGTAGGCACAGAGAAGCTATCAGCTGTATAGACAATCAGGATCACAAAAAGTTAGGTAAGAGGCCTTTGGCAAGTTAAGACATTTCGGAACATTCAGCACTACTGAATTAATAAGCTAAGTGGCTATATGCATATTTCTGACCCTGTATGATTTTTGAAAACCATTTGGGTATGAAAACCCAAAATAAATGAAAAATGTATGTTCCAAATTCTAGGTTTTTTTTTAACCTATTAAAGAGCTGTACAAATCATCTCAAAAAAGAAAATTTCAAACAAATCATCGAAAGGTCAATATTGTCATGACAAACTTTTGATCACAACTTTTAAACTTTTGATCACAAAGGTATGAACTTTTGATGACCAGTATTTGTATGTGAGCTTGAGTGCAGGGTAGTCACTAGCATGTGTTCAAAAAGTTGCTAGACTGACATAAGGCAGAAAATGCCTTCAGTATTAAAATATAAGAAGCACCATGAAAGGTAGACTGCCTTTCAGATTAAGTATAGGTCATAAAGAATTTTCCCTGACACCCAATTATTTTGTTTCATGGACCGAAAGCTACTGAATTCGAATCACAGACTTCCAATTTTATTAGAATATTTTTAATAGAACAATTAATGAACTTGGGGCCACATGGCCCTAAATTCTCTGCCATTTCTGCCTGCTTCAACATGACCCGATTCAAGAAACTAGGTCATGCATTATGTGGTGGGCTTTCCCCGTTTGTGCAAGGCATTGTGGGATAAAAATTTGAAATGGGAGAGGAAAATGGAGGACGTGAATGTATGAATGAAGCGTGAAAAACCGGCTACAGTAATGGAAAGTGAGAAAAGGCATTATGTTGCGAAGGAAAGGAAATTATGTTGCTGGACTGTGCAAAGCGAGCGATTTCATGCACATTATTTGCTAGGGAATCCCCTCAAATTAAATAACTTCCCAGCCATAGAATGGTGTGTGTGTGTGTGTGTGTGTGTGTTTGTTTTGGGGGGTGAGAGATATTACAGAAATAAACATGTATTACAGTGACCAAATTTCAGAGGGAATTAAATTTCACAGATTTTAATGAAATCGAAAGGCAATCTCACTTGAATGTATACATGTGCAAATGTAAAGTATGTAGCTGACGTTGAGGCCTGTGCTCATTGTCATGGTGACCCTGGGAGTTAGCAGTTCAATTTGTATAAAATTGTTAAATCGTGTGCATAAATACGTGAAATCATGTCATTTCTTTTGATATGTGTATTCAATGGATATTGTTGCATAACCGTAAATATCTTTATTATATCATGTGACCATTGAGTGGCTTGTTTATATGACCCAGAAGTTCTAGTGCGAGAGGACTTGAATGGCAGAGACATGAATTTTAATGCTCCTGGTTATACAAATTCTACTCCTGGTTTACGAGGCGAACATGGTAAAATGTTTTTAAGCATTTTTTTTGTACTTGAGTTTTGTAAATGATCTTCGTTTGATTTTGCATGTGAATGTATGTATTTGTTTGTTTTTTCTATTGTCTGTCTGTGTAGTTTTCATGGTGTGCCAGAAATAAATGTATGGACATCAGTAGAAATATGGACTGATTTTTGTGACCAGTGGGTAATTAAAGTATGCATGCACAGAAACTCCGGGTAGGATATCTTGATAAGACTGTGTCAAAATGACCTGTTAATGCATCATTAAAATGTGTCTAAAATTAAAAAAAATTTTCCATGGTGCTTGAAAGTTTGTGAACCTTTTTAGAATTTTCTATATTTCTGCAAAAATTTGACCTAAAATATCATCAGATTTTCACACAAGTCCTAAAAGTAGATAAAGAGACCCCAGTTAAACAAATGGGACAAAAATATTACACTTGGTTATTCATTTATTGAGGAAAATGATCTAATATTACTGTAGAATTTGCACAGGTGGGTGGAGCACAGAAGTACGGCAGGCTCTGGCCTGAAAAGCGTTATAATAAAGAGTTTTTGGAAAC
>JAODVO010000023.1:24368915-24379054 GCA_025400055.1 Notarius lentiginosus | reverse complement strand
ACTTTTCTTAACTGTTGGTATAAAGATATTTATTTTTATTTTGCTTATTTTTTTAAAGCTATCACACTGTAAAAAAAAAAAAAAAGATTTGTTGTTTTAACTTAGTGCGTGCAAGGACTGCCTTAAAATTTTGAGTTCACTGAAATTAATATGGTAAGTTCACAACAATTTAACTTGCTATGTGAATTTCAGTGAACTCAAAATTTTAAGGCACTAACTTTTTATTTGCACTAACTTTTTATTTTTATCTGCAGTCCCAGAATTGCAGCACACGTCGGATCAACAGTTTAAAACCCATATTAACTTGTGAGGGCATTTGTGAAATCGAATCAGCAGCCCTAGTTCTATTTGTCTTATTACACCTTTATTACATCGTTACCAGCGTGTGCAGAATCCTCCTCCCTTTTTCCTTTGGAGTGATGTGGAGTCGGAGCCCCACCCAGACAAGAGGTTTAACAACTCAGGACTTGGCTGCTCCATCATCCCATGGTGCACGAGAACTTGCTCTGCTTTGATCATGAAACGTTCTGATATTCGCTCTTGAACTCGCGCTATGGCAGTGGGTGTAATCAGGTGTCAGCACTGAGATCTGAGCTCTGCCGCTTCTTTAGCTCTTGGAGCCAGTGTGAGAGACAGAATGACAAAGATGTTAATGTTGACTCGGTGATTAAGGTGCTTTTGCTCTACATCTTTAGAGATGCGTAGTGTTTGCTGCAGTGGATGTGTGAAAAGGATATGTGTTATAAGCACCTACTGAGGGAGTAGTGCCGTACACACACACGCACATGCACACGCCCACCCTCAATATTAATGTGTCCACAATTACAACACATTTAATTAGTAAACCAGTTTGCATATGGAAGACCTTATGTTAATTAGCATTGCATACACAAGATTTTTTTTTTTTTTTTAAACTGAATATTGGCTGGATTCAAAGGATTCTTGTCTGAAGGATCTTTCTTTCATCTTTTTTTTTTCTGCGTTTATATGATATTAGGTGTCATACTTGAAACAGGTCTGCTTGATGTTTTGACCCTTGATGAAATTGGGATATCCGTAATTGATGAGCTGTTGCTTGTTTATTTGATAAACGTATGCTCCTGTCAGAGACGTTGTAATAAACAAGCTGGAAGTAGTGTCCGCATTCTCCTCCTGCAAGTTTACCATGCATTTATTTATTTATTTATTTATTTTTATTTTTTTTACATCCCCTCAGCTGAAAATAAGCTAATGACTAAATCAATCACGAAACTAATTGGCTTTGGCACCAAGCTTTTAAGGGAAGGGATTGTATGAAGGGTGCTTAGTGCAGATTTGGGCCACAGCCCGCTCAGTGCTTACAGGATCTCCAGGGATCCTCTCGGGGCATTGCGCATAGTGTGTGGAAACCGTTTTGTTTCTGTGCTGGCTGTAATAGCGAAAGGGCTGTTGTCCAGGTGGTTCGAGTCTTCAGCACTCACCAGCTGACTCGAAACGTTTCAGGCTGTTTACTGTGGTGCCATGACAACTCCACATCCAGTCAAAAAATGTAAAAAAGCTGGAGCTTGCATGATTATTTATATGTTTTAATACAGCATGTTTGCTCAATGTTGTAGGTGTTGATATCCTGCTCTTTTATAAAACTGAACGGAATGTACTGTGGTGAGCTCATGCACATTTTATCAGCTTATTACTGAGAAAAAAAAAATTGCTATACAGTCCCCTGTTTTTGCTCTACGCTGAAGACATTTGGGTTTGAGATCAATAGATGAAGATGAGATGAAAGATCAGTTTCAGCTTTCATTTCCTGATATTTATATCTAGACGTGTTGAACAACTTGGAACATGGCACCTTTAGTGGCAGACCACCGAGTTTTTAAGTGAGCAAAAGTATAGGAACAGACAGTCTTGAAGTAAATAACACTCGGTGTTTAGTTGCACATCCTTTGCTTGTGGTAACCGCATGAAGCTGGTGACCCACTGACATCACCAAACTGTTGTATTCTTCTTTGTGATGCTTTTCCACACTTGTACTGCAGCTTCTTTCAGTTGTTTTGGGGGTTTTCTCCCTTCAGTCTCCTCTTCAGGAGGTGAAATGCTGCTCAGTTGGGTTAAGCGCCGCTGATTGGTTTCGCCAGTCTAAAAGCTTCCACTTTTTCCCCCGATGAAGTCCTTTGTTGTGTTGGAAGTGTGTTTTGAGTCATTGTTTTGCTGCACGATGAACTTCCTCCCAATTAGATCTGATGCATTTCTCTGTAAATTGGCCGACAGAATGTTTCTGTCGACTTCTGAATTCATCGCGAGTTACAGCATCAGTAAAGATGAGCGAATCCGTTCCAGAAAGAGCCATGCAAGCCTTAGCCATGACACTACCTCTACTGTGCTTGACTGATGAGCATGTATGTTTTGGATCATGAGCAAATCCTTCTTTTGTTTTTCTCCCGTCGGCAGCTCTCTGGTCTTCATGTTGGTTTATCATTTTTAACAATGAATGCAGTCTTCACAGGTGAAACCCAGGGCACAAACAATAAGTAGACATTCAGTGCTTTTAATTGTTCAATCAATCAATCAATCAATCAATCAATCAATCAATCAATCTAACAGGGCATACCTGGACAAGAAAAAACACCTGCATGTCACATATTCCACTGTTTATGATCACTGGAAAAAAGGGTGCCATGTTCTAAGCTGTTTAACACATCTAGATTTAAATATCAGGAAATTAAACCTGAAATCCTGTTGTCTCGTATTTGTCTTCTGATCTCAAACCCAGATGTCTTCAGTGTATTGTGAAAACAAAAGAATTGGCCTTGCCATCCCAGTACTTTTGGAGGGGAATGTATTCTGTTTGCCTTCCTTATTCAGTAGACCTTTTGACAGCAAATGGTTAAGATCATTTTAAAACTTTCATCTTTATTTATCTTTCTGTTGTAGCGAATTGATTTAATTTGACTCACTTTTCATGTTTTTGACTTTCTAATAGGCCTAATGCCAGATCTAAGAACAAACCTGTTGGTCACTTTATAAATAATGTTTTAGAGGCATTAACTGTTTGTAAGGTGCTATAGGGCCAGCGAGTGCTGATTAACAATGAAAGACAAGGCAACATGGGAAATGCTTCCTGAATTACTCAAATATGTACTTGACTATCTGAATACTCTTTTCATGTTAAGAGCATAAACACAATGTGTGATTCATGGTTCATAGTGACGTAAAAGAAAGGAGTAAACAAATGGGTTGATTTAATGTTGCATTGAGCCAAGATGGCAATTTTGAGTGCGTTTGTGTAATGACGATTGTTTATCCTGATTTGAAATGATAACTTGAGCATTTTTAAGACCACAGTATGCTACTTGCTGCTTGTTGAAGTAAAGTTTGTGTTTCTCTGACGCCTCGTATGGTGTTTAGACCTCTGGCCCCTTCAGTACAAATTAAAATCAGCTTAATATGAGATGCTTGATTAGCACAATTAGCTCTCATTAAACAATGAAGCTGGGATTCAATCAGGTTTAATTGCATGCACAAGTGCAGGAAGCGCTCCCCAAGCTCATGAAGTGACATTAAAAAGTGATTCAATCTTTGTTCTATTGTAATAGGAATATATTGGCTATTTCAGAGTCTGCTGGTGGAGGCTTTGGAAGAAGTGGTCCATCTTGATCTTGTCCACTTGTGCCTGAAGGCCCCTTTTCTGACAGGTAAGCAGGTTGTGCATCATCTCTACTGGCCACAGCACCCAGTTCTCATTTTGATAAGTGAGTTCATGACATGGGCTCTGCATTTCACAGGTGCCTTTTCGCCCATTTTCTGGTCCTACATTACAGCGAAATGGCTCAAAACATACAGGCAATGACACTCACCGAAGATGAAAATGGAAACTTTTAGAGTGGCCAAGTGTAAACATTAAAGTTGAGGTATAAGAAAACGAATTCCAAACCTGTCACAGAAACTGGAGGGATTGCATCTTGCAGGAACTGGCTAGGAGTCTCAGTTTCACACCATATTTAAGGTGTGTTTGTCTGGTGCCTGTTAAATTGCTCTTCACACACCTTGACTCGAACTGCTATGTTTGCGACAAACAAATAAATGCTACACAACAATTAAAGAGGGCACGGCGTTGTAACGACATTATTCATCGTTTGTTTGTGAGTAGTTTAGTCATGTTAGCTGTCTGTGTTGTTATGGTGTAAATAGATCAAGGCTTGTTAAAACATGCTCAGAAAACATGTGTTTTACGCCTTGGCTCTCCATTTTATCAGTCTTGTGACCTGGACAGCGTACAATTTGGCTCATGGCAGCAACCAGCAGCTGAAGTAACCAAATTACATAGTCATGGCTTTTTAATGGCTACATTGGTAAATGGGTGTTAATTAAATGATGCAATTTATTCTCCATCCACACCCTCCATCTCGCTTCATGGCAGGGCTGCCGCGGGACTTGTGCCAGCATTCAATAAGTGCACCCAGATGGCACTCTCCTAATACCCATTTGGTTACAGAGTACTTCTTTAGGAATAACTCCACCACCAGCAAGTGATGGGTCAACTGAGTGCCTGTTGCTCAGTCTCTGGTTAGCGTACGCAAATCCGCTAATATTTTGCCATACGTAAATATTTAATTCTGCCTTCTCACAGATTTCTTTTGCTCTCATACCAGAGCACAAACTTATTCTGTCTGTGCACAGTTTTGACTTACTCAGGCACCAAATGGTATATGTACTTGAAATTACATTGCTGCGATGCACACAATTACATTGATGCGAAATAAGGATGCACACAATTAAACTAAACTCGCTTGTCCATTTACATTTTCATTGGTGGGGAAATAATAAGTAAGACCAAGGTGGTATTGGTTTGAATGGGAGATTATTAATAATTTAGTATTCATTAATTTTGCTGGGTAAGCTAAAGGCAGGGAGGTGGCACAGTGGGTTGGCATAGTGCGTTGCTGCCTTGCCAACTCGTCGTCGGCTGTCCATCGCTAGCGATGATGACTGCTTCATTAGGATACACAGAAACGCAGATGGGCTGCGAGGCCTGCGACAGAGTCGTCCGCAGCGGTGGCACGAACGGCCTGGCTGAGCTGCCATGGAATGTCTGGCTTCGTGAGCCCTCGTATACTCCCTTTGACGCTTGTGTTCAATTGCGGACACTGAGCTTTTAACTATGCTTTGCCATGTTGCTCTATCCGAGGCATCCCTTTCCCACATCTGATCGATAATTCCGGCATTCTTCATGTTCCGCTTCAAGACGTCTTTGTACCTCAGTTTCTGTCCTCCTTGTCTCCTCTTTCTCCGGCTCAGTTCTCTGTAGAAAATGGCTTTGGGTAGTCGCGTGTCAGGCATGCACCAGATGTGTCCAGCCCAACGAAGTTGGGAGGCTGTGATAAAGGCTTCCACGCTTACTATATTGGCTCGCCTGAGGACTTCTACATCAGGGACCTTGTCCTGCCATCGTATTTTGAGGATTTGACGCAAGTGTCGAAGTTGTAGCCTGGTCAGTTTCTTGAAATGTTTACGGTAGAGCGTCATGCATTCGGTGGCATAAAGCAGAAATGGTAAGACTTGGTGGTTTTCTTGATGTCACGGCAAGACCATAGTTGCTTTTGTAATGCACCAAAGGCTTTGGTGGCAGCTTGAATCCAGCAGTCTACCTCCAAGTCTGATGAGTTTGTGTTGGTAACTGCACTGCCGAAGTAGATGAAACTCTCAGAACTCCTCAGAGGTGTTCCATTGACTGAAACAATGTTGTTTGACGTTGCCTGTGGCTCAGGTGAGGGTTGGTACAGGAGTTCTGTTTTTGTGGTACTGAATTTCAATTCAAAGAGGGTTGCAGCTGTGGCAAAGCGATCAACGATTTCCTGCACGCCATCCAAATCTGTTGCTACAAATGCAGAGTCGTCTGCATACGGCAAGTCTTGCACGCAAATTTGCCAAGTTTCGGTTGAGGACTTGAGTCTGGCAAGATTGAAGAGTTTGTCTTTTGATCGAGTCCTGATGTAGACTCCTTTATCTAGGTTAGTGCCCATAGTCTCTAGGACTGCTGTAAGGTAGAGTATAAACAATGTCAGGGCAAGAACGCCATGCTTAACAGGAAAAGCTTCACTCATGTCTCCTCCGATCGAAACCTTCCCAGACATGTTCTCATGGAAGAGCTTAATGAGCTGTATCAGTCTTTCCGGGCATCCAAGCATCTCTTGGTCTTGGCTGGGATGCCGTCTTGGCCGGGTGCTTTGCCACATCTAGTATCCTTGAGTGCTTTCTCAAGCTTGGTACACAAAGTTCTTCTCTTGTTGATCTCCTCTCAAGCCAGTGATGTCTCAGGATCGTCTGACCCTTGCTGATTTAGGAGATTGGAGAAATGCTCCTTCTTCCTTTTCTTTTAATGTCTTCCTGTTTTTTTTTTTGTTTTTTTTTGTGGAGTATACTAACTTTTCACTGGTGCCACTACATTGCTTTTTGGTCCATAGAGAGTCTTCAGTCTGGCCAACAATCCATGGTAGTCCTTCCTGTCTGCCAGTTCCTGTAGTTCCTCAACTTTCTTGCACCACCATCTGCGGCTCAGAATTCTCGTTGCACTTTCACTTTTAATAGCTTTGAAAGCTTTCATGCTTTTTCATGAAAAACTCTGGACCTCCAGACCTGATGCCAAGTGGTGCACAAAAGTGCCACAGACCTGACGGGTATGGAAGTTGCCCGGCAGTGACCACCAACTTGCTGAGTGATGCCATCCGTTGGCCAATTTGAGTGGCTCTTCCACATGCCATCTGGCCTCGCCGACTCAGTTTCATGGTCCTGGGTTTGATCCTGAGCTCATGTTATTGTCCGTGTGGAGTTTTCAGTGCATCTCCTCCCCGTGCCTGCTTGGTTTTCCTCCAGGTTCGTGCGTTTCCTCCCACCTCATAAAATAAAACAGTATATAATTAATATGCAGGCATGTGTATTGCTTAAGATAAATTGTCCCGGTGTGTGTGTCTCCGGTGCCCTGCAATATACTGGCATCCCATCAGGGCTGTATGTCCCACCTTATTATATACCCTGTGTTCCCAAGATCCACTACAGCCCTGATCAGGATAAAGCGCTGACTGAAACTGAGTGAGTGAGTGAGTGAGTAAGCTCAGGAAGGTTTCATTGTGTACAAAACTGCGGTCTGTGAGGCAACAATCTAGCATAGCATCATCCAAGTGTTGTCGATTTCCCAGTGATCTGCCTTCCACATTTTAAATGAAATTTTACCTTCACCGCAGTATAATAAAAATGTTGATTTAATACATTTAGCTATTGTTCAACTGTCACTGTTTAAACATTTAATAGAGAGCTAATTTCTTAACTCAAGAGCATACTAGAAGCATTTTGTTGAGTGTGCACTTTAATATTAAAGTTGTATGAACAGAAATGCTCCAGTGCATATGCCCATAGGGGAGGGGGAAATCTCAGAAGAGATCTCCTTGTTATTTCTGTAGTTTTTCCAACACTGCAATGCAATCAGATGGAAATAAATGTGAGCTTTCTCTTGTCTCTCAACTTTTTCTGCTGACACAAAACACCCGAGTAATCTCACATTTCCTCTTGAGTTTCAACAGCGATCTCTACATCTCGTACTCTTCTCAGATCTGTCATTCATTCCAAATGCTTTCCAATATATTAGTTTACTACAAGCATTCTAATGTATGCTTAGGGAGACGTACAGATATACCGTAATGTCTAAGTACATTTGAAGACTAGTACAGTCGTGTATTTTCGATATGCTGGCATTTGTCAGTACACTGTGTGCCACATCTTCTAAATTCGAACTATTATTTTAGCTGTAAATGTAGTAATATGGGTTTAAAGAGTATTTGAGTTCGCCAGATAGTGAAATCTACTTACTTATCGTCCGCATTCAATGATTTTTGTTATGCGCGAGCAGGTTTTAATCGTGTTATGACAATATATTAACCGAAGTCTATATTTTATCAAACAGTTAAAACTGTATTTGGAGATGAGAGTTTATGCATCTCTTCACCCAACGCCTGAAAATACCTCAATTCAATAAATTATCCAAGGCACAAGAGACAGAAAGATGTTTTTACACATCATTCAGTAATCTCCCAGGCGGTACATTGGCAAAGTGTGTGTGTTCGAATTCAGCTTGATTTGGACTCCTTTAATCTGAGAGAAATCTCATGTCTTTGTGGGGTTTTTTCCTTTTTTTTTTTTGCTTTATTCTATTTCTCTTAAGAAAGTTTGGTGGCAAATCTGATATGTAAATGAACCACAAGTGAGAAGCCCCATTAAATCTCTAGAGATATCAAAAAGAAACCTTTAAGCAAAGCATTTTCAACTAGATGAGAACATTTTAGCCCGTGTAACCAAAATGTAGTTTTTGGTTTATATTACGTGCTTATCTCTGTGTCAAGTTGATATGTTCTGGTATCAAATTGACCACTTAGAAGTTAAAGATTTGCAACTAAGGACACCATGTTATTAAAATGGAAGACTATGTTCAGTGTTTTCAAGTTCATTTTCAAAAATCCTGTACTGTCGGCACGCTAGGTGTGAGGAAACTATACTGTGCTGTACTTTTGTAAAATCCAATCATGAGGAAAAGGAAATCCGAGCACAAGAGCTTTGCAATCTACCTGGATGGATTAGGACATGTTTCATTGGCAAGGAGAACAAATTTAAGCTCGAGCATCATGTTTGTGTGTGTATTAGGCTCGTGCAAAGCAAATCATGATATGTTTGAGTGTTCACATGTATTTGTGTATGAAAGCGAAATGATGGAGATTTATGAAACTGTTTGCGCTCTAAATTTGTAGGTGAAATAACATTGTAAACCAAAACAAATTATCTGTATTTGTATTAATGGATTAGTCCAGCCGGCGCTGACGAACGCCCCCCCGCCCATATCCTTTTCGTTGTTATTTCTTGTAGAATGTGGTTCAATTTGTAAGGCGTGTAGAAAACAGAAAATGGTTTGAAAGTGAGATTATTTGAATGTGCCGTTTGTTTCCCGAAAATGCAGATATTTGTAACTATTGTACAGGAAGCACGTACACGTTTCAGTTTTCATTTCAAACATGTCATTTTGCTCCGAAAATCTGTTGACTTTGCATATCGTGACCCTTTCATTTTTTTCCCAATGCACAGCCCATTACCAGCAGGAGAGCAGCATGCAGCCTTTGTAAACCAAAGTTGGTAGCTCTTTTGGGTGCTGAAATGACCCATGATGTGGTTTGAGATGGTGTGAATTCTGAGATACTTTTCTGCTTGCCACGCACTGCAAAAAATGATATCTTAGCAAGCGAAAACATCTTGAAAATGATTGAAATGATCCAGAATTTCCTGTTAGAAGAATACAAGACCCCAATTCTGAGATTATTAAACCTAGTTCTAGATCGCAACCAACTTATTCGAAGATGTCTTATGAAGTAAAAATATCTGTCCATGCAGCAAGATAATTTCACTAGTATTAAGTAATTTTCTCCTCAAATTAAATTTTCAATTTTTTGTCCTGTAGTTGTAAAGAGAGGTTATTTGAGTTACCGTAGCCTTCATATCAGCCCAAACCAGTCTGGCCATACTCTTTTTACCTCTCTCATTTAATAACTCATTCTCACTGAATGTTTTTCACACCATTCTTTGTGTGTGTGGGGGGGAAATATATATACACACACTTTGAACTAGTGCGTTTCAAACAATTAGAATATCATGAAAAAGTTCCTTTTTTTCCATCAGTTATTTAAGAAAGTGAAAATGTAGTATTTTCTGGACTCATTACATGTCAACTAAAATGTTTCAAGGATTTTTCTGTTTTAATTTTGATAATTATGGCCCACAGCACAACAACAACAAAAAATTAGAGGATTTCATTTCAAGTTCAGAGTAAAACAGTATGAATACCGTGTATCTCTCGATCTAGTTCAGTACACGCAACCACAATCATGGGGAAGACTGCTGACTTGACAGTTGTCCAGAAGATGATCATCAACACCCTCTACAAGGAGGGGAAGTCATAGAAGGTCATTGCTGAAAAAGCTGGCTGGAAAAGGTGCACAAGCAATGGGGATGAGCGCAGCCTTGAGAGGATTGTCAAGAAAAGTTGACTCAAGAACTTGGGAGAGCTTCACAAGGAGTGGACTGAGGCTGGTGTCAGTGTATCAAGACCCATCACGAACAGACAT
>JAODVO010000023.1:23525713-23537638 GCA_025400055.1 Notarius lentiginosus | reverse complement strand
CTAAATTGACCGTAGGTGTGAATGGTTGTTTGTCTCTATGTGTCAGCCCTGTGATGATCTGGCAACTTGTCCAGGGTTTACCCCACCTCTCGCCCATAGCCAGCTGGGATAGGCTCCAGCTTGCCTGTGACCCTGCACAGGATAAGCGGTTACAGATAATGGATAGATTTTTTTTTCTTGTAAATCTGGCTGTGTTTGCTTCAGTGTTCTACTGAAGCTCTCATGTGGAATAAGGATGAATCTGAACATATGCATAAGTGATTTATGTGAGTGGTAGCTGCCTGTAAGGCCTGGAACACATTCGAGGATTTTCAGTTCTTAACCGATTTAAAAAAAAATGTGGGAGACCATAGACATAATGACAAATTTAACTAATTTTTAATATTTTAATTGGAAGAACCCACACAACAGATGATTCAATCGAAACTCAGAACCACACACTTGGTAATTATACTGAATGATTTCAGAGTGGTGATTGTGAGGACTTGGAATCTCACAAAAACTCGCTCTCTAAAGTTTAGGGTTTGAAGTGCTCAGAGTAGCTGAACAAAAAAGGCAGAGCCCTCTTAAAAAAAATTAAAAAATAAAGACACTGAGTGTAGTGCATGCTCTTCTCATTGGGAACAACTGAGACATTGGAGCTCAGGGGGTAAAAAACTAGGGACACCCACTTTTATATATTTTGCAGTGTGAGCTGGAGGTGAGCTAGTGCAAGCTGCTGATACAAGCTCACATTGTGGTGTACACGGATGGAGGGGAGAGTGAAACCAGTGATCATTAGAAATGTAGTTATTTTTATACATTCACCGACCTTCCACTGTCTTGGGGATGCCGTGCTAAACATGACACTTCCTGATCAGCACACTCTCTGCTCAATATTCCAGCGCTGTTCCTTTCACACAACACAATTTCTAGTTGTAAATATCAAAGATGTTTGATATTTACGATTCTAAATCAGGGAGGCTCTGATCCAGTCGGTGACCTTAAGATTATGTCTGTAAACCACTCACACTACAGGAATATTTATTTGGGCAGATAATCCCTTCTGACCAGCCTCAAATAGGGAACACCCCCATGATTATCGGAAGGGGCAAATTGGACCCAAAATCAGCTTGATTATCCTCTAGCATGGGGCCAGCCTAACCTGTGAAACTGAAAGTGATACAACTACCTGGTGTTACAACCATCCCTGGTATCCTTTACTGTGGCATAGCATCGTAAAATGGGAGCTAAAGGATATAAAGAGAGTTGATACAGCTGGTCAAGAAAATCAGTTTATTAGCCCAGACAGATCTTGACTTGATCACAAATCAAAAAGAGTTCAATAAAATTTAAAAAGAACTAGTATCAGTACTATACACTGATGACAGGATCTTTATGATAAGATAAAAATAATGACTTCCAACAGATGAATAATGGAACTACTCTTAAGTTTTTGTATGAATCTAATCTATTCCCTGTCTCTTTGCATCTGTCTGTACACTTGCTTTATGCTGGGACAGGAAAATTGCAATACAATTGTAACCACAAAAAGCATACGCATTAAAAAACCCAAGTAAATAAATAACTAATTAATACTGCTGACAAAAACAATATACTTTAATGTAATGTATTAATTACTGACCCAGTGTTGAAAACCTTATAAAAGTGCTATAAGCCTGTGAACAGTGTCATTGTTAAATCTTTCCTGAAGATTTTCACTATAAACATTTTGATGTGTACTGTTAATTATTTTGTTAAATTGCAGCTTTTTACCACATGTCTTCTTTCCCAAAGTAGTGTAACTTCAAAGCTGATGAGTATTAGAGTAAAATGGCCTCTTTCTTGAGCAGACCCGTGACGGTTGTCTAGAGATTATTTTCTGCCTACTTATGGCAACTTTAGAGGTATTAATGAGCCATGAAGAGAAACAGGCTTTAGAATGAGGAACCTGACAGGACTGTGCTTACTGTATTTATCAGATGGCTTCCAGTTTTCTGCAGCTAAATTAAATGTTGGTAGACCAACCTACACATGAATGACACAAGGTGGTTTTCACTCATGTCAACAAGTATTGCAGTAAAAGAGATAGAGTGCTGGGAGGTGAAAAACAAATAGTTTCATACTGGGAGGTCTGTCAGATAAGCATCAGCTTCTTTTCAGCCTCTTTCTGGAGCTACATAGCAGGATTGAAAGGAGGCCAGATAACAGAGCTCAAGTCACTGAAGCCTACCATGGTCATGGAATACTCATGTGCACTTAGTGCTAATGCTGACCAGAGAGAGATCAGAATTCATTCTCTCTCTCTCTCTCTCTCTCTCTCTCTCTCTCTCTCTCTCTCAATTAAGAGAACTGCTTAATTAACTGCTATTTTACCGACTACCAGCTTTTGGTGAGAATAAGAATTAAATAAACTAATAATACATTAACACCATACCATGAGCTGGCCTAGTAGTTAACGTGTCTGTCTTTTGACATGCACTAATGATAACAGAGATGACATTGATGATAGCCAGAATATGGGACCTCCCTGCCCTTCCACGTGCTTGCATGGAACAGCTAAAGCAGGGAGGGTGGCAGCAGTGGAAATGGCATGAATTAAGGGACCTTCCCTTCCACATGCCTATGTGGAAAGCCTTGAGGCAGGGAGAGCACCTCTCTGCCCTTCCATGTACCTGTATATAATGGCTAAAGCAGGGAGGGCGGTAGCAACGAAAATGGAATGGATTAAGGATTTTAGCCTCATTGACAAGGGCGAAATTGCAATGGTTCGATGACTGGGTCAACACATCTCCAAAATTGTAGGTCATGGGGGTGTTCCTGGTAGTAATAGGCATCCGTCTATCTCGTGAGATAATGGGTTGCACATTAGTGGCAGTCAGTCCTGTTGAGAGCAGTATCTGGAGTGACTCAGCAGTACGATCCTTGTGTGACAAGTTTTCCCACACAGGTTGCAGGTGAACTGGGAATGTGGATTGGGTTTCTTGTCTTTGCTGTCTCTGCTTCCTGCATTGTCTTCTTTCTTCTGTCTGTTGCTTGAGCTTTTCCTCGCCTGTTTTGATGCCTTCATGTATAACATGACGCCAACCTCTGCGGTCACCAGCAAGTAGTTCCCAGCTATCATGGTCAATTCCAGTGAGTTTCATATCGTGCCTGCAGATGTTTTTAAAGTGCAGTGCTGGATGGCCTACAGGGCAAAAACCAGTAGCCAGCGCTCCGTATATGATGACCTTAGGAATTCAACTATCTTGCATACAGTATACATGCCCCAGCCAATGTAAACAGTGCTGGCAAAGAAGGAGATGCATGCTTTGGGAACTGGCTTGCTGCGGCACTGCAGTATTGATGATTTTATCTTGCCATGCGATGCTGAGGATCCGTCGTAGGCAATGAAGGTGAAAACTTTCCAGATGGTTTCCCTGTCTGGCATAAGTAGTCCAGGTTTCACTGCCATAGAGCAGCGTACTTAGGATGCAGGCCTGATAAACTTTAAGTTTGGTGTTCAATGTTAGCTGGTTGCTGTCACACACTCTCTTGCTTAGTTTGGCCAACACACCTGCTGCTTTTGCAATGTTCATGTTGATTTCTCTATCAAGTAGCAAGTTGTTGGTGATGGTAGAGCCCAAATAAGTGAAGTGGTCAGTGACATCAAGAATTTAATTGTCAATTCTGATTGATGGTAGTGCAGGGATGTGCTGTCCAATGACTTTGGTTTTCTTAATGTTGATAGTCAGCCCAAACTCCCTGCAGGCATGGGTAAACTGGTTGATAAGGGCTTGGAAACTTTCTTCAGTGTGGGAAATCAGGGTGGCATCATCAGCAAACAACAACTTTCTGATGAGTACAGAACAAACCTTTGTCTTGGCCCTCAGTCTGGCCAGGCTGAACAGCCTACCATCACTTCTGGTGTGTAGATGGACACCCTGTGTTGAATGTCTGAATGAGAAGTCAAGCAGCAGTGAGAAGAAGATGCCGGACAGAGTTGGTGCAAGGACACAACCTTGTTATGCCACTCTGGAATGTGAAGGGCTCTGAGACTTCCCTGTCATAGCTGACCACACCCTGCATGTCTTTGTGAAAAGAGGTGATGATGCTAATCAGCTGTGAAGGGTAGCTGATCTTCAGCAGATGGAACAGACATTTCCTGCTTACAAGATCAAATGTCTTTGTGAAGCCTATGAAGGCAATGTATAATGGCATTTGCTTCACTGAGCTCTTCCACAGTGGGCTGTGAGTCCAATTCCTCCAGGATGGGAAGGTCCACAATGCTGTCAAGTGCTTCTTGGGAGACAAAATTTTCTCTCAAGTAGAGGTCCAGGTAGTGCTCAACCCATCAGCTCATTTGCTTGTGTCTGTCAGTAATCACCTCTCCAGTCTTGGATTTTAGGGGTGCAGTCTTCTTTGTTGTTTTGCCAGTTGCTTGCTTAATGCCCTTGTACATGCTCCTGATGTTACCAGTGTCTGAAGCATGCTGAATGTTATCTGCAAGTTGGAGCCAGTAGGTGTTTGCACAGTGACTTGCAGTTTGCTGGGCCTTGCGGCGAGCATCTCTCAGTGCATGAAGTTTATGTTGACTGGGATCACACTTGTAGCTGATCAGTGCACTACGCTTAGCATCATTGACTGGTTCTAACACAGGAATGTTCGCTTCAAACCAGTCAGTGTTCTTGCACTCCTTCTTGCCATAAGTCTTGATTGCAGTGGTTTAGATGGTATTCCAAAGAGACTTCCATCTACCTTGCACATCAGGATGTTTGTCACTGATCAAAGACACCTTAAGCCATTCAATGAACTCCAAATATGTTCCTGGTATGCAGTGATTATCATCTATCAGAAAGTGGTCTTAAGGAAGGACAATCAGTGAACCACAGAAGAGAACCTGCACAACTGCTGAAAAAGTTAATGCTGGCAATGATTGAAAGGTATTAGAACACACAGCACATCACAGCTGCTTGTATGGGCTGAGTAGCTGCAGACCAGTCAGGGCACTCATGCTGACTCCTGTCCACCAGGAAGGTGCCTACAATAGGCATGTGAGCATTAGAACTGGACCATGGAGCAATGGAAGAAGGTGGCCTGGACTAGGTTGTGAGCAGACATCAATGATACAGAAATGACATTGATTAAAGTCAGACAGCATGAAAGGGGAGGAATTGGGGTGGAGGTGGTTTGCAAAATGGCTTGCAGAGGAAGCAGCAAAGGTAGACAGGTTAAAGCAGCTTAAATAATGTGCTTTATTAGAGATTTGCCAATAGAATGCATAGAAGGGAATCAGCTGAGCTGACAGCTGATGTGGGCTGGCTTGAGATCAGCTACAGTCAGCTGATATAGCTGGGATTAAGGACTGAGCTTCTTCCACTCGAGCAGTGGAAGAAGTGTCAGCTGGCAAGCATGACGATTCTTTTGGCCATGCATCAGCAAACCTATGATTATTGATAAAAAAAAACACAATATATTTGTATTACAAGAAAGTTACAAAAAAGTCATATTTAGTATGAAATTGTACATTGTGAAAAGTCTCAAATTTACAAGAAGAAAAGCCCCCCCCAACCAATGGAAGGGGCTGCATCTGTGAACAACCTAATTCCTAACGGAGATTCCAGGTTTCATTAAAGAATGGGATACAGTTCCATTTACTCAACAGAAGGAGGCCAGAACCAGCATTCAGATCTGCAGTCTGTGTCCAAGCTCACCATATCATGGAGTTCTCTACAGATTTAAAGAGGTCAAAAGCCTGGATACAAAGGAGCATCCCTGGGGAATAATACACATTGCATAATTAAGATGCCCAAACATAGAAACAATTCCCTTTTTAAATTTCTATTGCCTCCTGCACTTCTCATGACCTCTCTGAAACAATTTGATTTTTCCAAGAGGCAGTGAAGTTTGCATCTGGTTGCTGTCTAAGGTGATGCCTAGAAATTCTATATTCAAGTCAGGTTTATTTTTATAGCATTTTCAACAACAGACATTGCTGCAAAGCAGCCCCACAGAAAATTGAAGACTTTAAATATGAGCTAATTTTATCCCTAATTTATCCCTTATGAACAAGCCTGTGGCGACAGTGGCAAGGAAAAACTCCCTTAGATGGCATGAGGAAGAAACCTTGAAAGGAATCAGACTCAAAAGGGGACTGTAGCGAGATTCGGGTGTGGGTGAAGCACAGAAACATGGCAGGCGACTGTTTGCGTTGAAGAGGGGTTTTATTTTCACTGCTTTTCAGCATAGGGCTCCAAAAAACAACGAGCCCTCGGCGCCGACCTCCCCTTCTCGCTCTCCTTTTATCGGGCGTGGTCACTGAAGGAGACACACAAACACACGTTAATTCACAACAGGTGTAGTGACACGACCACTCACCTTCCCTGACTCTGCCCTCCATTCACAGACCACCGCTCGGCCATGCCCCCACTGCCACAGGGACCCACCCTCATTTGGGTGATAACAGATAGTGTGATAAAAAAAGACCTTGCTTCTCTAATGGTGTCCTATATAGTCACAAGTATAAGTGTGTAACCAGGAAAATCATTATAGTTTTAACATGAGGTCTGTTTTGTTGAAGTTATAAACTGTTCATTGATGCGTTGAGCTTCATCATTATGAAGAGCAGATAAATTGATTATTAGGCTCCTTTTTTTTCTCTCCCCCCGAAAATATTTACAGGGACCTATACCTATAGGGTTAATGTGAGTTATTAGATTGGGTGGTGACGTCATCATTCTGCAATGCAGGAGCTGGCCCCATGGCTAATTGGGAACATGGTGGATGTAAACAAACCCACTGTTGCTGGGAAATGCAAACTTGTAGAGGGAGATGACTGGACTCCAGGGCTTGGATTCATGATGGCAAGTGATGCAGGATAAGGCAGACAAGAAATTTATTTAGGTCTGTAGGTACAGCCACTGGGCTTAGACTGGTGCTCTTGGGCAGCAGAGTGGCCAGAGTTGGGACTGCACAGAGGTGCGGGCAGGGTTTTCGTGTTCGGCGGCTTCCCTAGGAGTAGAGGAGCTGAAAAGATCTGCAGCTGGGGGCTCAATGTGGATGCCCCCCATGACAATGCAAACAGTTCCTCAAGGGAAGCTCTAACTGGAGCCATGATGGGATTTATTAACAAGATTTCCAGGAGTCTGGGTGCAGGCCATTCATTAATGCTGAAAGCAGAAGACTCCTACTTACTAAACGAGAGTTCCGGCGAATGGAAATGGTGCTCTCTTGCAAAGGTAGGCAGGCTAAAGCAGTTTAAATAAGGTGCTCTATGAGAGATTTGCCAATAGAATGCATAGAAGGGAATCAGCTGAGCTGACAGCTGATGTTGGCTGGCTTGAAATCAACTGCAGTCAGCAGATGTAGCTGGGATTGAGGGCGAAGCTTGACTTCATGGCCTGTTAGAACTACGCTATGCTCAATTTGTGGAATAGGGATATTCACTGTATTTTTATTATTTACTATTTACTGTTTGATCTCAAATGCATTAAGAAGGCAAGAAATTGCACTCATTAACTTTTGACGAAGCACACCTGTTAACTGAAGAACATTCCAGGTGACTCCCTCATGAAGCTGGTTAAGATAATGCCAATAGTGTGCAAAGCATCATCAAGGTAAATGGTGGCTACTTTGAAGAATCTAAAATATGAAACATATTTTGTTTTTTTAGAACACTTTTTTTTGTTTACCCCATAATTCCATCTCTCTTCCATGTGTTACTTCATATTTTTGATGGCTTCAGTATTGTTCTACAATGTAGAAAATAATCAAAAAACAGAAAAACCTATGAATGAGTAGGTGTGTCCAAAATTTTGAGTGGTCCTGTAGATGCGATTTCAGAATTAGCAATATGCTTTGAAAATGCAGGAAAAGCAGAAGGGAAATGGACAGGACAGTGCAAACTAATCTATCATGGTTGGCCTTGAAATTACAGTACAGCCCCATTATGTATGTGTGATTGATTGATTGATTGATTGATCAATCATTCTTGTTTAAAGTTAAACACAACTGCCAGTTTTTTCAACATACTTCACCATTAGTCATTATGACGTTTCAAATCTACCTAAAGTGGCATAGTTTGGGTGTGTCTTTCTGTACCGGATTTGTTACACATACTTGAATATTCAACTGCCAACTTTGACATAAAATGTTCTCCAGTGAAATTCATACTGCATTAACTGTGTGTGTGTTTACATACAGTATGGCAAACAGTGACACTGACCTTTTGAATGGCACGCTATGTATTCTCTCCAGATAGTGGAGCATGGTTGTTTCTTTGCCCATCATCATCTCTGTATGGGCTGTCATTCACATTCGGACAGCATTTCCCAGAGACTCATAAAGAATGTCAACCGTCTATAACATTAAGTCACAGCATATTATACACTATTGTTCTGATACAGCAAGAATATACCAAAAAGGCAAAGCAAGAAGAGCTGTAAATGTGTCCACATCAAAGTAATTCTAGTGCAGTATATAGGTGTTTGAGCAATGGTGCAGTTTTTTTGTTTTGTGCTATATCCAACTCTCAGCAAATGAAACAATGATGTTGAAGAGGAA
This sequence comes from Notarius lentiginosus, assembly GCA_025400055.1. Classification (NCBI taxonomy): domain Eukaryota; kingdom Metazoa; phylum Chordata; class Actinopteri; order Siluriformes; family Ariidae; genus Notarius; species Notarius lentiginosus. Next base: position 23,529,118 of record JAODVO010000023.1, on the reverse strand, counting down.
ACATAATGTATTTTGATGGAGTTAAGGGACTGTCTTTTGGCTCAGGTTTTCTCTGATTAATCACTATCAGTTTGTAAATGTTGATTACATCTTTTTGTATAAAAAAAAGTAATGTTTGACGGTCACACAAAAATCTATTCTAAAGGCCAGTGCTTTTTTTTTTTGTTTACCCTTTGTGTGCGGCTCTGGGAAAACCCCTTTGAAGTCACTGTGGCTGAATTCTGGCAAACAGCTAAAAAAAAGATGGAAAATCCTGGTGATGGAAAAAAAGATGAAAAAATTGGGCTCACCACTCACCTCAAATTTAAGAAACCATAAATATATTTAACTTTTTTATTCTTACCTAAGCTATCCTTCTGCAAAGATTACCCTTGGTACGGAGCCACCTGGTGTAACATAGCAACTACTTAGGAACCCTCTATTTTCTGCCACAAAGCATTTAATCATGCACAGCTCTGACAGCTATGTTGTTGTTTTGTTCACCATTTTGTCTAATATTCTCCAGACCTGATTTTGACTCAGAAAATTTTTCTAGTGGGCATCTAAACTTCTTGTCCCTGCTTTGAAATGTGTTTGCACTTGGGAAATGGTACTCTACAGGAGAAACTCGAATGTTTGCTGCTTAGAGTTTAAAATCTTATCCAGGTTTATGCTCTGGTAACTACAGCAGTGTTGGTTGGAATCCACTGTTCCTAGAGCCATGAAATTTAAACAACATACCTTCAGGTGTGTTTGTTTATTTGGCGTCTTTACATGCTTGTTCTGGACCATCAACGATCAAGATTAGGCAACATAAAAGTCCTTGCATTTATTATGATAACTCTGTAGCAACATCCCATATGATTTTGGATGTGGGCAATTTAGTTTTTAAACTAAATTTAAATAACAGCATCACCTCTATTGTTTCTACATGGAATATTGGTCATTTCCATCCTTGTCAGCCACCTTCTCGTGATAACCTGATCAATGTGGAATGTTCTAGTCAGATTATCACTAACTGCTGTACACAACAAATGGTATTATGTAATATTAATGCGAGCTCTGTTAGGAACAAGACTGCTGAAATCTTTGTTTATATCTGTGAGGACAAGCCAGATTTAGTAGCTATTACAGAACATTGGTTATCAGGTAGTGACACTGCTGTGAGAACTGAATTATGCCCGGATGGCTATAAATTTCTTGATCACCCAAGAAATTTAAGTTCAATGTGGAAGGGGGATTGGGCTCATTTATTGTGAGTCGTTTGATGTCAGGAAAGTTGAAACAGGCAAAAGTGTGCAGGACTCCTATGAGTTTTCTGAGTGGATTGTTAAATTCTCACAGAGTACATGGGTTGTAGTTATCTACGTATAGACTGCCTTATTCAGAGGAACACCATGTTCCAATAAGTGTTTTTTTTTTTTTACTGAATTTTCAGAATATCTTGAGTTCCTTTAACTTTGCAAAGAGCAGCTGCTGATAACTGGCGACTTCAACATCCATGGGGACGACAGCCGTGACCCAGATGCTCAGAAGTTCATGGACTTATTAGAGACATTTAGACTGGAACAGCATGTCACACAACCTACACACCGTGATGGTCACATACTTGATTTTAATCATCACGTGTATATCTGAAAAACTCGTAGACGGGCCACCACTGGTTGGTCAATTTATATCTGATCATGCTGCAGTATCTTGCAGATTAGTATTAACCAGACCTGGTCTCTCTGTAAAAGCCATCAACTACAGGAAAATTAAATCTATCCAATTGGATAGACTGCGACAAGACTTGCAATCTACAGCATTGTGTATGGACAAGCAACTAGTCACTGCTTGCGTAAATGGCGAAGGACTAAGGCTGTTGTTGATCTCCCCGATTTTAAGGCTAAGAAAAATCATATGACCTATTTAATGAACACAGCCAGGTGGGAGTTCTATTCCAGGTTTATGGAAGATAATAGTGCCGACCAAAGGAAGCTGTTTTGTGCAGCTAAACAGCTGCTGGGCAGGAAAGATCAACTATCTTTTCCTGATCATCAAGACAAAGCTGCATTTGCAAGCAATATTGGCAGTTTTTTTTACTCTCAAAAATATATTTTTTAAAATTCCCATTTATGCAGCATACAAGATTCAAGGATGGAGATACTATCCACTCAGAAATGTATTTAAAAATAAAGGTTCTGCGTATCTGCTTTAAGGAGAACTGTGAAAATAATTGAACACACAATGGTAGGTTCTGCGTATTTAGCATATTGGAGTCAGTGGTTTCTAAACTAATGGGCTGAAGTGAGTTTTCCAATGCCGGTGTTCACTCGAGCTGATTCAGGCCGAGCACCTCGCACAGTGAGCTGAACAGATCCACACCCAAATACACCCGGCTCATACAGCAGAACACGCCAAGGGCCGATAGGATGATCAGCCCCCACTGCACCTTTGCCGTGAAGTATAGAGGGGCCAGTCTGAGACAGAGATGGGTACAGCCATCATGTGAAATTTCATACCAATACACAATAAATATATCTTATCAACAGATGGCCATAATCCTATACCTTCCCTGTGCAGACTCTGCATATCCATGGAAGTACTGATATCGTCCATAAATGTACAGGAACCCAAGGAAAGCAGACAGAGCTAGAGAATTTAAGAGTTTAAAAATAAAGCTTACATTCAGTATGTAAATGCTTCATTTAATCATTAAACAGCATCAGGAGGAAAAAAAAAAAGTACCAAACTGTACTTTTCCTTGTTGTCAGAGTGGTGCTGTAAAGGATCCAATGTGTTGGTTTAATAGCTTTAATATTGACAGTATCTTCAACATAGGAAAGTACATGTGATTTACCTTTAATTGACTTTTAAAGAGAAGCTTTAAAAAGGCACAAGAGTGGTCCCTCGGGTCCAATTATTCACCTTGATCCCCCCCCCCCCAACAACTATACTATATTCCCTTTTCAAAGTACCCTAAAGACGTACCCTCGATGGTACCATGTAGGCAACAAGGAAAAGTACCTTTATTTCTGAGTCCATTATGATGTAAAGCTTCCCAAAATGATTGAGAAACTGCAGGGATGATCAGCAAACTGTTTCTTCCTGCCTTTTTCTAAAACTTATCAGTGCACAGTATCAAAACTACTTAGAATTCCTGTAAGGTGTACACTGGCGCATTAGTGTAGTAACCTGTACCCTATTTTGCATTCGTCATAAAAAGTTTTTGTTTTCATGCAAATACCAGATGCCATGTTATGTTGTGACATGAGGCATAATTGCAGTCTTTTCCCTTCTTTTTCATCTGTTTTAAGTTGCTTACCTTGACTAAAGAAAAGTCCAGCCACCCAAAGCGTAATCACGAATAATGGGAAATATTCAGAACAATTTGCTCTGCAAATAAAACAGGAAAAGCACTCAGAATGTAGACAATTCAATACA
>JAODVO010000023.1:23484175-23494581 GCA_025400055.1 Notarius lentiginosus | reverse complement strand
TTTGGTCGGGCAGTTGCAAAATAAGAATTTCATTACCCAATAATAAACCACTGTGTCTGTTATTGTGTATATGACAATTAAACATCTTGAATGTGTCGGATGCGTTTGTGTGTCCAGATAAGCAGTTTGAATACGTGTGGTTTAAGCCACAGAGTAAAACCAAAAAATTGATATTAGATAGGTTATTTTAGGACAGACAGGTGTGCAGCATATGTGAAGTTGAAAGAAATGTATCCTTTTACAGTGCCAGGTTCTGTGCCATATGCATCCCTGGCAAAGGGACAGCAGGACAGGTGGAAAGATTTGGGGCCCTGGATAAAACAGTGTTTGAATGCTGCTGACTGGGAATACACCTCTGACCCATCCATGAAATATAGTCCAAGCTTGCAAGCATACCAAATTAGTTTAAAATGTGGCACTAATTAAAAGAAATGTTGAACTAACAGCTGATAGAGCCTGGCCAGGCAAACATGCAGGTTGTCAATTCACACAGCTGACTGCTGACTCCCCATGTTTCTCTGAGGTTCCACATGAGTTATGGGCCCAAGGTAAACATGATGTAGGCCTTATTAAAAGTGCCGAGCCAGTAGTAATAACTCCCAAGACTGACTTCAGTCCATGTAAACAACAGTACCCACTGAAACCCGAAGCAGTACCGGGAATTCAACCATTGTTCGAATCGCTGAAGAATGCAGGTGTAATTGTTCTGTGCATGCACTCACCAGTACACACTCTGATTTTCCCAGTTTAAAAAAAACAAAACAAAAACAAAAAAAACCCCAGACAAAGCCAGGTGAACCTGAAGAGTGGCATTTTGTACAAGACTTCCAAGCAGTAAATGCTGTGGTCCAGCCTAGAGCCCCAATATACCAAATCCATATATTATCTTGTCACAAATACCACCAGAGAGCACAAACTTCTTTGTGGTAGACCTGGCAAACACATTCTTCAGTGTTTCTGTGCATCCAGATAGTCAATTCTGGCTTGCATTTCACTTTGAGGGCAAGTCATACACATTCATGCATTTGTGTCAGGGCAACTGTGAGTTACCCACCATTTACAGTGAAATGCTAAGGCTAGTCTGCATAAATTGCAATTTGTTCAAACTGAGGTTAAGTTTTTGGGTCATGATATCTCTGCGCAAGGTAAGATGCTGGGAGAAGATAGGGTGGCCACGATCCAGAATTTGCCAAAACCTGTCCCAAAGGAACAGATGACGTCATTCTTAGGCATATGGTCGTATTGCAGAACTTTCATACCTAATTATGTTATTCTTGAGTCTCCCCTCAGTAGTCTGATCCATGGTAAAGGACTGCAGGCACATGATGCTGTCACATGGACAGATGAAGCTGAGGAAGCTTTCGTCAATCTCCAACTGGCACTCCAAGCCACACCCACCTTGGGCATTCCTGATCTGTCTTGTCTGTTCATTCAGACAGTAGAGAGAAAAAGGGTTGTATGATGTCTGTTCTCCTACAGGAACATGGAGGTAAGTTACAACTGGTAGCCTATTACCTCGCTAAACTTGATCCAGTAGCAACAGGGCTGCCCATTTGTCTATGGGCAGTTGCAGCTGCTGAAAAGGCTCTTGTAGCATCACATGATATTGTGGGTTATTCTAAACTAACACTCTTGGTCCCACATGCTGTCTCTATGCTCTTGCTTGAACAGAAGACATCTCACCTATCTACTGCTAGGTGGCCGAGATACAATGCTATCCTCCTGGAAATGCCCAACATCACAGTGAAATGCTGTACTGTTTTAAACCCAGCTACTGCTTCCTGTCAAAGGAGATGGGGAAACCCACTGTTGCACAGAAACAGTTAATCAGGTCTGTCCTCCTTGTCCTGACTTACAAGAGACGCCTCTTCGTAACCCTGACCTAGTCCTTTTCGTAGATGGCTCAGCTGTAAGGGATATGGCTACAGACCTGAATAAGGGGAACATGCTGTCATTACATATCATGAAATCCTGCTTTCTGGTTCACTTCCATGCAACTACTCAAGTTGCAGAGTTGGTTGCCCTCACTGAAGCATGCAAGTTAGCATGAAGGAAGACAGCCACAATATATACTGACAGTAGGTATGCCTTTGGGATAGCACATGATTTTGGCACACTGTGGAAGCACAGGGGGTTCCTTACTTCTACAGGAAAACCAATTACCCATCATACATTAATAACCTCACTCCTGGAAGCCATATTGTTATCTAAACAACTTGCCATTTATAAGTGTGATGCTCACACTAATGATACAGGTCCTATCGCCACAGGAAATGCAGCAGCAGATGCAGCGGCCAAGCAAGCCATGTCCCAAGGGCCTTCCAAACTCATGCTGAGCACCAACACAAATACTAACAATACTAACCTTACTGTGACACCTATTGCTGACTTATATGATCTACAGGTGAATGCTACATCAGAAGAATGCCAGATTTGGAGAAGAGCAGGTTGTATTCATAAACAAGGTATTTCGTATGGTCCAGATGGATTCAAGCCATGTATGCCCAAGTGTTAATTTCCCTTATTTTGTGAAATTGACACATGGTTGTTACCATGTGTCAAAGGAGGGAATGAGCAGTACCATTGCACGTTTTTGGTTTACAAAAGGATTCATGCATTTTGCCCAAAAGAAATTTGCGAGAAGTGTCATTTGTGCCACACACAATATAGGCTGGGGGCAACAAGTAGTATAGGCTGCACACCCATAACCACAGACACCATTTGAACACTTGTGGATGGATTTTATTGAATTGACACCTGCAGAAGGGAAAAAAACAACAACAACATTGTCTGGTAATAGTAGATATGTTCTCTAAATGGGTAGAGGCTATTCCCCACTTCCAAACATGCTGGAGCTGTAGCAAAAGCTCTGCTAAATGAAATCATTCCCAGATGGGGCATTCCTGGGAAGACTAGTGATAACAGAACTTCGTTTGTAAATCAGGTGTTGAAACAGGTGGGAGAAACATTGGGAATTGAACTGAAGCAACATTGTGCATATCACCCAGTTAGCAGGTGTGCAGTAGAGCGGGAAAATGGGACGCTCAAAAACAAATTGGCTAAATGTTGTAACAATACAGGCCTCAATTGGGTTAAGGCCCTGCCCATTGTACTCTTGTATATGCGCATGAGAGTTAGAGCAAGAATTAATTTGAGCCCATTTGAAACATTCTTTGTCAGACCACCAAATACTGAGCCCATTTGAAATACTCTTTGGCAGACCACTGGGGATATGCCCCCAGCCAATTTCATAGCTGACTACGGGCCTATGTGAAGATGAAATGTTATTGTGCAGAACTCTTCTGTATTATGTCACACCCATGAGCAGGTAAAGGAGGCACTACCAAGGACATCTGAAACCATGCCACATGATCTGAAGCCTGGAGATTGGATAGTGGTGAAAGACTTTAGGAGAAAATGCTGGAGAGACCAAAGGTGACTAGGACCGTATCAGGTGTTGCTCATGACTCAGACAGCTATGAAGGTGGAGGAAAGCCACGTGGCTATATGCCAGCCACTGCAAGAAAGCACCACCCCTAGAAGGAGAGGACAAGACACAGACAGCAAGTTAATGGCTGCGTAGAGTATTACTGTGCCTCACTGACTGTGGGAAGAGTGCATAAACAAGTGTGCCTGCACTTGGAGCACCAGTCAGTGCCAGCTATGGCCAAGGTTTTACTGTACGGAGCCTCTCCTTATGTGTCTGACATTATGAAGAATCCATTCCAGTACCACATAAAAGCTGTATGGGCTGCACTAATCATGCTTGGGGTTGCAGTGACCTTATCCTGCATACTCCTAAAAATGCTGCAATAAAGACAGGCCCTAATCATTTTGCACCTGTCGTCCACAATGAGTTTTGGAAATATGCAAACTACACAGTGAAGAGTTTAAACCTTACAGAACTGTATGTAAAGTGCACCCTAATCCCCCATACATCGGCTCAGCCTTTCACATGTAAGCCCACAAAAGCAAGCCTGAATGATACTCTGAGGGCCATGGTAAATGTTTTGTTTTCCAGAAATGCCGGAGGGCCTGAATATGATATTACTGGCCTATATGTAGACAACTGCCTCTCTACCACACTGGACCTCATACACAGTCTAAAACTGCAAAGGTTAAGAACTCCAGGAGAATTCAAGTGGGGACCTAAAACCTTTGGAAGCCTTCATGCAGGACTGTGAGTGTTGACTAAGGATTACAAATTCCCTTTGTGTGTGTGTGTGTGTGTGTGTAAGTTGACAGGAGCACATCTGTTGCCCCCATTGGGTAGCCTTACAGGTGACTCTTGTGCAGTTACGTATGGCACTTACAACAAGTCATGTTATTGCCTAGATCCTCCATGGTCGTTGGCACACCCTGGAGTCCACAGACGAGCTGACATGGTTTACACTCTGAGGTACACTGGGCAAAAATCCAACTGGTACTGAGTACGTGGAGAATGAACATATGGGTACCTGCCGCATGGGTGGACTGGAGTATGTGCTTTTACTCAACTCAATTCTTATGATCATCCAAGTTTACAGAGCTTTATTGCAGCAAAGAAGGTCAATCACTGAAGACTCCCCATCTCCTGAATACCAACTAGAGTCTAGATGGAAGCATGCTTTTTTCCCCCTCAGTATGGCCTCACTCAGGTATGGAATCAGTTGGAGGTGACTCATTACAGATTTGCCACATTTGTGAACGCCACCACTCTAGCACTAGAAGGGGCTAAACAAGGACTGACAGCAATACAATTTATGACAACTCAGGATAGACTGGCGTTAGACATCATATTGGCTAAAGAAAGTGGAGTTCACCCAATGATTCTTCTCCAGTGTTGCACCTGTGTCCCAGCAAATGATGAACATTGTAACATCACACTCACCATCAATCAAATGAAGGCAGTGGCAAGACAATTATGACTGGACGAGCACAGAGCGATGGCTATATAATTTGTTTAGATGGTGGGCAACGTATGTTAACATAATCATCCCTGTAATATTAATGGTAGTCTTGATACGTCTGTGTGCTCCATGTTTGATGCAATGCTTGTTATGATGTGAAGGATAATAACCATACATCTACAAAACCAAGTCCTGGTGAAAATGGACCCAGGTGAATTCCCGGACCAAGATGAAGATTATAGCCTACCTTTTATAGATGAAGAAACGATTTAAAATGATAATTAGCTAAAATGCATGTATCTGCTATTTGCATTGATTTCTCTTTACTATATGATTGCTGAAACCAGAGGTGTCTATGCCTAGCAAAAAAGCAGTATAATCATTTCCAGTCAAAATTTAATGATTCTGCTAAAACCAGATTGTGGAGTGTACAAGTTGATGTCTAATTTTGATATCTTTTGCTTGAACAAGGTGTTAATGAAATTAACAAAGGGGGAAATGTAATGGAATTTTTAGTATAGCCCTGTGTGTGTTAGGGGTTCATGACCCATTCATGAACCCAGCGCTGTGTGGGTGTGTGGTAGGGGTTCATGACCCGTTCATGAATCCAGTGCTGTGTGCATACGTGTATAGCAAGAGGATAGTGAGAATGGCATCTGTCCCCTGGGACCAGTACAAAGCAGGAAAAGATACCCAAAGGAAACATATACATTGAGAAAGGACAATTCCTTCTATGGTAAGAGTTTAAATCCTTGCTTCTGATCGGTTTATGGTTTTTTAAAAGAATGTTTCACAAGGATATAAAATGCCATCATAAAGAAGGGAAGGCATGTGCGCCTGGAACCGTTTCCTTATTCTGCATTTCTTTTGCATTGAGAAACCAACAATAAAGATACTTTTCCCCTGCTTGGATCCAAACGAGTGAGTGTTTTTCTTTTTTCCACCACACAGTCAGGCTTCAGGCCACTGAGGAAAGAATTCTTTAGATGGGCTTCATAAGGTCTTACTTCTCCGCTGGTCACCATGTCGGTCAGCCTTTCAAGCCCCAAGTGTGTATCATGCACTATGGTCAGTCTCTGTAGGTATTGTTATTGTCTCATCATCCTGCTGCTTACAGGTTGTTATTTGTGTGATGTCCATTTGGACTGGAAACCTTGTTCTGACAACATCCTGCAATCCAGTAACTAATTCTCAGTAGGCCTGGTTACTGCTGTGTATCCAATCTGGGTGGTTTGGGTGCTCTTCATCTTCAGGAAACTTGTCCTGGATCTTGCTAAAGTCCAAACCTAGTTTCTTTACAAACAAACACTCAGTGCAGTTCATGGCTGGTGGGGAGGTATGTTTTACAGAAGCTGTCAAGTTCCTCTGCACACTTAGGAGCACCATGCTGTCTGGGATCCTTCATCTCAGCAGCCATTTGCACAATATCTTGTGGATCCCATGGTCTCTGAACCATCATTGGCTCCTGTGGTCCTGCAACAGCCACCATGAGCATTTGGAGACCTTCATAGTCCCTCTCACCCTTTCTGTTTTTTTCTTTGTCCCATGTTCTCTGTGCAATCGGTTGTTTTTGCCTGTCCTGCTCTACTTTGGACAAATGCTCATAAAATGTTCTTTACTGCCTTATTCAGGCTGTCCTCAGGGCATAAAAGAGATGCTTGAGCACTGGCTTAAGATAGCGCTGATTGATCTAGTGGTGGAGGCAGTGGAGGGGTTGCAAGAAGCTGTGGTGCCACAACAGGAGGAGGAGGGAACAAATAGCTACTCATATCCAAATCCTGCATCGGGTTGAGTTTCAGGTAAATGCCAGCAGGCGTCATGTTTGTCTTCCCCTACAAGGCTCTAGGCACATAGGGGAGTGGAGCGGTTGGTGGCTGCTGTGCTGAAGCTGCAGGAACAGAACTACTAGAATTCTGGTTAGTTCTAACTGACGTGTATGTGAATTGACCTTATTGTATATATCTTATCTCTTACTGTAGCTTCCATTTGCCACATTTTATATGCACCCCAATCAACCTGTGTTCTATATTTCTTCTTTTTTTGTTATCCTCCTCTACTTGCTTCAACCTTTCCTTGAGATTCTGTATCTGATGCACACTTAAACTTCCTCCCTCTGGGAAACTGCATCATTCTACCCACATCCTAAGTTGCTTACATGAGGCCAGTCCATAATTAGTTAACATAAATTTGATGTTTGGAGAAGGGGGGGGGGATATGTTTCAGGAATTGTCCCAGTTTCTGATTGCCTTGTTGCTTTTTGTCTCATCTTACTTATATGTTGCAGGGGAACTGCAAAGACCAGGTTTTACTCTCATGGTTTACCCTAAACGTGTTGGGATCATGATTGCTTACTGCTATTCATCAATAACAGGTAGGTTTCTCATTCGCCCAAAACATTACTTAAGAGCAGAAAGAGTTTTCCTCTCTCAGCTTGATACGTATTTACTCTTTCAAAAATACGCACACCGATGGATCCATCCATCTACATACACATCTACTAAAGTTCACTGCAACAAAATCATTTGCCATTAATTTACAATAATAAAAGAGAAAGCTTTTCCTCACCACAAGTTCGTTGGATATCAGAAGCAGCGGGGGATCCCCTGTCATCTATCAATCAGTCTGTCTCCTGGAAGCTCGTCAGACTTGGTAACGATGTTTTCTCCTCAAAGGATCTGGAAATTCCCGCTACTCATGATATCCTGGCAACTATGCCATGGATTGTGGTGGAGAAAGTAATAAACTGTAAGAAGAAAGCAAACAGAATATGACTTTATCATACTCTTGCAAGAGCAGGCTCTCAGCAGTGACTCGCAGAGCGTTTCACCCAGAGAACCGCTTTCTGTTTTTACACACTCTTATCCAGTCCCGATAACATGACTTGCATGCCAGATATCTTCTTACAGTCAGGGCATTCAGCCTCAGCATCCTCTCTGCTATTTTTATCTCTGCTAACAGTATTTTTACATGTACACATGCTTACAATAACCTTGCAGAATAGAACAGTGTGACACAGCAACAACATTCTTTATCTTATATAGACATAGAAAGTGTTTCTGAAACTTACTTCTCTAAAAAATTTTCCTCTACAGATACTGTGCAGGATCATCAAACTCCCAGGCCTCTGGTAGAGGACCAGAGCTTGAGGGGGAGAAAAAAAAATGCTCAAAGGATGGGTGAGTGGGGACATTTATATATATGGCCTGGGAGTTTGATGATCCTGCACAGCATCTGTAGAGGAAAATTTTTTAGCATCCTCCAGATGCTCCAGTTTCCCCCAAAGGCATGCAGGTTAGGTTAACTGGTGGCTCTAAATCGACCATAGGTGTGAATGGTTCACACTTGTCCAGGATGTACCCCATCTCTTGCCCATAGTCAGCTGGGATAGGCTCCAGCTTGCCTGTGACCCTGTAGGACAGGATAAGTGGCTACAGATAAAGGATGGATGGATGGATATATATTAGTGCATGCCAAACAATTGGAATATTGTGAAAAAAATCCCTTTCATAATTTAAATAAAAAATGTAAACTTTCATGCATTCAATATTCATAAGATTTAAAGTGAAATATTTAAGCCCTTTTTTGTTCTAATTTTGATTATAGCTTTTAGCTCATGAAAATTAGAAATCCAGAACCTCAGATTATTAGAATATTTCTTAAGATCAATTTAAAAAAAGTATTGATAATACAGAAACGTCCAACTTCTGAAAAGTCTGTTCATTTATACACTCAGTACTTGGTTGGGGCTCCTTTACCACAAATTACTGCATCAATCCAGCATGACATGGAGGTGCTTGTGGCACTGCTGAGGTATTACTGAAGCCCAGGTTGCTTTGATAGCGTCCTTCAGCTTATCTGTATTTTTGGGTCAGGCGTTTCTCATCTTCCTCTTGACAATACCCTATAGATTCTCTCAAACACAGTAATATCATCGTCAGTAAACCATTTGGTAGTACTTTTGGCACTGTGGGCAGGTGTTAAGTCCTGCTGGAAAAGGAAATTGGTGTTTCCATAAAATTTTTTCAGCAGATGGAAGCATGAAGTGCTCAAAAATCTCCTGGTAGATAGCTGCATTGACTTTAGACTTGATAAAACACAGTGGACCAACACCAGCAGATGACACCCCAAATCATCATGGATTGTGGAAACTTCACACTGGATTTCAAACACCTTGGATTCTGTGCCTCTATAGTACCTCCAGACTCTAGGACCTTGATTTCCAAATGAAATACAAAATTTACTTTCATCTGGAAAGAGGACTTTGGACCACTGAGCAACAGTCCAGTCCTTTCTCTTCTTAGCCCAGGTGAAGTACTTTTGATGTCTCTGGTTCAGAAGTGGCTTGATATTAGGAATGCGACCCCTTTCCTGAAGACTATCTATGTGTGGTGGCTCTTGATGCATGGACACCAGCCTCAGTCCACTCCCTGTGAAGCTTTCCCAAATTGACTTTTGTTGACAGTCCTCTCAAGGCTGCAGTCATCCCTGTTGCATGTGCGCCTTTTCAGCAATTACCTTCTGTGGCTTTCCCTCCTTGTGGAGGTTGAGAGAGAGAGATTATACATACATACCATACATATCAGCCATAACATTATGAATAAAATTGATTATCTTATTACAATGGTGCCTGTCAAGGGGTGTGATACATTAGGCAGCATGGTCATTATACATATACAGAACTGTGTACAAAATGTGTGCAAAATGTGTTATAATGCAAACTGAAAACAACCTATGAAAGCATCTTTCATTCTGCTCTTTCAACTTTGCTATCCCATCTTTTGTTTCTCTTGGAATGGCCTCATTTGTTGTACTATAGGCAATATTATGTTACTGTGGAACAAGAGAAAACAAAACTGTTACAGATGGTATGATGTACTTCTGTATTTGGTTTATCTTGCATTATATCTTATAAACTTACATAAACAATATTATGTTGACTTAGGTAATGTTCAGTTAAATGTAACTTAGGTAAGATTCAGTTCTTCCCCAAACTTGTGTGACAAAGTTGGAAGCACCCAGTTGTATAGGATGTCTGTAGGCTATAGCATTATAATTTCCCTTCACTGGAACTAAGAGACCCAAATGTTCCAGCATGACAATGACTGTGCACAAATTAAGGTCTCTTAAAACATGGTTTGCCAAAGTTGGAGTGGAAGAACTCAAATGGCCTGCACTGAACACCATTTGGATGAACTGGAACAATGACTGCACCTCAGGCCTCTTCATTTGACATCAGTACCAGACCTCACTAATGCTCTTGTGACCGAGAGAATCCCCACAGCCATGCTCCAAAATCTAGTGGAAAGCCTTTCCAGATAAATGGAAGGTATGACAACAGCAAAGGAGAACTAAATCTAGAATGGGGTGTTCAAAAAGTATGTATGCATGTAATCATCAGGTGTCCACAAATTTTTGGCCATACAGTGCCTTGCAAAAGTACTCATCCCCCTTGGTGTTTGTCCTGTTTTGTTGCATTATAAGCTGGAATTAAAATGGATTTTTTGGGGGGTTAGCACC
>JAODVO010000023.1:22922243-22933675 GCA_025400055.1 Notarius lentiginosus | reverse complement strand
AGAAAGGCCCTCACCGGCCACGGGGCTCGAACCCAGACCTTCTTGCTGTGAGGCAACAGCGCTAACCACTACACCATCATGCTGCACAGAGAGAGAGGAGAGAGAGAGATATCGCGCGCGCACGCACTGGTAACTTTCATCAAGAATTCAGTGTGGCTGTGGAAATCAACACTGGAGTTTAACTCCAAGGTCGCTGCACAAGTCATGATCAAGTGTGGCATATACTAAGGTGATGTACTGTCCCCACTGCTGTTCTGCATAGGCCTGAACCCCCTAGGCCAGATCATCACAAAGAGTGGATGTGGATACAGATTCAGGAGTGGAGTGACCATCAGCAACCTCTTATACATGAATGCCATCAAGCTGTATGCTAGGAGTGAACGAGATACTGACTCACTGAGCCATGTCACCAGGATCTCCAGTGAGGACACTCAAATGTCATTTGGACTGTGTAAGTATCACCACATGATGGCAAGGAGAGGGAAGGTGATCAGGACTGATGGGGTGGAGTTACCAGAAGGCAGGGTAACAGAAAAGCATTGGACAGCTATAAGTATCAGGGTATCCCACAGTCCAATGGGTGCCACGATGAGGAGGCAAGGTGGTCAGCCATGACCAAACACCTCCAGAGGGTAAGACAGGTTCTGAAAAGCCAGCTCAATGGTCGCAAGAAGCTCCAAGCCATCAACATGTCTGCCCTACCTGTCATCAGATATGCATCTGGAATAGTAAGCTGGCCACAAGAGGAGATAGGTGTAGCTGATGTCAAAACACAAAAACTCCTCACAATGCATGAAGGGTTCCACCCAAAGTTCAGCATCCTGATGAACTAGTAAGAGAGTGCCTCAGGCAGCAGAAGACAAAGGGTGACAAGGATGAAGAGAAAAAATCAACCAAGCCCCTCCATGGGGTGTATCATTGGCAGATAGACAAAGTGGCTGACATCAAGTAGTCCTACCAGTGCCTAGAGAAGGCTGGCTTGAAAGACAGTATAGAAGCTCTGATCATGGCAGCACATGAACAGGCCCTAAGCAGTAGGTCCATAGCGTCAGGTGTCTACTACAGTAGACAGGACCCAAAGTGCAGGCTCTGCAAAGATACCCCTGAGACAGTTCAGCACATAGTAGCAGAGTGTAAGATGTAAGCTGTGACAGTGTACACTGAGAAGCAAGTAGCTGGGATAGTGGACAGGAACATCTGTGCTGAGTATGGACGAGTAATCCCCAAGGCCCAGTGAGACATACCACCAAAAGTGGTTTAGAACAACAGAGCTATGATCCTGTGGGACTTCAAGTTCAAGAAAATTGCAGTCCTAGGAACAGTTAAGATACTATGTACAACCCTCAAACTCCCAGGCCTCTGGTAGAGGACCTGAGCATGAGGAAGACACACAACCACCACCACCCTGCACCAGGGGGGTGAGAAAGAAGTTTATATAAATCCACCAATCAGCTATAACATTATGACCACTGACAGGTGAAGTGAATAACATTGATTATCTTATTACAATGGCACCTGTCAAGGGGTGGGATATATTAGGCAGTAAGAGAACAGTCAGTTCTTGAAGGTGATGTGCTGGAAGCAGTAAAAATGGGCAAGCGTAAGGATCTGAGCGACTTTGACATGGGCCAAATTGTGATGACTAAATGACTGGGTCCAAGCATCTCTAAAATGGCACATTTTGTGGCGTATTCCTGGTATGCAGTGGTTAGTACCTACCAAAAATTGCCCAAGGAAGGACAACCCGTGAACTGGAGACAGGGTCATGGGTGTCGAAGGCTTGTTGATTTGCATGGGGCACCAAGGCTAGCCTATATGGTCCAATCCCACAGAAGAGCTACTGTAGCACAAACTGCTGACAAAGTTTTTAGCCAGCATTAACTTTTTCAGCAGTTTGTACTACAGTAGATCTTCTGTGTGACTGCACCATATTTGGGCTAGCCTTCGTGTCCCATGTGAATCAGTCAGCCTTTGAGACCCACTCATTAGGTGACATTGGGCATACCTAACACAACCTGTGTTTTCTCTCTCTTTCTCTCCCCCCCCTTTCCTTCTTCCTGTCTCTCTGAGTTACATGTTGATCCTGAGACAACAGTAAGATGCTGACCTCTTTTGCTTCTCGGTCCTGCCTGATCCATCCTGATGCCCTACATCTGGCTGGAGTCTTGTCACATGGCTCCTGTGGAGGACGGCCCCATATGGACAGTCGAAAGTCACACTTGGAAGATGGCTCTGGACACTTACAGTAATACATTTAATGCCTGAGGACTACAGATGACTTGCTAGCTTTTGGACTGCCGTTGTCATGAACAGTTTTGCACTCAAGTTTCAATCAATTAACAGTTTATAACTTCAACAAAACAGACTTCATGTTAAAACTATAATGGTTTTCCTATTTTCACAGTTATACTTTGTGACTCTATAGGACACAGTTATAGAAGCGAGTTATTTATAAATCACGCTATCTGTTGCCACCCAAATGAGGATGGGTTCCCATTTGAGTCTGGTTCCTTTTGAGGTTTCTTCCTCATGTCGTCTGAGGGATTTTTCCTTGCCACCATCACCACAGGATTGCTCATTGGGGATAAATTAGGGATAAAATTAGCTTATGTTTAAAGCTTTTACTTTTCTGTAAAGCTGCTTTGAGACAATGTCTACTGTTGAAAGCACTATACAAATAAACTTGACTTGACCCATGATCCTGTCGCTGGTTCACCAGTTGTCCTTCCTTTGACCACAGTGAGCAAAAACTATTTGTTTGCTAAAATACTTACAAAATATTGTCTTTGACAAATATGCAACTATGCCACATTTAGATGGTTCAAATTCTTGTTTAAATTATTTTTGATAAAACCATAAATCAGATTTATGCATTGAAAGGAAAATTTTTTTTCTTTTTCATTTTTCTTTTATGATTCATTTTTTAAAATTTAGATATTAAATTTGCCACTATTATTGTGTTTTTGCTGTGATGTCACTGAAACATGTTGATGCTTGTTGGTGCATCTACCATCAGCAAAAAGTACATCAGCACTGCCAGCATCCTTGGCTGTTTACCAAACAACTATGTGAGCCCTAAAGACAAGATGTACTATGTTAAAAAAATAAGTCAATAAAATTAAAGTAGCTACTCAGGAAAGCCATGTCACTTGATGGATGTACCTGCAGACATGCATCATGACACAGACATAGATAACAAACTGGTAGAGTTACTAGTAGAAAAATGTAGTGTCATCCAGGAAAGAGAAAATTAAAATGTTAACTCCTGTGCTAGATAGCTGGAGTAAACAGAAAACCCAAAACTGTCACGAATTATGTGGAAGCCCCAAGTTCATGGCAGCCTTCAAACATGGATGCCGTGGATTACAACTCTCAGCAGACACCACACCACTCTCCTTCTCCCAAATTTTAATCTGTGTTGCACCTGCTCCGTATTCCCCTAATCACCACTCATACACAATATAAGCACTCTTCCTCAGTTTGCTCATTGCAAAGTATTGCTCAGTGTGCCTTGCCTGACCATGCCAAGCCTTTCCACTAAGTACTGCTCTAACCCAACTCTGACCTTTCTTCCACATTCCTGACTTTGATCTCTGTTCTGTCTCTGACATACTGACTGCACCTCGCTTGACCCCTTGCTTTCCCATGACTATGAATTGGATTAAGACTTGGATTTGTTTGCCAGTTTGTGACATACCCGCTGTCCCCTGCGACTGCATCCTACAGCTGTCTGCAGACCTGATAAAACACTTTGCCTACATAATGGATGCAGCAGAGGAGACACCATAAACTGCTCTTTCAGCACATAGCTGCCTATTAGAAGAACATCAGCAGATGTTAAATGAACTGGACACCTGCATTTCACAATTTACCACTACTGTCTTGCAGACTCTTCTAACACATTCCATGCCCACCGTGAGTGCTCCTTTGCTTGTGCCCTGATCAGATAAATTCTCCAGAGAGGTTTCTAAATATAAAGGCTTCTTGCTTCAGTGCTCACTCTTCTTTTGGTGAAGAAAGGTTATGACTGATTACCAGAAAATTGCTCAATTTATCAACTTGCTCAATGGGAAGGTGCTCAATTGGGCGACTGCTGTGTGGTAGAGCGGCGGTGAGCCCACAACTTCATATGCATGCTTTGTTGAACTATTTAAGAGTGTTCAACCATCAGCCAGCAGGTGATGAAGTTGGTGAGAGGCTGCTAACACTACATCAGGGGGATAGAAAAGTAGCTGAATATGCACTGGAGTTCTGTACCCTTGCTGCTGGGAGCGGGTGGAATGAGCCGGCCCTGAAAGCCACATTTCGTCAGGGACTTAACCCCCTCATTCTGACTGAGCTGGCCTGCTGTTATGAGCAGCAAACCCTGGACTCTCTCATCAACCTAGCCATCAGGATAGACAACCTCATCTGGAACAGGCCATCACTACAAGGTTCCTCATTGAATGCTCTGGCCACTGCCACCCCCATGCTCGTGGAAATCTCCAGCACTCGTGTGACCCACTCCAAGCATGAACAAAGGCACCAGGAGGGCTTGTACTTCTACTATGGAGGGGCCAACCATCTGCTAGCTCAGTGTCCCATCCAGCCCATAGGCCCTAGGAGAGCCACCTGAACCAAGGGAGCTACAAGCACTCTTATCTTTCTCCCAGTGAGTCCCACTACATCTCCACTACAACAGATTCTCAAGTTAAATGTACTGTTAAACCTCTCATAATCATCCCATGTTCTCTCTGCCCTGATAGACTCTGGGGCCACTGGCAACTTTATTGACCGTGCTATCATCCAGAAGGTCCAGATACCCACATAAGAACCCCTGCAGCCAGTAAGAATTAAGGCCATTGATGGTGGACCCATTGGAGAGGGCTGCATTACAACCCACCCACAGCCACTGGAACTCAGGTCAGTACTTTACAGAAGGAAAAAAAATCCCTCTTCATCATCTGAACCCAAAACCAGGCCATTATTCTAGGATTCCCCTGGCTGCCACTCCATGGCCCATATATATCCTGGCAAAACAAGGAAATCACCCAATGGTCTCCATCTGCCTGAACTCACCCTAGCCTCCACCTTACTGGCAAGCCCTGACCACATCAACACTGTTCACATCCCACCATGCTACAACACATACAAGGTTTTCAGTAAGGGGAAGGCTAGTGGGCTGCCACCCCACTGGCCATATGACTGTGCTAGTGACCTCCTCCCAGGCACCAAGCCTTCACACTGTCAGATCTATCCCCTGGCAATGTCAGAACAAAAGGCCATGGTGGAATATGTACAAGAGGCACTGTAGCAGGATTATATCTGTCAGGGTTTAAAGTATTAGGAAAGCATTTATTTGTGAATGGATCTTGCTGCAGCAAAACCAGGGGGGTTGAAATGCAGCATTTTCTAGGGAGACATTCCCAGGGCCATCTGCATCAGCTCCATGTCAGGGGGACATGGAGGTTGGGGAGGGCTCCGCCCCTCCACTCTGCACAGGGATTTCCCTTTGGGATTTCCTGTTGGAGCAGGTGCAAGCTGAACTCCTAAGACATACTTTTGATCAAGTGAAATTAATCAATGGTCAACACTTCCAGCCTAACGTTGAACTCTCCTACCCATATTTTTCTGTGAAAAACAGAGGTTATATTGAGTGACGCAGGACACTCACACACAGTAGAGGAAATAACCCAGTTGTTGGTCTCAAAGGGTGGCTCATAATCCCATGGTGGGGTGTTTAGGTTAGGAGAAACACTGAACTGACTCATGGCCTGTTTCTATTGGTTTGGCATTCATGGTGATGCTCACAGGTGGTACATGACATGTCACAAATGTCAGCTGGTGAATCCACTGGCCACCCCAAAAGCATCATTTTGCCCTTTACCATTGATCACAATCCCTTTTGAAAGAATTGGTCTGGATCTCATCAAGCCATTAGATCAATCTGCACAAGGGCATTGCTTTGTGTTTGTTTTCGTGGATTATGCAATGCAATACCTGGAAGCAGGGCCTCTACGCAACAATTTTGCATACAATGTTGCAGAAGCACACTTCCATGTTTTTTCAAAAGAGATTCTGACTGACCAAAGCACAACATTCACATCATGTGCACTTTGCAAACTGTATAAATTAGTGGGGATTTAATAGATTCATACTAGTGTCTATCATCCGCAAATGGATGGGCTGGTCGATTTATTTAATCAGATACTCAAAAATATGATTCGTAAGTTCATCCAAGAGGATGCTAGAAATTTCAGTGAAAACCCAATCAGGAAGCAAATGTGGGTTTCTGCATCATTGTTTCCAAATCTCTCCATTTTTGCCTGTCTACTCTAAAATGCTACCACAGAGATTTCAAACTGAAATGCAGCCAGGGGCATTTCTAAAAGTCTCCATTTTAGGGGCACAAAAACTCTGGA
Organism: Notarius lentiginosus; assembly: GCA_025400055.1. Taxonomy (NCBI): domain Eukaryota; kingdom Metazoa; phylum Chordata; class Actinopteri; order Siluriformes; family Ariidae; genus Notarius; species Notarius lentiginosus. The sequence continues at coordinate 22,927,274 of JAODVO010000023.1, read as the reverse complement.
ATAGTGTAGACACCAGTTGTAAATGTAGCAAAAATGTAGCAAAAAGTTTTAAAACTAAAATGTATTAGTGTGGACATCGCCTAAGAAGACAAATGTTAGCCTTAGTACTATCATCACAGTGGCTGGCTGTCAGTTAGCCCTGTGTAACTTTGGCTAAACATACGTTACAGTTGGGCTAGTCTAGTTTATTTATATGGTGATCAGGCACACTTTCCATTTCTGAAACTCTTTGTATAAATTGGGATGTATGTGCATCAAATGTTTCACCAGGTTAGATATATTGCCTCCTCCTGCCATACATGGCTTCAGGCACTGTTTCCACAAAGGTGTAGAAGGGGACTTTCCACCATCACTTGTTCTAAAAGCAAAATATCACCATATTGCACTCAGAGAGCCTTATTTCTCGACAAGTTTCAGCAATCTAATGTCACTAGTTCATTCAGCAGTCTCTGAATGTATAACATCTTCCCAAACGTAGCTAGATATCTCGAGGCAAAGTGCCATGGCCACTGGTCAGAGGAAGAGCTCTTCCACTGTTACACATATGTCATGCCAACAAGCTGCTGGCTAAGGGTCTTTACACACTGGATACGACACGAAATTGCAATGCAAAAATGTAAAAAATTAATGTACAAATTTTTTTGCACAGAAAATATGCACACCAACTCCAATGCAATTTTTTAATGTCATGTTCTGTTTCCTGCTCATTTCACACTGGTCTTGAAATGATTAGTTGATGCCTTTATTCACGGTGCAAAAGCCCAGAAAAATCAACCTCAGTGAGAAAAATTGTCACATTTTTGTTGTGTAATACTCATGTTCTGTGTGAAAGTACTCATTTCAAAAACAACAGTTTGAAAAAATACATCAATGTGCAAATTAATCGCATGAAAAAAATACCCCATATGTAAAGACCTTTAGTCTTAAAGGGCAGGTGAAAGAGTGAACTCATAAGGGTGTGTTTCAAAGTATAGTGAAAAAAGTGGTGAATCAGAATCAGAATCACTTTTATTGCCAGGTATATGTGGACATACACGAGGAATTTGACTCCGGTTTCACTTAGCTCTCATTGTATATCAGTAATGTTAACTCCTGAAATTTCTGAAATGATATTGTACTGTTTCAAATGTCAAATTTGCTGGGAATGATAAATTACTGGTAAATGGAGCAACCCTAATTGGCATTGCAATATAGTGTCTCCTAGTAGGGTCCCTTTTCTTTCTCTTTTCCCTTCTCCGTACAACATACTGACACAAATATGGTAACCACAAATCCAGGTTTTGTCTCATGTTGGACTGAGGGCAGACTGGACGCTACAGTGACTCGTATATTGCCTCGAGGTAGAAACTGGTATTACAAGACCAATGGTGCGTCCTGTCTCGGCGCTAGCTGGTTAACATGTTAACTTCAGTAGATATCTCTGCAACATTATACATAGACATCTTTGACATAACATCAAAATGTGTTATGTCTTCACATTTTGTTGATAATTTTAGTTAATTTTTGAATGTTTTAAAGTAAATCTTTTCCAAATTCTGACACATAGCACCTTTAACAGTAGGCATACCCCAGATTCTGAACAAAGCTGGTCACATATAGATGAGAGGCTACAAAATCGAATTGAATTGAATTGTACAGCAGATTCGATGGTATCGTTAAATGTCATTTTATGGTATTGAATTCAAATCATATTGTGTGGATTCCTGAGGTTTAGAACCCCAGTACACACTATTCCAAATGTCTCAACAATGGCAAGATATATACTTGATTTTATTTATTTATTTGCCTTTCCTTAAATGTCAATGACCCATAAAAACTATGTTAATGTTACAGTACCTGAGCTTGTTGTATAGCATTTCCCTCTGGATTCTGTAAGTCCACCTTCAGTTCCTCTCTGTGCTCCTTGAGCCTCTTCACCTCTTCCATTTTTTCCATCAACTCCTTATGAATAGTTGCTTGGTTCTCCAGTGCAGAGATAGACATTTTGTAGCTCTCCATTTTATTACGGTAAGTGTTGTACTGAGCCAGCAAGAAATGTGAGCTCTCTAATTGCTCCTCTATGCTGTAGCTGAGTTTCATAGTTTCCGTTTGGATCACCTGTATTTCTGTCTGCTGTCTCTCATTTTGCCTGTGTACCTGTTCAATCTCATTAATGATGCCACTGATGTGTTGCTCCTTCAGTTTAATGTTACTGGAAACAGTGTCATAGCTCTTTACCATCTTGGATAGTGTATCCTGCAGAGTTGTGAAAAAAAAAAATCAACCATGGCAGGATTGCACTGTTCACAAAATTTCAAACACACAGGGTTCAAGGTAGATAATCAGAATTTTTTTCCAGTATATGAAAGACAAGGAGGGATCAAAAGACTTGTAATTTGTGCGTTTGGAAAGCGCGATCAGTTTTATTTGGCAAGAAGTGTCAGTAAACTTGCTGAGGAGGAACAAACAACAAACATGGACACTGGACTACCGTTCCCAAAACACACAGCACCCTCTGTCTCCAGCCTACTGAATCTCAGCTGACTCTCATTTCCTTAATCACCTGTTCCTCTATTTAAGCTCCCCAAACAAACACACCATTGCGAAGTATCATCCTGCTAGTTCAGTTCATATCAAGCCTTGTATTTTTTCTGACTACCTCTTATATTTCTGACCCTTTGCCATTTCCTCCACGTTTTCGCTCTTTGTCTTTCCTACGTTATGTTGTTCACCGATCGCCTGACCCTCGCTAGTTTACGGACACCAATTCCAGTCCCTCAGCTTGGCTTTGCTGACATTCTGCAATCTGTTCTCCTCCGTGCATACATCTGTAAGTGCTGCCAATTCCAGTCCCTCAGCTTGGCTTTGCTGACATTCTGCAATCTGTTCTCCTCCGCACATACATCTGTAAATGCCTGCATTCTAACAGGATACTTCGCCAACATGGATGTAGTGGAGGACACAAAACAGACTGCTCTTAACACGCAGGGGCATTTGCTGGGAGAACATCAACAGATGCTTGCCGATCTCAACACTTGGATGACACAGCTCGCAACTGTGATGTTGCAGGCCCTCCTAGTGTGCCCTGAGTCTACTCCTAGCCCGGCGTTGCAACTCCCCACTCCGGAGAAGTTCGCTGGAGATGCCATTGCATGTGAAGGTTTTTTACTGCAATGTTTATGTATTTCGCCACCATGCCAAACTTATCTGATGAGCATAAAATCACCAAGTTTCTGTCTTTTCTCACTGGCAAAGTGCTCTGCTGGGCTACTGCCATTTGGAACAAGGGTGGTGAGCAAACTAAGTCATACGAACAGTTCCTCTCTCTATTGAAGAGAGTGTTTGACTATGAACCAGAGGGAATAGAAGTTGGCAGTGTTGGGGAAGTTACTAAAAAAAAGTAACTGGTTACTTTATTTTAGTTACTGCTTTGAATTGTAATTGGATTACTTTACTCGTTACTAATTTTAAAAAGTAACTTCACTACTTGTTACTTTACTTTTTGTTTTTTCCACTCATCCAAATTCCCTATGCAGAAATACATGCACAAACAAGATAGCCTAGCATTTAACTTTATTGGATAAGACAGTGTGTAGAAACAGGAAATGAGCAGGCAAGAGAGATGGGGAGGGATCAGGAAATGACTTCTGGTCGGAATCAAACCCAGGTCCCTGGATTTATGGTATGGCGCCTGAGCCCCAACACCCCTTAACTTTATTTTTAAAACAATTACCTTGTGCAAAGTATCCATTGCCATGGGAATCTTTCACCACGAGCTTTGTATGACTGTGCTGTCTCACCAAGTGCTTCGACAAGTTGCTCCTTGAAAGCACTGCAGTGGAAAGCTGTTTATCTCTAGTACATAGCTTGCACTTTACCGAAATGTTTTTGCCTTTACATGCAACTAACTGAAAATAATGCGAATATTTAGAGTTGATGAATGCTTCGGCGATCTCACCCACGTCCATGACTTCGCTCTCTTCCATCTCATGTAATCGATTTCCACAGCAACTAGTTTAGGCACGCATGCCCCGTTAACTGAAACAGCACGGTTTTAACGTGAATTCATGTACTTCACTGGTTTATATAAATTAATTCGTTAACCTACATTTTTGTGCACAAAATCGTGGGTAACGCTGTAACGAACGTTACCGAAATTTGAACTGTAATGCGTTACGTTATTAAGCTCCTGACAACAGTAATACAATTACAGTAACGCGTTACCCCCAACACTGTCCACAACAACACACGATCCCCAACAATGCAGACATCTTGGGTCACAGATCATAAATGGTAACATGAGATTGTAGATATTTTGTCAGAGAAGTTCTAATTTATTTAAATTCTTTCGACTGATCCACTATGTTTTTGTCTGGTTATTCGCTGTAATGGACCTGAATTGGTCTTTGCTGTAGGAAAAGGGGGGGGGGAAGTCAGGCATTTTGTGTTCAGAAGTTCCATGCATGACGTGTGGACCAAAAAAAGTTCAAGACGGGTTTCAAAGGAATCATGAACAGTCACTGTGATGGTTTTGCTGAAGTGCGCACATGTTTTAAAAAAAACAAAACATGGCACCAGCTTGTACTGCTGTTAGTCTGTATACTTCTGGGCTGTTTTAAACATTTTTTTTTAATTACATTTTTTTTCCTCCAATATATTTATTTATTGTACGATTTAATTTTTGTAATTTTGTGGGACCTCAGGTATTGGGGCTTGTTGAGGACTCCCTGCTGTTTTTAACTGTGAAGTTTATAAATAAAAAAAAAAAATCTACAATGAATTGCATTCTGGGAAGGATGAGCTGGCCCTTTTACTTACAGCCCCAAATCAGAAAAAGTTGGGATGGTAGATTGAAATGAAAACTGAAAACAATAGTTTGTAAATCTTTTACCTGTAGTTCATTCAAAACAGCACATTGAAGAAAAGTTAATGAGGTAAAACAATGTAAACACATTTCTATTTTGACTTTTGCAACATACAGTGGGGCAAAAAAGTATTTAGTCAGTCACCAATTGTGCAAGTTCTCCCACTTAAAAAGATGAGAGGCCTGTA
>JAODVO010000023.1:22664999-22678147 GCA_025400055.1 Notarius lentiginosus | reverse complement strand
AAGTTGAACGAGTTGTGAACCAGTACCAGCACTGGCCCCGAACCAGCCCTGGAACTGATTTGGTGGAAAAGGGGTATTTGAGACCAATGCCCATCTATCCTGAAAGTTTCATTAAGATTGGTCCAGCCGTTTTCCCGTAATATCGTTAACAAAACAAACAAACCGCACCAAAAACAATACCTCACCCCCTGGTGGACTCCATGCCGGGCGAGGTAATTATTCTATCCACATTCACTGGATATGAGTAATCACATGCTCTGATTGGCTACTCTACCACTAGCCAATCAGCTCATATACCGTGAGTAGAGAAAAAACAAAATGGTGGAGAGTGTTGCTGAACCAATCGAGGACGAAATAAAAACTCTGTTCGAAAACAAAACCCCTAAAATGGAAAAAAAAAGCAACAAAACATGAAATAAAAGTATTTGATGGTAAGAACGTAGATTTTTTTATTTTTTAATAATTATTACTATCGCATTTTTGACAAATTGCTCCTGTCATTTCGCCGGTTTGTGTACATTCTAAGTGGAAATGATTTTGTTGGATGTTTTGTATAAAAGTTTTTATGAATCGATTTTGCAAAATATAAAAATAAAAATGCTCCGTTTCTCAAAATCCAGTGAACGTGGATAGAATCAAACAGTTATTCCACTCGATCTCGTCGTACATGGCTTATAGCCGACTCGGTGCTGCGTGCCTCGTCAGCTATCAGCTCATGTACGACTCGATTTCGTGGAATAACTGTTAATTATGTACATATATCCACAGTCCATAGAAAATACTGACATGGCATATTGAGACAAGACCCAAAGGACCCCAGAGATACTCAGGCAATCATTAAATTACCCCACCTCCCCATGTAAAACCCAGATAGGATTGTATAGCAAGGAAAACACTGTTACATGGAGGTACAGTTCGCGAGCTAGAGGAACACCATACCTCTGAACAGTAATCCATTATTAAAATTGTTTATCTCTGCTCCCAATCTCATTGTTGGATACTGATGGGAAACTACCATAATTACTTTACTTAAGTGGTTGTCTCATTGCAAAGGCCAGACAATTACACAGGAACTTTACTCAGGTCTTCCTCCAGCTCTTGAGCCCTGAGCCAACCAATCTTTCATCCTTCGTCAACATCTAGTAGTACTGTGTTCCTCCATCTTACTTCTAAAGTGTGTAAGGTACTTAATTCTCAATTACCATTCTATTATGTCAACAAGAACACCCCGGGCCTTGTAAGCAGCATAAAACTTGGCTGCAGTAAGAAATCTTGCATGAACCTGTCCAGCTGTTCACTGGAAAAAGTTTCAATAAAAGAAATATAGCATGGCAAAGACAATACAAATGTTCAGCATGAATAAAACTCTGTGTCTAGTTTCAACACTGTAGTGGTAACGTTGAGGCCTGCAGTGGGTTATGTACCATACGGTAGGATCCTTTCCTGGATTAACTGGAACTGGGAGGTCACTGGGCCTCTCCAAGAGAAGACTCCACTGGGACAACTCTGGCATTTCCTGTACAAAATGTCCTACACAGCTACTGGAATACAGACGCAAACTTGATCTACACATATGCGGACCTTGAATGTTCTTCACTCGCGCACGTTCACAAACTTTCCTTAGGTTTAACTCTATGCCTAAAGTACCGAACCTTTTATCAACATTTATCCAATCCAAGCATTTGGCTTTAGAGCCATTTTAACATATTACTCCTCAATCCAGGAAATAACTACAGTGTAGTTCAGTAATGACAGAAGATACAGTAAAAAAAAAAAAGTTATAATAATAAGCATAGTTTCCAGAGAAACAAGGACATTTCAGGCCAAAATTCTTTATCAGCTGTGCAAGCAAAATACTTCTGGTTTCAGACGATCAAAACACATTTGTCTGGGAGTTCCTCTGGAAACTTCGTACACTACACTTACACACATTTTTACTACATTCAAAATGTACATGCGTAATGACCGATGAAATCATTGTGATCTTCCTGCCAAGTCAATTTATTATGACTTATCTAGGCAAAATAGAGACTCAAACCAAACAGCCAAGTTAATCATGATCATCAGCAGCAACCTTACTATAAAACTATCAAATCACATCACAGGAAGTACACTGCAGTTTGACTAACGCTGGCCACTAGGCAAGTGAGTGTGGTAAACATCTTACGAGCAGGACACAGCGAGGGGAACTCATCTCATCTCATTATCTCTAGCCGCTTTATCCTGTTCTACAGGGTCGCAGGCAAGCTGGAGCCTATCTCAGCTGACTACGGGCGAAAGGCGGGGTGCACCCTGGACAAGTCGCCAGGTCATCACAGGGCTCCCAACTTACTTAGCAGCTTTTTACCTTTCCAATCCTTCACCATAATTATTATGGTGAAGCAAATAAAAAATGTGCTCATTAACGAGGCTGAATACCTAAGAAGTATTAAAAGTCGCCTATTTTAATGGGTTATTGTAGACTTACTGTAAGTAACTGTAACTTCTATGGTCACCAAAATTATTGAATTTGCACAGAACGGTTTGGTAATAACAAGCAATAGTTTTTCAGTTGTATCCATTTTATCCGCATACGATTTTAATCACTACAATTAGTAACAACCACTATAATTCTATAAATGTAATTCTATAAAATGTAACCAATTTAATTGATGTATCATACACAACATTATAGAATGTAGACATTGCTGGTGTATAGTAACTGTGTTTAATTCATACCCGTGATGATGTCAAGTAAGGTATTCTGCAGCAGTTATGATTTAGTCTGTCGAAAAATATTGTTTGCATTATAGATGTTTGCTCGAAGGTGTTTCAGGTTTAGACACTGAGCACAGAACACTGAAGAAAGTGCACAAAGCAGCCACCTATCTTAAATCAAAGGGTTTGCTCTACTACTGTGGAAATTTTATAGCATCACTATAATAATATTGAGAAAGCTAAGTGTAATGGATGATTGTACTAATATTTACTCAGTGCTCAAACAAAGTGAGTAGATGATATATGCCAGGGGTACACACAAGCCTAACGCCACAGGTCAGACATAAACACTCAAAACATTAACTAGACTGTTTATCCCGTTCACTTTCAATGCCAAAGTTGACGAATAACAGCAACATATAGCTAAATTGCTGTGTTGCATCGTTACCATTTTAAGGCTCTTTGCTAGATGCCCACTTCTTTTGCCATGATAGAAAACTAAAGTGTATGTAGTCCTGGGAGTGTGCTAGACTAATTCTAGCCTGGTTTCCTGAAAGAATATTAAGTATCTGAGCTTTGTATATAAAGTGAAAATGAGTAATACAACAATTCATCCATCCGTCTATCCATGATCTATCCACTTATCGATCAGGGTCATGGGCAAAGATGGAACAAATCCCAGCTGATTTCGGGTGAGAAGCGGGGTACACCCTGGGCAGGTTACCAGTCCATCGCAGGGCTCTTTAGTTGTATTATTATTTATAATTTCTTTTTATTTTAAATAGTGCAAGTTAGGCTCTGAAACCCTGAGCAACTTCAGCAGGAAACAGTTAATACTTTCACAAAAAGGGTCAGAAATGTTCTACTCTGTAGTGAAAATTGTTTGCCTATTTTTTTCTGCTTAAGTCTGAAATGTTTTATTGCACTCCTCGTTTGGGACACCCAGAATTCTGTATGGCATTTTTGGTCACATTTTTTGGACATATAAATGCTAAATTAAATAATTTTATCCCCAATGCAATATTTTATCACATTATCATCTTAATTTTTTATCATTCTAAAACAAATATATATGTACTTCTGATTAGCATGGGTGCATAAAATGTCAGCTTAATTTAAGAATTTAACTTTAAAGAATTACATTTTGATTTGATTTCATTCTCTTGTTTCTGATGGGTACATCATACATTGCCATTGATATGAAAATGAATGAGAATTACTTTGATGGTTTTTCCTCTGTCAGGTTATGGCCATGCTGCCCCCAGTACAGATGCAGGGAAAGCATTTTGCATGGGCTATGCACTTCTGGGCATCCCACTCACTCTAGTGATGTTCCAGAGCCTGGGCGAACGCATTAACACCTTTGTCCGCTTCCTGTTGCACAAAGCCAAGAAGTGTGTAGGTCTGCGAAGACCAGAGGTCTCCATGGCCAACATGGTGACTATCGGCTTTTTCTCTTGTGTTGGCACCCTTTGCATTGGGGCAGGTGCCTTCTCACATTATGAGGGCTGGAGCTATTTCCATGCCTTCTACTACTGTTTCATCACTCTGACAACCATCGGTTTTGGAGATTATGTGGCCCTGCAGAAGGACAATGCACTCCACAACGACCCTCGTTACGTGGCCTTTAGCTTTGTGTATATTCTGATGGGCCTGACAGTGATTGGTGCCTTCCTCAACCTGGTGGTGTTGCGTTTTATGACCATGAATGCAGAAGATGAGAGGAGGGATGCAGAACAACGGGCTCTGCTCTCCAAAGACAAGCAGAAAGCGAAGCCTCCTTGCCACACCAACCTCCAAACCTTACAGACACAGGAGCAGGACACTAAGAGGCAAGGACTAAAGAGCGTCTATGCTGAGGTACTTCACTTCCAGACTGTCTGCTCCTGCTTGTGGTATAAGAGCCGAGAAAAGATGGTGATGCTTCCACAGGACCTGTCCTTCAGTGATGCGCTCATGGAGCAGGGTAACTTCTTTGAGCCAGACTCCACAGGCTGTGTGTGTAGCTCCCAGCGCTGCTCAGCCATTAGCACTGTGTCCACTGATGTGAGGAGCATCTCCCCCTTCAGACTGCTCTCCAAGAGACGCAGTTCCGTGTAGATATGTAGCAAAGGTGATGACAGATGATAGATAGAAGCTCACAAAAACTGCTACTGTATGTTTCTGCTATACATGCATGCATTCAAGTACAGATGCTGGAGCACAGCTCTTGAAGTATACGTACAAAGAGGAAAGCCATAGTTGGTTGGGAATTATCGTGTCTTAAGGACACAGTACCTCTTACATGTGTCGTGTGTGTGTGAAATGACCTCCTGAGACCACATAAACTTTAAGAAAGTAATAATGGACTTCTTGCTACTTCATAATTACATTATCCTCCCTGATATGGTGCAATGCAATGTGCAAAACATAATTTCAGCAGTGCTTTATTAAAAGGAAACTCCAGTATTTTTTAAACCTAGGCCCTATTTTTCCATCTTTTTGAATCCAAATTTTTACTCGGGACAAAAATAATCGAAATTGGTCCAGTATTGAGTTAGAACGCTATAACTGGCAACCATAAAACGGCTATACAATGTAATCACGCGTCAAAGTAAACCGTTTGTTTTTGCGCTGACAGGATCGTGAAGTTATTATAAGTATCTGATAACATGGAAAGGATCCATGCAGAGCTACACCTGTGTCTGTTTATGATTATTGCATGGGACTGTATACTCTGGCTCAAAGGAACAGGGACGGCCATCAAGTTCAAATGCCTCATCCATATTGTCATAATTAGCTAAATACGGGGTGTTTCAAAAAATTTGATATAATTTCACAATCTAATAACTTTGCCAATTCTCGTTCAGTTGACCTCAAAATTTTAACAGCATGTGTGGAAACAGGTCAAAATTTTATGTTTAATGTTTTTTGCTTTTATCTTTTTTGGTATGGAAATGCCATTCACTGGAAAAGAAAAGGCGTTTTGTGTGTTAGAGTATGCTCGAACACAGTCGAACAAGACTGTGCAGCGTGCATTTATGAGAGAATTCTCTAAAAATGCACCAAAGGCAACGCAGATTTGGACATGGCACAAAAAGTTCAAAGAGGAAGGCTGTTTGTGCAGGGCAAAAGGATCTGGACGACCACCAGCAACAGAAGAGATGGTCGAGCGGGTTCGCGAATATTGAAAATTTGTGAAATTGTTCATGGAATCCACATACCTTTGAATTTCTCATTCAAATTTTGAAGAATTAATCTTATATTGCTCAACATGAAGCCTGTTCAGTTTAATTTGCCTAGAATATGTAGCTTCTGGGATATTTACATCTCAAATATCATCAAATTTATTGAAACACCCCGTACATTCCTGCATTTCAAACGGATGTCAGACAACAGTGGGAATGGTGATGACACAAATTTGGTATTTTATCATTTAAAGAACTATCATGTCTATATCAGAATCTGCCCTGAACCTTCCCACAATGAACCTCCTCCTATGAACTTTGACACCTTGGACTACAATTCCTACACATTATGTTCATGGTCACATTCATAGTCACCAGTTACTGTTTGTACATACCTGGATTCAATCACCTTCACACACAATCACCCTCACTACACCTTCACTTCACAAAGCATTCATTCAGCTCTGACTTTTCATTTGACATACCAAGCCTTTGATACATGTTTGCTTTTATTGGGTTTGATGCCAGCATGTTTAGAGGTGTCTTGATTTTTGCCTTGTTTTTGTATACACTGCCTGTTCTATGTTTTGGATTTCGTGACCATTGCCAGTTGTTTTTAATAAAAGCACTTTCTATTTCCATGGCCAGCATGGTGGTGCAGTGGTCAGCATTGTCACCTCACAACAAGAAGGTTCCGAGTTTGAATCTCATGGCTGTCAAGGCCTTTCTGTGGGGAGTTTGCATGTTCTTCCCGTGTCTGCGTGGGTTTCCTCCGGGTACTCTGATTTCCTCCCACTGTTCAAAGACATGCAGATTAGGTAAAATACCCAAGCCCAGATAGATTGGGGAGGGTTGTGGCGGCATTTGGTGTTTTAAAAAAAAAAACTATGCCAAAATCAAAGATGCAGAACAGATCCGCTGTGGTGATCCCTAACAGAGGCAGCCGGAAGACGACGACAACTTTCTATTTCCATACAGCTGTGTGCTTGTACACCATGGGGCACTCCTCCCTCTCTACCACCTGGGTCAAAGTAGGGCCATCAGCCTTCTGTCTGAACTGTCAGTCAGCAGGACAAAAGAGAGAAAAGTCTTGAGTGGAACAGTGGGCCACCATACAAGACCACTTTTACCTGGCAGAAAGCCAGCTTGCACAGCTCCATCCAGTGGATTGGCTCTGGTGCTCTCTTTTTACAGAGGTCAGTCAGCAGGATGGCGATGTCCAAAAAATTAGGTACAAACCACCTATCATAGCCAGCTAGACCCAGGACCTGCCTCAGCCTCTTTTTGGTCTTGTGTCTCAGGCAGGCCGTAATCAGTGCTATCTTATCTATTTGGGATGCACCCACCCATGGCCCAAATGGAAACTCAGATAGTGTACTTTCACCAAGCCAATTACATACTACTTTGGGTTTGCCGTGAGTCCCACCCATCTCAAGGATCTCATGACAGCCCTCCGATTTTGCAAATGCTGCTAATCATCATTACTATGACTGATTCTGTCATCTAAATAGGCAGCAGAATATGCATTGTGCAGGTGGAGTATTCTGTCCATGGAAGGGAGACAAATTGGTGTAACCCAAATGGAGCAGAAAAGGCTGGGTAGAGGTGAAAACACATCTGAAAATTCCCCTTGCAACCTGTGCTCTCTGGGATGGTGAGAGCTGGTCTCCACAGGGGACTGGGCTGAATTGGGTCACAATTTTTCAACTTTCCTCAGGTCCCAGCTCTTCCCTCTCTGGAACAACCATTGCCAGGGCCACCGGAACTGCCTCTCTCCACGGTTTCAGGAGACGGAGATGGTATATTTCATGTGTATCGTCTCTATTCATTTGCCCGACCTCATAATCAACTTCTCTGATTCACCATGTGACCATAAATAGTCCTTGCCACTTTGCAAGTAATTTAGAGCTTGACATCAATAGTAAAATTGGATTGCCTGTTTGCACCGTGGGTCAGAGAGGACTGTAATTTCATCTGTGCTGTATGTCGAGCATGTATAGCATATCTGACAATAAAGTTGACCTTGACCTTGAAAATGAGTACTTTATCTCCCAGTGCAAATTCCAGTAGCTGAGTACCCCGTCATATAATTGGAATCATCATTCCTGGCCTAATGCAAATTCTCCTGTGTTAGGTAGCTTAAGGTGTGAACTTTTGCTCTCAGGTCCAGAATGTACAGAATTTTGTTTTAGTTGTTATAAGGTTCCTCCTCCCAATTTTCTCTAATCCCCAAGATACCAGAAAGGCTCCCAGGTATCCCATTGCGTAGTCCACTACAACTAACTCAACGTGATTCCCTCATGCAGTCTGTTCTAATGGTCTGACAAGGCACATACCCAGTCTATCGAAAAGGACCTCAATCAATACAAGTGTGCACAATGGCACTTTGGGGTGGCCAGTGAATTCAACAGCTGACATTTGCAACATGCCGCACACCACCTGCGAACATCACCACAAATGCCCGGCCAATATACATAGGCCATGAGATGGCTTTGTGTTTTATCCTGCTCCAAATGCCCAGTCAGGGGATTATGGTAAGCCGCATGGAATAAGAGTGGCTCTTTGGTATCAACAACCAGGTCATCCCTTGTTGAGCTGATTTGAGTGTCCTGCACCATTCAATATAGCTTATCCTTATTATTTGAAAAATATGGGTGGATTAATACAACATCATGCTGGATTTCTTGACCATCAATTACTCTAACTTGGTCAAAGACATGCCTCAGGGTATTGTGCAGTGCTGCAACAGAAAATCCCCAAGGGGAATCCCCACCAATGGTGGAGTGGCACAGCCCTCCTCACCTTCCTTGTCACTATGACATTGAGCTGACATCAACAGCCCTGGCACTGCCTCCCCTAGACAATGCTGAACACATTCCACACACCATGCCCCACTCTTGCAGGACCAATCCACAAATATTTCTTACTTGTCTCAAGAATTAGTAATGGGTAAGGCACAGACTAATCGCCATTTCAACTTTATGCTTTTGCCCCTGGGCTTTAATAATGACTGGTACCAGCAGATACTCATGAATATCCCCATGCACACACCTCACTTTCACAAAATATACACTTCCCAAAGCCTTGTACTGAATCAGGATTTGTCCATGTGGGAACACGGACCCTGGAAATGCTAGGCTTCCCCACCACACCAACACATCTTCTCAAGCTTTGCCCCAGCTCTGGTGGGCACAGGATGTTCCCCTTGTGGAGAGAGACACAGAGCATGGGAAGATAGAGAAGCACGGGAGGAAAAGTGAGGTGGGAACTGGGTCCAGCCTAGTGTTGGGTCTGGTGGAGGACAGTGAGAAACCTGATTTTGCTGAGTGGGGAAGCTTCCATGGTGGTGTCTGAAATTTTCCCCAATCCCGGGTTTTGGCATCACTGTAGAACCCCAGTGTGTGCAGGAAGACCTGTGAGGTAAGCAGAATTTTAGCTGAGCTCCAGGCTCTCATTTATTCAGTCCACACTTTTCAGCACATTTTAAAAAAAAAACTCAACAAAAGCTGGAAAACAACAGAAAATGGGTCTGTCCCAGGCTTGCGGCTTTCACTCCATTAGGTTCAAGTTCACGATCCACAGTGTGCGTTCGCGTGCATGAGTGTGTTTTGTCTCACGAGCTCTGCCAGCACTATTTCTGTCTCTCCCCATAGAAGTCACTGAAAGCACAAAGAGAAAAATAAGCAAGCTGGTGGTAATAAGACTCCGGTGAGAATCATCATGTGATACCTGCCGGTTCAATCCACCTCCTCTCTGTCCATAGAGAGTGTACCAATTACAGAGGGTTGAATCAAGTCTCTCTCAAATACCTCTATCCATTGCCATTAGTCTCTGCTACCCAAAGAACAATTCAGAAAGTTCAAGATATTTACCAAGCTGGATCTGAGCAATATCCTGGGTTATATCATTAGCGTTGAAGGGGTGGCTATGGACCAAAGTAAGGTGACAGCAGTCAAAGAGCTCCAATGATTTCTAGGCTTTGCCAACTCCATTTTACTAGAGGATTTTGTTCTATTGCCTGCTCAAGAAGAGCTTGAGGCCTACCAAGTTCTACAATGCTTGAAAACAGCATTTTCCATAGACCCAATCCTCAAGCATGCAGATCCTGCCAAACCTTTCTTCGTGGATGTAGCTGCATCTTACACAGGAGTCAGCGCAGTGCTCGCCTCAATATTTTTGAAAAAAACAAAAAAACAAACTCCATCCAGTGGCTTTCTTCTCTAAGAAGCTCATGCCTGCCGAATGATGTTCGGAATCCATGAACTAATGGCAGTCAAACTAGCCCTAGAGGATAGTGGCTCAAGGGCATGATTAACCCATTCAGTATCTTCACAGATCACAACAACCTGGAGGACCAGAGAACCACCAAATGCTTAAATTTACACTAAGCACACTGGGCTCTGTTCATTACAAGGTTTAACTTTGGGATGTCATTTCCACCCGATTCCAAGAATGGTCATGCTTTGCCAATCTCCCAAGCTTGCAAGGACAGACCATATTTATGGTCATAGTTGACTAATTTTCCAAGTCCCCCCATCTGATATCACTGTCTGAGCAACCCACAGCTTTCAAAACTGCCAAAGCTCATGTTCATCCATGTATTCAGATACTTTGGCTTACCAGAAGACATCGTCAGTGAACAAGGCACACAATTAACAAGTGCAGCTCTGTCAATAACTGCCAGCAGCCAGCAATTTTGCCAGCAATGCTTCATCACTGGCTACTCCCAGTTGTCTTTTTTTATATATTAAAATTTCCCTTGTATTTTTATGTGATACGATTTGTTCGTTTTTATTCACTGAAAAATGCGATCTTTTTAGACAGCAAGAATTGCATTTGTGCTATGACAATGTCCATTGTTTACTAGCATCTGTGTCAGTACTGAGCATGCATTATCTAGCCAGTTAGATTTACATTTCATAAACGTGAAGTTTATTGATTCACGTAGTTTGTTGCTGGTAAAAATCACTTGGTTTGATTGAGTAACTTTTATTGTCAATGAAGTTGATAGACAAGTAAAAAGTGACAACAGGGTAGCACCAGAAAGTTAGAAACTTATTCTATAGTGATCCTACAGTCGAGGTATTGTCACGCGGGTAAAATTCTATGGAAAACGAAAACGTTTGGACCACGACAGCCAATATGTCGAAGTGACTTCTTTAACAAATCTAAATGTTGCAAAAAGGTCCAAAACGCAAGGTAATTAACACTGCACAAGTTTTGCAGTGACTGCTGTTAGCATATAATAAATTATGTACAAAAAAATGGACCAATGTCTTTACGATTTTCTCCAGGTCCAGGACAAGTTTTAGAGTGATAAGAGGCAAACAAGGAATGTTTTACTATTGGACATATGAGCCTGCAAGTATAATAGGGGAGAATGTGGAGACTTTGGATAGGAGAGACTTGGGACAGTTTATATTCTCAAATTAATTTCAACCAATCAGGTTTTAGATTACAGCTGAAGTTAGATGCTGCCCTTTAGAGAAACCTACTTCCTTTGGAGCCATGAAGCTGGACACTGTAGCAAGGTATGTGCAGTTAAATATTTTGTCAACCAAAACTTGTATTTTCTACTTCGCAATCCACCTCCATTCTATGGTGTAATGTATGCTGGTGAAGTCATAATTAGTTAGGAATTAAAGTATGTAGCCTAGAGTTAGTTTTTTCCCCCCAAAATGGCTAGATAGAGAGATTTAGGACAGTTCGTGTTACTTTCTTTTCCCTTGTGGCTTACAAATATAAAATTGTTTCAAAATGTTTGTTAAAAATGTGGGAGTGTACCTGCATGAGGATTAAACTTATTTCATTCTTTCTTACGAATGGAATTGCTTTGTCTATTGAGGCTTGGGAAAACTGACATTTTTCTATCGCTGTACCAGTATTGTGTGTTCATACAGTTCATATGTTATAAGTTTTGATGATAAATAAAAATTAAACATGTAAGCCTATGTATTTTTGTTCCATGTCTCCCCATTATGTTCCAAGTCTCTGAACATAATGCCCTATGTTTCCAGTCAATGTCTCATGTCTTCCCGCAAGAAATAATGATAGAAAAAGTGAAGTCTGAAGGCCAGAATATGTGACAAGCTGAGAAACTAATATTGTGGCAAGAAGCTATAGTAAATACTCACCAATGCAATATGAATGTGACTGTTACCTGCAAAGAATTTCACACAATCGACAAAAGCTGAAAACTTATCCCATAGGGGAGAGTGGGGAGACGGGATAGGCAGTGATCGATCCCATGAAAATGGGTCATAAACCTTGAAAATAGGTCATATGGCCATGAAATCATCAAAGAGGCTTTACTTTCATTTTCTTTAATTTTATATTTTTCCACATATTACCCACCTAAATCGTAAGCTCAAGAAGAATTTTTTTTTTTTTTTTACTCCGAGATGCAAAATTCTGCATTCTGTATAATTCAGAATGCACCATTTTACATCTATATTTTAAAAAATTGTCCAGGGAGGACCAAAAGAAAAATTATTTTTTCATGATATTCTAATTGTTTGAGATGAACTAGGATAACCTTATCCTTAGCCAGTGTTGGTGATTTGGAGCCACGTTTTGTAGCTGTGGTGTACTGAAGGTGTGTGTTTTTGTCCTGTTGGTTTTGCCGTATTCAAGCAGAAGCGGTGTGCTTGAGCATGGATAGGTTCACTTCACAAGAGAAAATGTAATTTATGGGGAAAATGTCGATGTATTACATGTATTTTTGCATGCATTGTGATGACTAACAGTTTTACCTACAGACAAAGTTTATAGATATTTTTCAGCAGAGCATGAGTTTATATGCACTGATTAGCCATAAAGATTGCTAGCATTGAATGTACTGTTTAAATGTATTACACAATGTATATATATTGAACTTACTGTTTATTCTAGTGTGTATTATAATTATCTTCAAATAGTTTCTGTCTACTGACAATAAGTTTGTGAAGATTCTTTTGTCCGCGTTCTGCAACGGTAATTGTCGGTCAATCCATGCATTCCCTTTCCCTCGTTCGATTGCGAGCTAGCTTTGATGGTGTTGAAACACAAATGTGTGCTATTTTCCGTTGCTTACACAGATCCTGTTGTTTTAACACCAAGAAATAGTGAAGTCACTCACATATACATGTTTCTCTGTCTCCAGGTATGTTGCTCCAAAGCAAACAAACATTCTGAATAATATTTCAAATGTTTTGGAGAGGGCGGCACAGTGGTGTAGTGGTTAGCACTGTCGCCTCACAGCAAGAAGGTCCGGGTTCGAGCCCCGTGGCCGGCGAGGGCCTTTCT
>JAODVO010000023.1:22100651-22111448 GCA_025400055.1 Notarius lentiginosus | reverse complement strand
AGCTGGGATAGGCTCCAGCTTGCCTGCGACCCTGTAGGACAGGATAAAGCGGCTAGAGATAATGAGATGAGATGAGAAATTAAAGTGACACAGGTTGATGTATTTAAAAAGACGATTAGTACCCAGTGGAGCTAAAATGACCCCTAGGTACTTGAATCACAAGCTGCATTGCCTGCTGCCTCATGTCTGTGAAGGAGAATGAGCTGGAAAAACACAGCGTGTCAATGTTTACACTTGGGTACAGGAACGGCCGAAGTTTATCCTTGTTATAATATTATAATGAGCGAGGTTACAACAAACATGACAGAACCAGCAGCCTCCAACACAGAAGCGAGTGCTCGAGAGCCTTCAAGCTCACAGGTGCGTTTAGATTTGGAGTATTTCAATTCTCTATTTTTATTTTTATTTTAAAAAAAGGGAGGCACGGTGGTGAAGTGGTTAGCACTGTCACCTCATAGCAAGAAGGTTCTGGGTTCAAGCCCAGTGGCCAATGGAGGCCTTTCTGTGTGTTCTCCCCATGTCTGCGTGGGTTTCCTCCGGGTGCTCTGGTTTCCCCCACAGTCCAAAGACATGCGATTAGGTTAACATGGGGCAGCCTTAGGCTGAGGTGCCCTCGAGTGAGGCACCTTTCCACCAACTGCTCCCCGGGCACTGTTAGCATGGCTGCCCACTGCTCTGGGCATGTGTCTGTGCTCATTGCTCACGTGTGTGCGTGCATGTGTGTGTTCACTGCTTCAGATGGATTAAATGCAGAGAGGAATTTCACAGGTGTACATCCATCCATACATCCATCATCTGTAGCCGCTTATCCTATTCTACAGTGTCGCAGGTAAGCTGGAGCCTATCCCAGCTGACTATGGGCGAGAGCTGGGGTACACCCTGGACAAGTCACCACGTTATTGCAGGGCTACAGGTGTACATCTGATAAATAAAGTTGTTGTTCTTCTTTAAAAATGTTTTTGTAAATATTTCAATTTGTCTCGATTTAGGAGTTTTCATTTGAGCTGGGTGATCTGCTATGGTTCCGCGGTTGCAACCTCTGACCCACGCATAACCTCACATGACTTTTCCAAACTGGCTGCCGGGCGGTTTGTAAACAGACTAACATGTGGTTAGGATGCCCCGCATTAGGAAATAAAATGTATTGAAACAAGCTGATTGATACCAGCTACGGGGATGGGTATCAGCTGAAGCAATTCAGAAAGGGGAGTGGATTAAATGATTACTGAACCATCACATCAACCTGTGTTACTTTAAGATGTTATAATATATAGATTTAGGCACTGCCTAAAAGCGGAGTTCCCATCTGTTTCTGGGTTGTAGAATTTTCTTATCTCATAGCCAGTCTCTTTTGTTTTATTTCTTTACTGGCTAGCACTGGCTTCTAGGCGGTGTGTATGACTGGTAATTACTAACACTGGCCATTAGGCGGTGTGTATAACTGGTAATTACTAACACTGACCACTAGGCGGTGTGCATGACTGGTAATTACTAACACTGGCCACTAGGCGATGTGTATGACTAATTACTAACACTGACCACTAGGCAGTGTGTATGAGTGGTGGTACACGTACACGGACAAACCACAAAAAATCGACTCGATGGGTTTACCATTTTTTCTTAGGTATGGTGATCCCATTACTCATGCCTCATACTTGTGAAAAATCAAAAACGTGCATAGTGCATGGGTTTGGGTGTGACTGAGGAGCTCCATATCGCCCTGAATGCAGGCAATAGGCATATTTCTGAGTGTGTTTATTTCTGTCATTGCCACAAAGTTTGTTCGAACTCCATGGATTTTGGTGGGGACATTATCACCACCATGACAGACATATTTCACACTGGTTTATATTTGCTCCACTCAACAGGAAGTCAGCTGTTTTGAAAGTTTTGCATTAAAAAAATGTCTTATATACTCTTTCAAACTCCTTGGATTCCCTTGAAAGTTGGCTGATATAAACTCCAGATGCATGAAAATAAATTGCGAAGGTATAGTGAATATGGCCTGTTTTTTTTTAATGGTTCATTGAGTGTGATGAAAGGGTGAAAATTTAAACTACGTCAAATTACATTTTGTATTTGCTGTGTACTACAAAGTGCAGTTTCCAAAACGGATGTCCATTTAACTCATGTAGCACTAGTTTTGCTGTGAGGCAGGCAAATATCTTTCATAAAGAGGATAGACCTTGATGGGTGAAGCTAAAAAAACATATAGGAACTTGGAAAGTGTAACACTCCTGACACATGTCACTTCCCCATTGTGTACTGAGAAAAAGCACATCCAACAACATATCCTGGTACAGACTGCATGTCCTTCAGGTAAACTGCATAGCCAAGTTCCCAAAATGCAAAGTGATTGCACAGTAGGGCAATAAGTAATTTTACTGTAATGCTCCTGACAGTTTTGAATTTCAGCCCACATCCACTGTTAGTGACATAAATTGTTAGCAGCAGAACAGAAGAACAAAAAATATAGAATTGAGAAAACGGTCACAGTATGTAGGGTAATTTTCAAGCAACAATGATGCTGTACTTGGTAAAAAAAAGACAAATTAGTCAAATTTGTTCCAAGTCAACACATTCAGCGCCAGCTGGTGTAACAACACGGTTATCAACAATAACTGCAAAACACCTGTCACTCTAAGAATTGAACCACCAGTTGGATATCGAACACCAACGATCAGCCATCAGAGGACCTGTAAAATTAAGCAAATTACTGTTGAATTAAGAGCATTAAAGTTTTGTTATAGCAAAAGCATTACAATCGTGATATTTTTTACAATTTTAAGGAGCATAACTTCAGTCACTTTCAAGGTAGCAACACCAAATTTGCAACAGATTCTCTTTGGCGTAAGGACTTGCTGGAGAACTGCTAACTTCATCTGCAACAGATAACAGTGCAAAGTTTTTTGAGTACATTCAATGTATCCTTGAGTTTGTTTGTTTGTTTTTTTTTTTGGGGGGGGGTGCTGGATGAGGATAGTCACCTTTAGGGCCCCTCCCCATGGCTCCTGTTACAGAGCATTTGTACCTGAACAAGCAGTTAAAACAATCAATTTTAAGGCTTCGTGTTTATTTTGGAACAATAATTAGAATAATTTTTACAATAGAACTGCAGGCCTGTGTTTTTTGCACCTTCGGATGTGTGAGTGTGAGTGTGTGTGTGTGTGTGGGGGGGGTCCCCCCAATATAATGGTAGGGGAAACACTGCATTTTTTTTTTTTTTTACAAAAATGAGCCTTCATTTTTTTTTAATGGGCCATATCTCAAATGAGGACATGATGGCAGACAATCAATTTGCTTGAGACGCAACATGAAATCAGATGCGAACTCAGAAGGGTCTTCATCATCAGGACACAGTACCTTTGCGATCCATTAAATTTGGTATGAGTATGTCTCATCATTCTGGAAATTTATATACCCCCACTCCAAAAAGGGGTACTGGTTTATTGACCTCTGTCCGAAACACTCTTTTTCTCGGCAGCTACAAATCATAGCCACTTGGTACCAAATTTCAGCTTGGGGTTCTATACTGTTTTCAGCTCTGTCCCACATGAACTTCCTTTTTGCCGATTGAATGTATTTTCAAAACATCTAGCGTGGATTTACAAAATTTTCATAACACTTTTCTCAGCAACTGCAAATCACAACTGCTTGATATTTGGTACCAAGCTTAATCTTGGGGTTCTATACCATGTATACCGTTTTCACATCTGTCGCACATCGACTTCCTGTTTACCAACCTAATGTATTTACGAAACATATAGCGTGGATTTTGACACTATTTCAAGAAGCAAAATGCTTTTTCAAAATGACAGTTTCCCAGGATGCTATTTGAAATCCCTGGGTTGAACACTGCTCTTTACTTACTTGTTTCAGGGTTAATTATTTGTTGAAGTCAACATTCATAATAAGTGTCCTATTCCTTCGATAGCTTGCATACTGATGTAAGTGGGAGCGGGGGTATACGTAAGTAGCTCACAGTTGATCTTGTTCACATTGGGTTGAGTGACTGCCCAACAGGAAGTCATCCATTTTGGAATTTGTGTATTTTTCACTTTTTTTTTGTATTTTTTACCTCCTTCAGGGTTCATTGGATTTCCTTGAAACTTGGTTAGAATAAACTTCACACATATGTAATGATGAATTGCAAAGGAATAGTGGAGATCTCAAACAAAGACACAGTAGTGGTAGATTGATTTGCATGAGGTGCCAATTCAAAAGAAGTAGACGACATTGCTTGGTTTGATCAGCCTCAAATTGTGAGCATTTTCACATGGTTCATGTAGTAGTGTTCAAATGTATCATATTTATTATTTTACATTTTGCATGTTCATATGTCTTGTAAAGATATTTTTGCCTCCTAAATTCATTGGGGCAGCAGTGTTGACAATGTTTTCCTGCCTTGAAATCTACCTTGTTGGCACTTTGGCCCACTGTGAGCAAGTTAGATTTAATGATGATTTGAAAGACTGTTGTACCTGCTGGAGCAATTTTCCCTCAACCTTGACAAAGTGAATTTAAATGTAGTTTAACCAGGGTTCCCCCTGGCACTCATCATGTTCCTCATTGACGAACATCGTCCATCAATGATGAAGAGAATATTACAAGCAGTCATTACCGTGACGAATGTATTCGTCATCATTATCGTATTTCATCTTTTCTAGAAATCTCTCTACAAATCCCTCCATTTGCCGAAATCCAACCCCAGTGAAGAGACGGTGGGAAGCCAGAGTGTAAACAATGAACGCGTGCTTGTGACCAATAAAAATCGACAACACATAATGCCCAAATAAGCTCCAAGCTTTTGACCAATCACAGTGCATCTTAATCGGTCTGGTGTGGTGATGTAATTATCTCTGCATGAACCAAATGAAGGCACAGTCCAAGCTCACAAAGTGTTTTGGGTGGGCTTCTTCAAGCACTGATGAATACTTAAGGACTGAAACAGCCATGAGGGAGGCACACTCGGAGCCCCTGCCGTCCCCTAGCACATTGGACAGTGTCAGTAATAGAGGAGTCAGTTTAAAAAAATGCCAAATTGAAATTGCTGTCAGCTGCGGCAAGTGACTGGAGGGAGCTACATTTCGCAGCGGCATGGTGTGTTGAGTTCCCCTGGGCTAACAGACGATGAAAAAATGCCCATGTTCAGCTTGTCAATCAACAGAAAATTTTAATTCCTTCACTGTTGGTTGTTCCAAGAGTCTTCTTGATGCTGTTCAATTGTAAATCAAGTTTTCTGATGAAGTAAAAGCTAAAAGAGTCCTCATACCTCTTCTGAATAATTCTGTGCTCAAATAACCTGAAATAAGCACAAATTAAAGAGGTTTATTTTAGCTTGATGGTGCACAGGGTGCCCAAAATCAAGTCTTTCTTATTAGAGGCTGGAGTGGAGCCCAAATTTTATATGTAATGGAGAGGCCTGTACAAATATTTGAACTGTGTCAGTTTGGTTGGTATAAACCTGTATTAAGTCTACTTTGATGAGTCGGTAATGATGAAAAAATACAGACTAAGAAAAAGTGAAGAATATTTATTTGACTTTATTTTTCAAGGAAAAAAGTGGAGAATTTATTTTTTTTCCAGAACCCAAGGGGAATCCTGCATAACTTTGGGAAGGGGAATTTAAAGGCAGAGGGATGTCTATAGCAAGATTTGGCACAAGGTCTGTTGTCCATGGTGGCACATAGTTAGCCCAAGATTCTCTGTGACCTTTTCAAGCTTCAGCAAACGTTTTCCCCGCAGGACTGATGGCCTTTTGTCAACTTTGAATTTTCACATGGCACATGAAGCATGGCACTGCCTTTTCACATCGACTATTGTGCCACAGTTTTGCCTGGAGTGTGGCACTGTATCTTTTGCTTTTAGCAAAGCTCAAAAGTGGAGCTCAAAACTGGAGCAGATAAGATGTCATGAGTTTCAGCTTGAAACAATCAATGTTAGAACTTGCAAATGTGGAAGCAAGTTCGCGCATGTTGCATGTTTCACAACTACGTTTTTCTATTTTCCACTTTTATAATTGTTGTAAATAGTCATTTTTGCCTCCTAAAATTGTCAGAACAGCAGTGCTGACAGGCTGGGTTTGCCCCCTTTACATCCAGTTTTAGGAAGTTAGATTTTACTGCGGTTGAAAGGCTTTTGTACTTGCAAGGATGTGTATTGTAGAAATGTTAATGTGGACAGAAATAAACCATTCAGTGAATGGTTTAAGAGAGATCCTAATTTCTCTAACTTAATGCTGGTTTGTGTGATAGTTTGTTAGAAAAGTCCAATAGTTTACTTCAAGTTTATTAAAAGTTAAATAGTTACTCTGAGAAGGAATATCAGCAAAGCTAAGGTTAGCTGGCCAGCTAGTTAGCATGGTTAATGTCACTAAATTATTGTTTTTCAGTGTTCAGGGTTTTTTGTGGTTTTATTGGGTTGCAAAACAATGAATAGACACTCTGGGAAACAATAACCGTGTTAAAACAGATAAAATGTTTCAACAACATGAAATGTGTTTTGAGTTTATTATTCAGTTGTTCATTGGTGTAGTTCAGCAAACTGCTGTACAACTAATAGGAGATAAAACTGTGTAAATACGTTTGGTGTAAAGGATGTTTCGAGTGAGGATTTCCTGCTGGACAAAACAGACGCTCCATTATAAAAAGAAAGGTTTCTGATTCATTTGATGAGATGTGCAGATGTGCATCACTGTCTTTCTATGTCTTTGTATACAGGAAAGACGTTTCCTTCCAGCGAGCTTTACAAGAGCACAAGGGAGAGAGAGAAAGAAGATGATGACCTCAAGCCTCATCAGCATGAGGAAGATGCTGATGGGTGTGAGGTGTTTTTGAGGACCCCATCACCTTTAGGGAACAGGATCGAGTCCCCTTTGATGACCCCCTCCCCTTTATGGACCCCTACAAGGACCCCATCCCCCTTATGGAGCCAGTCCCCATTTGAGACCCTGTCCCCCTTATGGGACCTGTCCCCTTATGGGAACCAGACCCCATCTCCTTCAGGGACCCTGACCCCTTTGAGGCATCCAACCCCTAGCTGTACTCCGACCCCTGACTGTACCTTGAACCCTTTGAGAACCGTGACCCCTGACTGTACTCTGAACCCTTTGAGGACCCCGACCCCCGGCTGTACACTGGACCCTTTGAGGACTCTAACCCCCAGCTGTACCCCGACCCCTGACTGGAACCCAGCCCCTTGCTGTACCCTGAACCCTTTAAGGACTCCGATCCCTGGCTGGAGCCCAACCCCCTGCTGTACTCTGAACCCTTTGGGGACCCCGACCCCTAGCTGGAACCCGACCCTCTGCTGTTCCTGGACCCCTTTGGGGACCCCGACCCCCTGCTGTATCCCGACCCCTTGGTGTATGCGGACCCCTTTGAGGAGCCCGGCCCCCTGCTGTATCCCGACCCCTTTGAGGACCCTGACCCCCTACTGTACCTCGACCCCTGTATGGATCCCATCCCCTTTGAGGACCCCAGCCCCTTTGATGACCGTGTTCCCTTCAAGAATCCATCTATGATCCCTGAAGACTGTATTCCTGTCCCTCACCAGGGTATAAGGAGGAGGGACGAAGAAGATCACAATGAAGAAGCCACTCCTCATAGAAGGCAGCGTTTGAATCCCAATGAAGAGCCTGAGGTTATAGCACTTACAGCGATTATTAAAAAAAAAAGTTTGTAGGTTTCTAGTTCTTGTTAAAAATGTTGGTGTTTTACTGTAGGATGCTATGGATTTATGCTTTAGTATAATGAATATTAATTCATAGTAATCAAATTAATGCATGATATTTTTTAAGTATCATATATTTTCTATATTCATGTAAATATGTGTATATATTAGGTTGTTAAGGTTAATAATTTTTTTTCAAGTTAATACGTTTAAAATTAAGGAATAACACATGACCGACAACTTATGCAAAATTATTCTACAAAAGTTGTGCACACCCCCACCACCCTCCACAGTCTAGCGTGTGTTATTTCACTTATACCACAGCAATTTGACAAGGACAGCAATGTTTAATGTATTAATGACACATTGCACGTTTTATCAATGGCTTTCTGAAACGTAAAAGAAACTCATTCAAACTGAAACTCTGTTTAGAAGTGTTAAATTTATGTCACAGCAATGATTATTACAATGATTTTGTTCAACAAACATCTGTTTATTAATAGTCTCAGATTATGTCTGCCATTTATATCTGCCCTGTGTATGAGCTGTTACTGTAGAAATAATATATTCGAACGAGCATGTTAATATTAACCTATCATTACAGTTGGAACTACCTGTGATAAATTATACTAAAATAATGCAAACCTTTATCCAATCAGATTCGAGTATTCACTGTAAAAGTATAAATCGTATAAAGTGTAATAATTTAAATGTATAGGTTATGATAGGATTTTTAAAAATCTTTTTGTTTAACACTCATGTCTCAAGTGTCCTTTCTTATAACACACTATAAGCTTTTCTCACTGGTTTCATTACATTATATTACAGGCATTTATCCAGAGCGATGCATAGCAGGACCCTGACATACCACATGATATAAGACACAGCAGTGGGCAGCCGAGGGAGCAGCTGGGGGTCAAGTACCTTGCTCAAGGGCACTTCAGCCATTCCTACTGGTCCAGGGAATCAAACTGGTGACCTTTTGGTCCCAAAGCTGCTTCTCTAACCTTCAGGCCATGGCTTCCCTCAGCATAAAATAAACTTTGATTACAACTGAAACTTTGTCTATAAATGTTTGTCTGCTAACAAAAATGTCACATTAATGATTATCTGTGAAACAAAGTCATTCTGATAATTACAGTGAAGAAGAAATTCTCCTTCAGCTGAAACCTTGTGGTCAGGAGGAATTCTACTGGTTTCTCCTCACAAGCAAATACACTCCAGCCAACAGTCTGAACCTGTTAAATATATAGAATCTGGTGCTGTCATGCTAAATAAATTAAATAAATAACAGGTGAATCTCAAGGTGCAGTTTTGCTGTTTAGAGGTCAGAGTTCATTTCCTGAAGTGAGTAAGTGAAACTTTCAAATGAATACACCATGAGGAAGAAACGGAGTTCAGGATGGTTTAAATAACCAGTTTCCACTTCCTTTCTGCAACATTTCCAAATTTACCAAAATGTTTTGTAGATCTAGATTTTTTTTTGTACAATTGATATCAAAGGCCAGACTTTTGCTGTAAATTAACAGCCTAACCATTTACATGAACAAATTAACAGCAAACTGTTTGCTTTTATTATATTGCCATGAAATATGATGTTACTGTCCATTAAAGATAATTGTACAGTGTAATTTGTGGTAAAATGCAGGCAGCTGTGGTTGCCAGATGTATATGGAATAAACACATGGTATTGCTGTTCCCTTTAAATCAGCATTTTTCTATAACTCCAGCCATTTTTTTTGTGAAATACTGGCAAAACCTGGAAATGTATTTACTGTAAATAAACAGCAATTGGAAACTTGCAAATAACGACAGTGACATTACATAAATAGAGTCAAAACACGTTACTTAGACCTATTTTAAACTCAATTTAAATTCCTGTTTAACTCACATACCTCAATGGAAAAGAATGCAGAAGAAAGAAAAAATTGAAGTTTTGATTTTTTTTTTTTGAAAACCTCATTATTTGAAAAAAAAAAAGTATCACATTCATATTATAATATAATTCAGCTCATGGTTTTGGCACCAGAACAGCAGCGGCATTGTAAAAACACCAATGGGATGAAAGAAACTAATCAAGAAGGAGGTGATACGGGTTCAATAACACAAACATCAGGTCTCAACAATCTGAAGGAAGGAGCAAGAGCACGCGCACACACACACACACACACACACTCCACCTATCCAGCTTCACCTGGCCATGTAGCCAACAGGTGCATACAGTAAGAGTTGTACACACCTGCAACAAAGTTGGAGCATATGAGACAAACTGGAGGTGACTGGTGAAGCCAAAGTGTATACCTCATAAATACATATTTTTTCTTTAAGCAAGACAAAACTCATAAAAAGAGATGCTTGTACTTATTGCTCATGAACCTGATTTCCTCTGAATGGTGCTTTTCACAGGGGCTGTGCTGACAGACAGAGACAAAACAATCAAAAAGGAATTGCACCATTTACTAAACGGAGTGGTGCGTCCAAGTACCCTTGTATAACACAGGTCTAGAAGGCCCAGTGGAGAGTTGAGTGAACACCTGTGACATATGTTTCCACTATATATGTTCTGTTAAAATGATGTAAATCACTCTCCACGTCTCCTCAGTGATGTAGACTCAGTCCTAGTGGAAGTCTCTGGCGAGAAGCGCTGATTGCGACGTCCCATACAATTGAAACTCTCAGGTGAGTTGGGGAGGGGATTCCCTGCCGAGACTGTGCGCAGTATGTTAGTGCAAGCATGCTGCCTATGGAAAATGAATAGTGTGTTGGATTCGCACTAATTCCATGTTTTGTAAAATTGAAAATGGTGTCTTGGGCCTCTCTGGAGTGTCACCAAACCATGTGTAAAGTATGGAGTACGTGCATATATAAACATAGTTATGAGTGTTTTACTGGGAAATACGCCACTCACATTTTTCATATGAACTACATCTGGGACATCAAGAATGACAACCATAACATAAATCTCTATATGTCACTCATGAGGAAATTGATGAATTGTTTGAATAAATTTGAGTACTTTTTGTTTGGGAACATGACTCATTTCATGTCATCTCATTATCTCTAACCGCTTTATCCTGTTCTACAGGGTCGCAGGCAAGCTGGAGCCTATCCCAGCTGACTATGGGC
>JAODVO010000023.1:21985010-21995096 GCA_025400055.1 Notarius lentiginosus | reverse complement strand
AAAAAGGTAAACAAACAGGACAATAAACAAATGGCAAAAATAGTCAGGGCAAAAAGAGACAAACAACTTGACAAAAATACAAGACAGGCAAAGACAAAAATGCTAGTGTAAAAAAAAAAACATGAACAAGAAAAAACCCTTAGTGCATGGCAGTTTGGGAAAATGCAAGGAAAAGAATTACAGAATTCTAGATGTGAGCCAAAATGTGAAACATTTCGCTATAGCACCACTGTTAGGCTGATCGGGCTCATCTCTCGTCTGAGTAGCAAAATGGTGTACTATGTCCTGATCGATTTGCATGTCTGTAGGACCTATGGTTTGGTCTGCAGGATCAATTTTAGGAGAGAAAAAAGAAGAAGAAAAAAAAATCATAACGATAATGTGGCAGCGGGGGCATGGCCTAGCGTCAGTTTGTGAATGGAGGGCGGGGCCAGGGAAGGTGAGTGGCAAAGTCAATACACCTGTGATTAATTAATGTTGTGTGTCTGTGTTGTTGCAGTGACAGAGGATAGAAAAGAAGAGAGAGATAGAAAAAAGCTCTCCTGACCAGAACACGTGTGTGTGTGTGTGTGTGTGTGTGTGTGTGTGTGTGTGTGTGTGTGTGTGTGTGAGCAGCGATTGAGTAAAGCAGAAAAATAAGGAAAATAAAGTGTATGTGTGAACATCAGCTCCCACCTGCCATGCTTCTATACTCCACCCACATCAGGGACATATTACAGTGGTGCCGAAACCCAGGAGTATGGAAGGGAACCCCCACATAGTCCTCCTCATTCAAGGAGCTCATCCATGCCCTCTTTACTACCCAGCAGAACCAGCATCAAGTGCTGACCGCCCTCCGGAAGGAGCAAGAGCAACACTTTGAAGCCTTGATGCTGGCCCAGCAGGAAGATCGCCAGGCATTCTGGCATCTGCTTGTTTTGGCAGGGGCTTTGACCGCCACCACAGCGGACCCTCCTCACATCACCCTCACAAAGATGGGCCCGCATGACGATTCAGAAGCTTTCCTCACTCTCTTTGAGTAAGCAGCCAAAACGCAGGGGTGGCCGCTTGAGCAGCGCCTCCTCCCACTCCTAACTCACGAGGTGCAGCTCGCAGTGCAGCAGCTCCCTACCAACAGCCGGCTCATGTACACCGACCTATAGAAAGCCATCCTGCAGTGTGTTGGCTGCTCCCTAGAGCAACACCACCAGCGCTTCCGGATGCTGATGTTGGAGGAGGTCAGCCAGCCGTTCGCATTTGGCCAGCATCTCTGGGATGCCTGCTAGCGCTGGCTGAGGGCGGAAGACCGCAGCGCCAACAGGATCATCGATCTGGTGGCACTGGAACAGTTAATGTCTCGACTTCCGGAAGAAATGGCGGAATGGGTCACTCGGCATTGCTAGAACAAGCTATTAAGTTGGCAGCGGACCATCTGGCGGCGGTTCCGATGGCAGGCGGACAAGGTGCCTCTCCTCATTTCTTTTCTCTCTCTCCTTTTTCCTCCCTCTCACTTTCTCTTCCTCGCCCCATTCCCCCACCGCGGAGGCAGGGGCTGGCCCCTCCCCAGCCAGCCCGTCGCACCCGTGGTGTCCTCCCATCTCCCTCTTCCGTGTTTGTGTCTCCTCCCCCTCAGGTGAGTGACGCCCATAATGCCAGTGCAGAGGGAAAGACTGGGTGCTGGCATGGTGGGGAGCCAGAGCATCTCCAGAGTCAGGGCTCCGTGATGGAGGTGGGAGCTGTGATCCGGATCCCCGACGCACCAGAGACCGCCCCCGATCGGGCCGGAATGTATCGCATATCAGTAGGTGTTCACGGGGATGCATATCACGCATTGGTGACTTCCAGTTGTAATCAGACCTCAATTCACCAAAGCCTGGTGCAAGGTGAGGCATTGGGGAGAGTACAAGCGGTGAAGGTGTTGTGTGCGCATGGGGAGTGTACACGGTGAAGGTGTTGTGTGTGCACGGGGAGTCACAAGACAAGACTCTGTGGCATGCATTTGACCAAGTGAGTGTAACCAACAGTCAAACTCTTCAGACAAATGTGGCACCCACCTTCTTGTACTTCACGATTATTAAAGCTAGACCGGAGCGAGTGACGCAGGACACTCAAACCAGTGAACACATAACCCAGTTGTTAATCCCTAAGAGCTGTAGGGAACTCATGTTCCCTGTGGTTCACTTTAATCCCATGGCCAGACACTTAGGGCAAGATAAAACACTAGCCCGAATAATGACCCAGTTCTATTGGCCAGGGATTCGCAGGGACGTTCGTCAGTGGTATATGGCATGCCGTGAATGCCAAGCAGTAAATCCGGCAGCCACTCCAAAAGCGCCTTTGCTCCCTCTCCTTCTAATCGAGACCCCCTTTGAGAGAGTTGGTATGGATCTCATCGAGCCATTAGATCAGTCAGCACGAGGATATCGCTTTATTTTAATTTTGGTGGACTATGCAACGTGATATCAGGAAGTGGTGCCTCTCTGCAATATCTCAGCACACAGAAATGCGAAAGCACTCTTCCATATTATCTCCCGGGTCGGGATTCTGAAAGAAACCCTGACAGACCAAGGCACTTCATTTATGTCACACACACTGCACAAACTGTATGAGTTGACTGATCTCACTAAAAAAGGAGCACCAGATCTGGTCCAGTGGATGAAGCAGTGCCAACAGGCTTTCACCAGGGTTAATGCTGCACTGTGTGGGGGCCACTCTTACACTCCCCTGACTTCTCTTTCCCCTTTATTTTGCAGACAGACACATCAGACAAGGGGCTGAGGGTCATTTTGTCCCAAAAGGTGGAGGAAAAGGAATGCCCCATGCTGTACATCAGCTGCAAGCTCTCAATGTGTGAGAGTAAGTACAGCACCATCGAGAAAGAGTGCTTGGCCATCAAGTGGGCGGTCCTCATCCTCTGGTACTACCTGCTGAGATGCCCTTTCACCCTCTGTTCGGACCATGCGCCCCTTCAGTGGCTCCACCGCATGGAAGATGCCAATGTGCGTGCAGATCACCCGTTGGTATCTAGCCCTCCAGCCATTTAAATTTGAGGTGGTCCATAGGCTGGGGGTGCAGATGGTAGTGGTGGACTTCCTGTCCAGTCGGGGGGAGTCCGCTGCAGGCCAGACAGCTCCCCGGCCTGAGTCGGGCGGTGGGGATATGTGGCAGCGGGGGTGTGGCCTAGCGTCAGTTTATGAATAGAGGGTAGGGCCAGGGAAGGTGAGTGGCAAAGTCAGTACACCTGTGGTTAATTAACGTTGTGTGTCTGTGTTGTTACAATGACAGAGGATAGAAAAGGAGGGAGAGAGCAAAGAGAGGAAAGCTCTCCCGACCAGAACACTGTGTGTGTGTGTGTGTGTAAGCAGCGAGTGAGTAACGCTGAAAAGAAGGAAAATAAGGAAAATTGTGTGTGTGTGTAAACATCCGCTCCCGCCTGCCGTGCTTCTGTACTCCACCCACATCAGGGACATATTACAGATAATAACAGGGTTATTCATGTTACTATATGTTTGGCCCCGTAATAAGAAAAATACAAATCCTATGATTTACAGTAGGGTTCCATCTCCTTCAGGGCTTGGACTAATAATAATAATAAATAAAAAAAAACAAGGTTCCAATAGTTAATGCTTGGACCCCTAATATTGTTAGGAAGAACTATTTTGGAAACGCTTGCATTCTTTTGTGATCAGCTTGGCCTTATAGTTTACATGTGGCCTAGTTCATTTGTAGATTGTCAATTTCAGATATAATTTCTGAGTGTTACCCTCAGCTGCTTCAACTTACACTTCTAACATTTAGGTGTGATGATTGTAACAATGGGAAACTACTATGCATTTTCATTATTAATTGATTATTAGCATTTGCTCTTATCCTTACAAGTCATATTCTTGGCACAAAAAAGTGCTGGATGTTGTCATATTTTAATTACCTTCATTCTCTCTTTGGAGCCATGCAGGTAATACAAAATATATAAGGCTACATCAGTCAAGCCTAAACAATATCTACAGATATTTACTAATATATAATAAAGATAAAATTAATTTATATAGCACTTTTTAAGCATTATACACAAAGTGTCTTCTCAAGACAAGACCAGCAGAATAACAAAAGCAACATACAAAGGCCAAAAGTGGATAAAATGAGGGCACTAGATTAAATAAAACAAAATTTAATACAACAAAAAATGAAATATAAGAGAAAATAGCGCGCACGCACATATACAAGATGGCTATATAAATCATACCAGCTGGTGCAACTTGGATACTTCATCAGTGATGAACCCAAGGTCAAAGGGTGTTTTGGGCCTTAGATTATCAGACACCCTCACCCAGGCAACCCAGCCAAGGGTGATCAGTCCCCAGCTTGTGTCCAAGTGGCATGTTACACCATGGATCACCCCTTTTGATCCATAGCCACCTCAATGTTTTTTCTACAGCTTCGATGATATGCTTGGTAGGTCTTCTTTCCTGCAACCCTCTCCATGCCAAGGAGACTGAGTGTCCAGTGTAGAGATTACCCTGTAAACCCCTGTAGTCTACCTCAGTGGGTTCACAGCAGGTCTCTCCCACCCACCCCA
This sequence comes from Notarius lentiginosus, assembly GCA_025400055.1. Classification (NCBI taxonomy): domain Eukaryota; kingdom Metazoa; phylum Chordata; class Actinopteri; order Siluriformes; family Ariidae; genus Notarius; species Notarius lentiginosus. The sequence continues at coordinate 21,990,541 of JAODVO010000023.1, read as the reverse complement.
TGCCATACCAGTTTGAGATATTTGGCCTTGTATTACATTCCTGGGCTTCCTCTATCTGGCCTTTTTAGAGGGAAAGTGAGTTTCAACATAACCACTTGCTGAGAACATTCAGATGTTAAGACCAACTCTGCCATGAGCGTCATCCTTGCAGTGTGTTCCAGAAACATCAGCTGCTTCCCTGGGTTAACCTTCAGCTCCTAGTCACAAGCTCAGACTAGCAGCCCAGTTGAGGCCCTGAGCTCCACCTAAGGTTTTTCTCCTGCCCTGACAAAGATGATGTACCTTGTTTGGAGTTGATGTTTGCCCTGTTGGATTGCAATGCAGATGATGTCAGCTACTGCTTCCAGCACCTGCTCATGACGCCACCTGTACCTCATCTTTCCCAAGGCTTTTGGGCAGCAGCTCAAGATGTGCTCCAAAGAACCCCTTTTCAAGCACAGTGGGCATGCCACAGCATTGGCTAGACCCAAGCAATGCAGGTTAGATGGGCTTAGGAGGACATAATTCATTGACTGGATCAGAAACTTGAGTCTGGCTGGTTCTGATTTCCAAAGTTCAGCCCAGGTGATTTTACAGGCAGTTGTATGGTTCCAAGTAGTCCAAGCTCCCTGCTTTTGCATAGCCACTGTTCTATGACAATGTCCTTCTCTTCCATTTCTGCATGAATCTCTCCCTGGATCAACTGATGTCTCTCTCTCCCCCAGTCATTGTTGTGGCAAGATTTTATGTAGCTTCAAAGTCCAGTTTGTCTGGCTGCCACAGAAATCACCAGGATTCTGTGTCTCAACCTTGCTTCAGCCTGTTCAACTGCCTCCTGCTTACTTCTTCCAAGTTTTAATTGTGATGTCTGTAGAGGAGACACTAGTGTCAGTTGTGTCTCTATGAAGTAGCACCTCTCTGGCTCTGGTGACCTTAAAGGAAAACTCTGTGATTTTTTTTTTTTAACTTGGGCCCTATTTTCCCATCACTTTGGTTCCAAATATTTACTAGGGACGAAAACAATTGAAATTGGTCCAGTATTGAATTAGATAGCTATAACTGGCAACAGCAAAATAGCCATACAATGTAATTCTGCAGGGAAATTATCTGTGTCAAAGTAACCACTTGGTTTCACCACTGACTGGCTCATTATGTTATTATAAGTGCCTGACAACATAGAAGGGGCGCCTACAGAGATGCACCTATCTCTGTTTACCTCAATAACTATAAAGAAACTGTATAAAATGATTCTTTCTACAGTCCTAGGGGACAGGATCTTTCTCTTCTTCCAGTTTCTGACACAGTCCCCCACTTACTTATTTATTTTTTCTGTTTCCATTTGAGAGAATGCTGTGCGCATTCTGGCTACTGCTTCTCACCAGAGCATTTTATTTTATTTTCCTTTTTGTGTGTGTGTGTGTTTGTGTAGTTTGATGTATGTTTGTTTTTTTGTTTGAGTGTTTTGTCCACCGGTTGTGGTGTAGCTTCAGACCCAGTTTTGGGTGTCGGTTCCCTCCAGGCCTTGGTGTGCCATGGGTGATGCCTGTGCTCCTCGCTATGGACTGCAGTGAGCTCGTTGCTCTTTTAACATCATGGTTGTCCAGCGCTCTGTACGGCGGTGATTCTGTGCTTGGCATGGTGCTCCAAGCGATGTTGCTTGGTGGCATCATGGTGCCTGTGCAGGTGGTTTGAGACATACTGGCGCTCTGCATGGCAGTGCTTCTGTGCTCGCTTTGTGGATCCAAAGCGCGGTGTTTTAAGTAATATTGCCTGGCGGCTGTGCAGGCAGTGTGGGACTTATTTTCGTGCGCCTTTTGGTGAAACTATGGGAGTTACACCATTTGGAATGACAACCTGACTTTTTTTTTTGTGGACTTTTTTCTTTTCCCTCCTTAATTGTAAAGTGACCTTGGGTATGAGAAAGGCACTATACAAATGTAACTGATTATTATTATTTTATTTATTATTCAGTGCCTGTAGTCAGTTATTGCACAAGGGCTGTCTTCTGATGTTTACAAAAGAAGTCATGCAGAACTTATGAAGTTTATTTTGAAAGTAATACCTAAATATTTAGCTGATTACAACAATATGAGATGGGTGTCTGACAATATGGAAAAGATCATTTTTGTAAATCAGGTGGCACTGCATTTAAAACAGACATGGCATGGGAAACTTGCACATCTGTGAAGGAACCATTAATACTGAAAGGCACCTGCAGGTTTTAGAGCAACATATGCTTCCATCCAGACAATGTCTTTTTCAGGGGCATCCCTGCTTATTCCATCAAGAGTGTGGTTGCTAAACTGGCTTGCCTGCCTGCCTCTCATTGAAAATGCATGGCACATTATAAAGCGTAAAATGCAACAATGGAGACCCCCGACTGCTGAGCAACTGAAGTCCTATATCAAGCAAGAATTTCACACTCAAAACTTCAATAATTGTTGTCCTCAGTTCGAAAATGCTTACTGAGTAAAAGAAAAGGTGATATAAAACAGTGGTGAACATGCCTCTGTCCCAACATTGTTGGAATGTGTTACAGGCATCACATTAAGAATGAGTGTATATTTACAAAAAACAGTAAAGTTTATCAGTTTGAACATCTTGTCTTTGCATTGTATTCAGTTGAACATAGGAAGAAAAAGGATTTGCAAATCATTACATTCTGTTTTTATTTACGTTTTAAACCATCACAACTTTTTTGAAATTTGGGTTGGACTTTAAGAGGACACTTAAAGTACAAAACTCACTTTTTCGGTGTTTATGCACATACATTTGGATATCCGGAATGCCTACCAACTCACAAACTCTGAAATAAGGCAACCCAGTCAGTTTCTTTGGGCTGCCTATTTCAGAAAATGTGCTTCAACAAGCTGTTCAGATTTGGCTCCACTTTCTATGTCACAAGGCTCATTAGAATTACGTTGCCCCTTATCTGAGTATATCCACTCATGGCTTGAGAACTGCCTTTGCAAATGAATGTTCATGAGGAATGTGCTACCTGATTGGCTTGCAGAAGAGGGGGGTAGGGTAAGCAGTGGCTCGTTATCATTTAAGGAACAGGCGTTCAAATGAGCCATATTGAACAGGGCTGTTTAGACATGGTGAGAATGGTGCTGTGGTGCGTTATCCTTGTAGCATTTTGACCAAAACATGTAAAAGACATTTCATTAAGACATCAGGGAACTGTGTCAACTTGTGGAAAAGACGTATAATACGTCACCTTTTAAATTTTAAAATCCCCCAGATTCAATCCAGAGAATTGCTATTCAGGTATCTTCACTCATCTCCTACATAGAGGATAAAACATCAAAGCTATACTTATCAGGAGCACATTAAATTATTTGACTAATAGAAACTATGGTAATCATTTGCAGCTGTTGAGGGTAACTATGACCAGAATGTATTTTGGTTATTTAATTGATTAACTATGTATGTATTGCACATTGGTAATCTATATACCTTTACCACAGGAAACACTGATGAGGCCCAGAAAGCCTAACTGGTCTACAGAGCAAAAGCTGCTATTGGTGCAGCTAGTGAAAGCAAGGAGAGAAGGTCTACTGACTGGCAGGCATTCTTGCCGTGAAACAGCAACTAACCGGAGATGGGCATGGGATGAGATTGCAGAGGAAATTTCCACTGCTCACCCTGATGTTCCCCGTACAGGAAAGGAGTGTGAGAGACACTGGTTTATAGAGCAAGCCAAAGCCAGAGAGGCTATGGTAAACCAAAAGTCACCTACAGGTATGAAAGTAGCATGTGTGTATTTGTCAATAACACAATGATCATGATTGTAATGATAGGGAACTGAACAATACCACTGATCAGGAACCATCCAGAGCCTCAAAAACATATACCGGTACACATTCAGAGATTGGCACAGGAAAATTAAAGCTGTATACATGGGGCATATTGGTGCCCTCCATAATTATTGGCACCCTTCATATAAAATTGTTTTTTAAATGATTGTATAAAATAAACATTACAAACAATGACTCAAACATTTTTTACCAAAGAAATTCTTATTAGAATGAGAAATGAAAGAAAAACATTCTTAAAAAACTTGTTTTTCATTTGCTTTTGTTCCAAGGATCTTCTTGTTGCCTTTAACCATGTCCTGTCTCCCTGGAGCATAAATATGCATTTAGGTAAAATTCCTTCCTCTAAAGATCTTTCAACATAAAGGTGATGATTATTAACCTGAACAAGTCAGGTAATTAAGTTAAAAATATATTGAGAATTGCAAATAGTATGAAGCACAATTCTCTCCTTCCATGCAATTTTTAACACATCCATTTAGTTTGGCAGTATTTATAAATGTTGACTCCAAGCATTCAATTACTTAAGATCTAAGGCTGAATTTGACAAAATTGATAACTATGGGAGATTTCAATAAAGCTGGGCACAGTAGGAGATGTGATTTATATGCAGTGTCTTTTGACAATGACGCATTTTAAATGAAATGAGGTCATGATAACTGATTATTTCAGACTGAGATAGTGTAACTGTTTTCTGTATTATATCAAATGTAAGTACTAGTGTGTACTCCATCATGGGTAGGGCCTGTTATATTATGGTTGACTTTTTGTCTAATATTGACAAAAAATACTGCTCTAAGGGTTTTGTGTATTATCAGTATGAATATTGAATTAAAGAACAATTATTGCTTTTTTGATTGAAGCAGAGGAAAGATGAGGTGAAAACATGTGAAACATTACATTGGCTTCATTTGTGTGTTAGTGAGTAATGTTACAGTATTCTCTCAACCCAAGGAACTGTGTTTCAAACCTGAATTCCTAGATATTGGCAGAATTGTTACATTTAGCTGTCCATACAGGAATTGGGGAAAAAAAAGCTCATAATGGCATAATAATAATGGCAGTCAGGTAATTTCCTGAATGCTATTATTTTGTGCTAAATTTAGTGCTCTTTTATTCTTTGTTTGAAGGCCATACCTTCTGGAGAGGCCATCAACATACCTGAAGTCTGTCATTGCTCATTTGATGGCCAGAGCTTCTCTTTCCATGGCAGCATATCTTTGTTTGGCAGGGGTTAACTTCTGACTGATGAGTGCATGGGGTGTCTTCCTCCATCGAAGGTTCAGGAGAGTACAGTGCCCAGGCCCATCTCTGACATGTCTATCTGCATGCTGAAGGGACAACTGAAGTTAGGGTTGTGCAGGGCTGGGGATCTGGTGAGGCCTGTCTTCAGGACCTGAAATGCCTGCTCAACCTCGGTGGCCTATCAGACCTGGGCTGGCTGTCCCTTTTGTCATATCTGAAAGGGTAGATGCTAGGGATGAAAAATTAGGGACATGTATGTGAAGGTTCTTAGTCATCCAGGTAATCGTAAACCATAGGTGCTGAAGAAGACAACTGGACTTGCTTGAAATTCTTGAAGAAGTTTCACCTCTCATCCAGAAGGCTTCTTCAGTTCAGTCTGACTAGTGGGGAGTTCCAGGTATTTATCCTCTTGTGGACCAAAAGCAACCCTAAGGAGAGTCGTTGAGGTCACATGGGTCGTTGACCCTCTCAGTCATCCTGTAGGTGTTA
>JAODVO010000023.1:21957614-21972408 GCA_025400055.1 Notarius lentiginosus | reverse complement strand
ATTGGGCACACTGACAATATTTCCAGAAAGTATGAAGCAAATCTGAGATGGTCAGTGGCGAACATTTTTCTAAATCTTGTGATTTGGGGCAGAATTACCCCATGTTCGAATATTGTAAGCAACAAGCTAGCCATCTCAGTGTGATGTACATTTACCACCTCAAAACAGTAAACTGTATAGTCAGTGTTGTAGATTTAGCAAGTTAATTTGTCTGTATGTTGATTAATCTAAAGCACATACTTGTATATACAGCATAACTTAGTTAAAGGTAACAACAAACAAAGTAGTAGTTCATGTTATGAACAGCATTGTTGATTTCACATCAAGTGCTGAACTTGGGAGTTTGAGGAGACCATCCTAAGCTCACAAGTAGGAATTCCAGGTTGAGGGGGCATTTTCTTTGATTTTTCCTAGTAGGAGGTCCGAAATCACAAGTTACAACCTTTTGTTGAATGTAGACCATTTTTGTTTTGGGATATGTATGCAGGTGCACCTCTCATAGATACAGACTGCAGTAGGAGTGGTCAGAAAAGTTCAGGAAGGGCTGCTATAACCTGAACAAAAAAAAAAAACACAGAAAGCCCAAGACGCACTGCAAAATTATGCAACAATCTGTATCATCTTGCTTTCCATAGCAGTCAACTTGTGATAGGAACAGGTATGGTTAATATTACTATCTAAAATATTGGTACAATTTCAAAAAGCAAATTTGTACTTCACATTTTAAATTAGCACTCTAGGCCATAGACATGCATGAAATGTAAGAGGTTAGCAACCAGAGGTTAATGGGCAATAGATTTTCCTGCACATGGTAGGAACCAATAGTGATTTCAAAGGGCACAATAATCATGCAAAACACCATACATGCAGTTATGTTAAAAAAACAGCAGTACAACATCAGTAATCTGATGAACTACTGTTATTAATAGTAATGATATTTTTACATGGCAAATAATTTACTTGTAGATGGAGTAGTGTAATAGAAAACAACAGACCCAACAATCATGCATGCTGCTTGTTCTGAGTAATTGACTCATTCATTGAAAGTGGCGTGTTCAAAATAATAGCAGTGTGGCATTTAATTAGAGAATTCATTAATTCTGTGAAAAACAAGTGTCATTAACTATCCTTTATTAAGGAAGAAGGGAAGCAAATGTCTCACATATTGTTATGAAATATATTTCCTTCTGAATTGCTAAGTAAAATGGGTCGTTCCAAAAATTGGAGGAACAATGTAATTTGATTAAAATGTTGATTGGAGAGGGGAAAATATAGAAAGAAGTGCAGAAAATTATAGGATGCTCAGCTAAAATAATCTAAACTGATTTAAAATGGCAACAAAAACCTGAAACACACAGAAGAAAACGAGCAACTACTATTAAAACGGATCGATAAATAGCCAGAATGGCAAAGGTTCAGCCAGTCATCACCTCCAGAGAGATCAAAAATTATCTAAAATTACTTGTAAGTACTGTTGTAGTCGGAAGACATTTGATTGAAGCTTGGCTGTCAGCAAGAAGCCCTCATAAAGCACCATTGTTGAAAAAACGGCATGTGCAGAATCAGTTAACATTTGCCAAGGAACACATCAATTGGCCCAAAGAGAAATGGCATAACATCCTGTGGATTGATGAAAGTAAAATTGTTCTTTTCGGGTCTAGTGGTCATCGACAGTATGTCAGATGACGCCAGGCATTGAATTCAAGCCACAGTACACTATGAAGACAGTGAAGCATGGTGGTGCAAAAATCATGCTATGGGGATGTTTTTCATACTGTGGTGTTGGGCCTATGTATTGTATACCAAGGATCATGGATCAGTTTGAATACATCAAAATATTTGGAAATTATGTTGTCATATGCCAAAGAGGAAATGCCCCTGAAATGGGTGTTTCAACAAGACAACAACCCCAAACACACAAGTAAGCAAGCAACATCTTGGTTCCAAACAAAAAGGATTGAGTAATGGCATGGCCAGCTCAATCCCCTGACCTCAACCCCATTGAAAACTTGTAGGGTCACATTAAAAATGCAGTTTCTGAAGCAAAACCCAAAAATTCACAGGAATTTTTTCTGTAGTTCATTCATCCTGAGCTGAAAAACCTGTTTTATAGGTGCCAGCAGTTGGTTGAATCAATACAGCACAGACATGTAACAGTTATCCAAAAACAATGCTTATGCAACTAAATATTAGTTCAGTTTGAGTTTGAAGAGAAAAATGTCAACACTGCAATATTTTTTTGGAACAGATTGATGTTCCTTTTCTTTGCTTCCTGTAAAATAATTACACAAAGTTTGTTAATGCTTTGATTTGGAATTGAATGTGTAATGTTTCCACTACATTTGAAATATGGAAATAAAAGCTATAAAATAATTTCACTTTTTTAACACACTGCTATTTATTTGAACACAACTGTATTTGGAGTTAGTATAAATCGTAACAAATTTCCTTTCTGCTACTATGCAAGCTCTGTTCAGAACAATTCATCAGCGTTATCAGAAAGGTAAGAGAGTAAACCGTTCAATCACAGCTCAAAGGGAGAAGACCACATATGCCACCAGTGTCACCTGAACACAAGTGTGTTTAATATGGTTTCATTAAACATTAAGTAGAAATCGCAGACTTCATCAGATCAGGTTAAAACACAAAAAAGTAGTTTTCTAGTTTTAATAAACATTACTTGCTCTTGCTTATTTTAATAGTGATTTACACTGGGAGTGTAGGTGCTTACATAGTGTTATATTGTGAAGTAAATTTTCTGTTTCCCCTTCCATAAAGGTTTTCAAGCAGGCACCAAGACAGAGAGATAGATAGATTTCATTAAAGAAGCTTCATGAATATACACCGGTGTTGTCTGAGACACTCTCTCTGCCCTTGCCATGCTTTCTCTGCATGCCCAAAAAACAGCACTTTCACTCATTCTCTGTGGTTTCTCACAACAAAAAGGTCTTTCTCAAAACATTTAATCCATAACACAGATAAAGATGTTACTGTGGGCGCACACACACACACACACAATATTTTTCTCCATCAGGCAAAGGATTACACATATTCTGAAATAATAAGAATTTTAAGAATCCTTTAACCATTCTTCAGTAGGATGCACCATGTAATTGTTATGCCCTATGTAGAGAGAAAATGGTGTAGGGAAGCCGATTGTTATTCAGCTTAACCTCTAGGTTTTGGAAGTTACTTGCTTGTATTTCCGGCTTCTATAGTTTATAATGTTATGCTAAAGAGAATGAATTCCACCCACAAATCTAGAGAGCATTCAACCAGTTTGAAAACTGAGGAACGCCTACAAATAACCTCAAGTACCAGTCAGGCTGGCCAATAATAAGTCTTGCACTGTTAATTATTTGGAATAGCACACTCAGCACAAGATGAAATCAGCTTCACCTTCGGGTCATTACAGTGTTTGATGAGTTGCTTTTTAGCAGTGGTTCCAGTTTAAAACTGCTTATTGAATTTCTAAATTTTAATGACTACAATGAGTAAATGTCTCCTTTTGATGTGGATATCTGTGGATATATATTTTTTTGTTGCAGAACATGTCAATCCTGTGACCAAACTAGTGATGGAAATCTTCAGATTACAGAGAAAGGACACAGAGTTTAGAGACAGGTAACTCTCCTAGGAAACAATTAAGTTCTTGCTGTTTTTCTCTCTGTTTTGGTTATGAAATGTATGATTTTAAGCAAGGCCCTAGGTACCTTTATTAGTGTTTTTGGTTAGCCTCCAGCCTTTGTCACTCACAATAAATAAGCTACAGTCATGGGAAAAGGAAAGTACACCCTCCTTCAATTCTATGTTTTTATTTGTCAGGTCCTAAATAACAATTGCATGGTCATCACCAACTTCTATAAATAAAGAAATAACCTCAGGTGACTCCAAAATGATACCAGATTTCAATATGTAGGCATTTTTCTCAAAATGTATAGTAAACTAATATTCTGAAACCAGGTGGGTGAAAAAAAGTACTCCTTAAAATTCAGTAGCGTGTCAAACCATCTTTTTAACAACAATAACTTGAAGTAAATGTTTATCAGTCCCTCACATTGTTTCACAGAAAGTTTGGCTTTGTTACATTGCTTTGGTTAATGGATGTTTTGAAGGCATTCATTTATGTACATTCACAGCTCTCTTAAGGTTATGCCACAGCATTTCATTGGGCTTGAGGTCTAGACTTTGACTTGGCCATTCCAAAACCTTGATTTTATTTTCTTCTTTAGCCATTCAGATCTTGAATTGCTGGCAAGCTTGGGATCATTGTCACAGTTTTGGTCCAGCTTAAGGTGTTGGATAGATGATTTCACGTTTGTCTCAAGAATATTCTGGTATAAAGTGGAGTTCATCATTGTCTCAATGATTGCATATTTCCCAGGTCCTGTGGCTGCAAAACAAGCCCAAATCATCACCCCTCCAACACTATACTTAACAGTGGGTATGAGATGTTTGTGATGATATGCTGTGTTTGGTTTTTGCCAAACACGGTGCTGTGCATGATGACTAAACCAGGCTTGTGGTACTCGAGTCCAGGACTCGGACTCGAGTCCGACTCGTGCCCTAATTTTAAAGACTCATGAGTTGACTTGGACTTGAGCACTGATTACTCAGACTTTGACTCGGACTCATGCATTAACAGCATTCGGACTCATAAATTGGAGACGAGGACTCCATTTTGTAATTTAGTTTTGTAACATGCCATAATTATTTGGCATATGATATTTATATTTGTATCTACATTAATTTTTATACTAATTTTGTGCAAGAGAATGCACATTCACCTGTTTGTACATCATGTTCAGGAACAAACTAATGTTAATGGCACTAAAATGCCTGGAGAGAATGCCCCTAGGATTGTCCGCTCTGCTTATACAGACTTCTCGTGCAGTGGGAAAAAATGCACTGCTATGTGTTCCATACGTAGAAGAACTATCAAGGAGACGACGGGGACGACCTCGAACTTCAATCGTCATTTGGCAAGACTCGACCCAGAGAAGGAAGTGACACGCTATGTTCATTGCCCTGTTGATAGCAGGGCTTGCTAGTTGAGTGATGAACTAGCTTGTGTTAACTCCCTCTCATGTTATTTGCCCTGTTGATAGTGGGCGGGGCTTGCTGAGCGATGAACAAGCTTTTTATCTGTAGTCTGTTAACTAAAATGGGGCAGTCGAGCAGTAACGTTAGTCCAACACAGTAGCAGAGACGGTTTCATATAAAGGCAGCAACAGCCACTGTCAAATGGTGCGGTTGGAGTCTTGTTCTCGGACTTGAACATTGGGGACTGGACTTGGACTTGAGGTTTAGTGACTTAACTACAACACGGTGTACAACATACCCAGAACAACCTGGGGAGCAGTTGAGGGTTTGGTGCCTTGCTCATGGGCACTTCAGCCATTCCTGCTGGTCCAGGGAATTGAACCAGCAACCTATTGGTCCCAAAGCTTCTTTTCTAACCATTAGGCCATGGCTTCCCCATAACATTACATAACATTAGAACGAGAACATATGCTATAAAACCTGCGGTATAAAATTCTGTTCATTCCTACATTGTTACTACTACATTTCTAACACAGTCTGTTCTGTGTTATATGTTGTGTACAAAACCACCCATGGGAAATAATCTTTGACCAATTATGTTCATTTCACTGCCTGGCTGTGTAGGCTGAATCAAACACGTTGTTGGCATTTGGCAAGAAACAAAACAAAACAAAAAAAACCCGCTTATGAATATAAACATACTGAGTGCTGTCCAGTACGGAACGCAGGCTACAGTCGGTGCTGTTGAATTCAAACCCAACAAAAACAGCACGTCTTTCAAAACAATCTGAAGTACGGCGGAAGGAAAACAAAAAGTCATCAAAAAGAAGACCGAAAATTGTGATTCTCATTGCTGATTATAATTTGTTCTTGTCTGCCTTTGGCAATGTTTGCACTGCTGTGATTGTTTTCCTTGCCGTTCCTGTCATCACGTCGGCATCTGCTGTGTGTTCATTTTCAGCGCTAAAAAAATGAGTGAATCTGAAGACCACGACTGATGAATCCTCAGCAGATTGGAACCAGTAACGGGTGGCCAGGTTGTCTTTTTTTAAAGTATAGATGCTTTACAGAAAGAAATCTATGCACAAAATCAACTTTTACAATACAGTCCCATGTAGAACCACATCAAGAATGTACCGCAATCATCCCAGAATGATTTTCTCAAATGAGAAAAAGAGATCCAGATGTCTCATCAAGACTAGCTTTGTAGTCATTAGTCAACATCTGGGTTTGTTACTTGTACACAGACTTTGACATCACCATGCAAACCCCATAAATCTAGCCTTAATTACCCAGCCTACAGGGCTTGCTATGACTACATGGTTGTGTCTCTATTAATGTATGCATGTGGGCAGATGGGGGTTGATTTCCATTTTGGGTCTGGATGTGTGTATATACATGCTGTGACGTATGTCACCAAGTATTAAACTCAGACTGAAAAGTCGTTACTTATGCCTGTCATCCTCTTGGCCTGCTGTCAAAGAAAAGTCACACTGATGCTCAGTGTATGACTTGAGGATCCAGCAGGACAGACAGACCCTGAGAGACAGAGCAAGAAAGAAAATAAACAGAGAAAGAGAGACGGAAAGAGAGACATGCTGATGGAGACAGCCAGGACACCACAATTAGCGTCTCATCTTCATGTTGACTTCATGTACTTTAGTCAGACCGTGTACTTGAATTGCACTACACCACCACAGGGAGTGCTGTTACAGGAAAATAATCAATGGCAGGGTGGTGTGATCTAGCCTGTTGCAAAGCATAGTGTTTTATTCATCTTATACCTCAGCAATTTGCCAATAGTGTTGCCAGTACACAGTTTGTAGTTACATTCAGTGTTATGGAATGCTTTTGTAAAACAGGTTAATTCCTGTTATTCTATCCACATTCACTGGATATGAGCAATTGTGTGCTCTGATTGGCTACTCTACTACTAGGCTATCAGCTCATATACCATGAGTAGAGAAAAACAAAATGGCACAGCATTTTGCTGAACTAACCGAGGACAAAATAAAAACTCTACTCGAAAACAAAACCCCAAAAAATACAAAAAAAGCAACAAAATATGGAATAAAAGTATCTTTTTTTATTTTTCAAGGATTATTACTATTATTATCACATTTTTTGCTAACTGCTACTGTCATTTCACCAGTTTGTTTACATTCTAAGCAGAAATTATTTTGTCGAATGTTTTATATAAAGTTTTTATTTATAATTTGCAAAAAATAAAAATTAAAATTAAAATGCTCTGTTTCTCAAAATCCAGTGAATGTGGATAGAATAAAACAATTGTTCCACTCAGTCTTATCATGCATGGCTTATAGCGAACTTGGTGCTAAGCACCTCATCAGCTATCAGCTCATGTATGACTCGATTTTGTGGAATAACTGTTAATTGGATATGTGAGAAATAAATATGTAAATAAACATTTTCCAAAACTACGAGGTCCAGACTTCATTGACCTCAAATCTATTTATGGTCATGAATTCTAATGTGGTGAGATTTTTCCTAACCTTTCATTTTTTAAAACAACTTCAAGATTTAAGTGAATTTTGATATCCAAAAAGATCCCCTATTGTAAACATTTACATAATGTAACCAATTATCAGAAAAGTAAGGCATGGCCAGAAATTCTAAATTATTCCAAACCTCCTCTTGGAATTACAACATAAAAGGATGCAGATGTGCAACTTGTAGGTCAGGAACTCAAATTTCCAATTATTCCACTACCACATGATTAAGGCACCAATACAGCCATTAAAAGTGTCAATAATCAGATAATGTTTCCTCAAATATTTTAAGCACACACTCCGCACACTTTGGCAGTCAATGGACATGATGTGTTTTGACCAGAGCCTAATCTTCAGACGTAGGTAATCTCCAAGCAGAGCACTTTAATGTAGACGTCACATGGGATCCCCACCAAGACGGTAATGGGATTACAACACCCGGAGCATGAAAACATGGCAGACAGCTGTGTGAAGTCACTGCAGACTCCTGCTGGGACCCTGACAATAGGTCTAGTGAGGTGTCCTAGCTAATGAAAAGCATAATCTGCCTTCTATGTTTGAAACAGAATGTCAAGAGACACATCAGAGATGGCTTGTTCCAGAAAGTGAAGGGCCTCATGCCGAACCTACACATTAATTTCATGGGCATGGCCACAAATTGAAAATAGAGAGCCATCAAACCTGTATAAAATTAATTAGTTATAAATATGTCAACACATGCATACCTTCTGGACTGTTATCAGGTTTTCAGGAATGGAAAGGAATTCTAAAATAATAATAATAATAATAATAATAATAATAATAATAATAATAATAATAATAATAATAATAATAAAACACAAGACCTTTGGCAAGACTTTATTGAATAAACACATCGTAATGCATGTATGCATTGGTTTTGTTTGGATTGTTGTGCTATTCTTCCATTGTTCAAGTCCTAAACACACCTGCAATCCCTTCCTTCCTGCACTGCCGTTCCCACAGATCAGCCATGGACCCAAGAGCCTGATCCACACTGATGTAATTACTTTACCAGGTTCCCAGGATGGAGAAAAAGGAAGGTGATCACAGTACTGTGGAGAAAGGGTAAAATCCGGTTCCTCAGCTAAGTCCTACTGAATGCAGAAGTAGGGTGTTGGGGTCTCAAGATATCAAAATTACCCCTAATGCATGAGGTAATAGAGCACCCAACACCAAAACCTCCCTTATTAAGGAGCACACAGGAAAATTTTCAATCAGCTTCTTTTTCACATTCAGAATAAGCAAGTAATTTTACACAATGGCAACATGAGGGTGTGTCTTCAGTCTTTAAAACCGTGATTGCAGTTTCCCAGGGACGAAATGGATCGTGTGTCCTCACGCCCACCCCGACTTCAAAAGCCAAATGTGCACATAAACTGTCCTCTAAAAAGCACTGAGGCAACCATAGCTCCAATAACGCGTACTCACTTCCCTATGAAGGCTTTAGGCTAATGTTACGTGAATGGGGGAACTGTTTGACATAAAATCTCTATTTGTGTTCTGGGAAGTCATAAAGCTTCTCACAATGGGTGCATTGGTTTTAAGTCCTCTCATTCCAGACTTAAGTGATGATCATGTAAGGCATTCGATGCAGAAGTATTCTTGTCTTAATCTGACATGGCAAAGAATGTCATATAGCCCAACTCCCTCCACCCAACTCAAAGGGGCTGTACTTGGCAGTCAGCCCACATTATTGCATCTGTGATCCAAAATCTAAAGTCTAAAAATTGTGATCCATTGTTGAAAAGCCTCCAGGGACAGGATGAACCTACTCAAAGAGAAATGTGTCAGTGTAGTCAGTCTTCGTGTCACTTATAATGTACTTTACCATAAAGTAGTAACTGCAGCCTGTTAATGATACCATATAAAACATGCGGAACATGGTATAGAACCAAAGTAATGCATCATACGTTTTTTTTTTTTTTTCTGTGGGTCAAAAATAACTGTCTGGTTGTATGGAGGATAAACTTCAACAAATCAAAACAATACAGTTACTTGCCTTGATTGAATTGCCTCAGAGTTTTGTCTGTGATTCTTACAGAAGAATGGATAAAACTCTTATTAATCAATCCCAAAGCCATCAGCAAAAAAGCTCTCAGAGAGTAAAGAGCATTAGGCAAAGCAAGAGCACTCAAAGCAGGGACAAAAGCATTCACATCAATGAGGCCTACTGTCATTAAAGCCGCCTGCATCTCTATGGAAGAGGCTCAAATAATCAAATAAATAAATACATGTAAAGACTTTTTTTTCTTCCTCCAGTCATTATTGGGTGCATTTATTTTATAAGAGGAGAATAAAGAACTTTCTCTTGTAACTTTCTCTCAGTTCTTTCCAGTGCTTTTCTTTTCACACCTAACTGAAGTCGTATTCACACTCTCGGTGGGTGTCAGGAACGCCTGCCAGTCTGACTAATTCAGCTTATTTTTGGGCTGAGAGTGGATAGTCCTTGAGCTTTCAGTTTCTGGCCTGGTGCCACTGTCTCCCCTGTTTTGAGTTCTTTATTTTTCACAGCAGTTATTCTTCCTCTGTCGCATTGAGCATCACAATCAGACCATTATCACTACTCAATCTACAAAAAACATATGCGGTATTATCTTCCTGGTCTAGCCTAATACTCTCATATTGGTGTTTTTTTTTTTTTTGCAGTGTTAGTGTCAGCAAAATATTATACCGTTTGAAATTTGCATGAGGGTTTGCGTATGATAGCCTCGTCATCTGACTCTCTGCTTTCTTATGCTGTGCTTAATAAAACCAGCCTGCTATGCACTTAGATGTGAAATCACCAAATGTTCACTCATTTATTCTTTTGTAAGTGCTTTATCCTGGTTAGGGTGTGGTGGATCTGGAGCTTATCCTGTCAACACTGGGTGTACAGCGGACACACACCCTGGCTGGGTTACCAGTACACTGAATGACACCATTCACACACTCCCAGAACAAGTGGCCATTTGGAGCTGCCAGTTCACCTGTAGAACAGGAGAACCCAGAGGATATCTACATGAACAAGGGAGACCATGCATCTCCAAAAGTCATGCTGGAAAATCCAGCTTGGTTTGACCAGGTGGAGTTGGAAAGTACTGGTCAGCCATACCACTCATAATGTTTAGCAGGTGAACATGCAAGTATTGATCAGATGTGATGACTTACTTTTAGTACTCTCCTGAAGCAACCCTGCTGAACATCCAGCTTAATCCACCCAGCTACCAGCTTCCAAAACACAGACCAAACTGGTAGAGCATCTTCATCTTTGGTTACCTTATTTCCCAGCTTCCTTCATTCATTCATATGGAGTAACACTTTTTCTTAGATCCAGAGTCTCTCTCGGAATCAAGGCATGAATAAATTATGGCGTAACTCACTCTGGCCCTGTCTAGTCCAGAAGGAATGATCTAAAGTGGGCCACCTTGCGCAATAAATGTTGCAAGCTACATACACTATATACATACAAGCTATATATAGAAGCTATAGATACCCTAGGTAACCCTACCTTCATACCAGAAAGAATCAAAATCAGTGAAGAATTGAGGGAGAAGAAGTGATTTGTGTAGAAACTGCTCATTAAGGCTAAATTAGTCCATATCTTAATTATTATGCAAATTTGTGTAGAAGCTACATGCACCCCAGGCAGATCTACCTTCCTGCCAAAAAGAATAAAAATCGGTGAAGCACTGAGAGAGAAGAAGCGATTTTCATGAAATGTGGACGACGACGGACAGACAACACATGATGGCATAAATTCATCACCTATCGGCCAGATGAGCTAATAATGAATTGAATGCCAGTCCAACATGCAAATGAAAATCTAGGGGCAATTTAGAGTTACCAATCCACCAACTGCAAGGTTGGAGGAAACCATGTGGCCTAGAGGAAACCCAGACAGTCACCGTGAGAACATATGAAACCACACACAAACAGTTGTATCAGGATTGAGCTGTGTTCCTTGGGTACCTGAGATCCTCCCTAATTCCTAACTGTCTTTCTGTTTAAAAAAAAATAATAACTTGTCCAACTTGTTGTACCAGCACTTACTAACTGGCAAAGATGGTCCACCAGTTTGATGAGCTTGAGCAGCTGCTAGCCTGTCAACTCAAGCTTAGTCTCTGCAGGGGAAATAGCAGGGAACATGCCTACAGTGTTGTAATTCATAAACTGTTCAAAACTACTCGCATTTCCAGTTGAACATATATTTTGAGACCTAGTCCCTGATCAGGTCAAGGTCAGCAAGGTTAGAGCTTCGCAACTTTAAGGATATGTGATGTCAATTTAATATAGTTGCTTCATATCAAGACATTTTTGTGTCAATCATTTGAGAACAAATGTTCTAAGACCAGCTTTTGCCCTTCATGTCAAACTCAATACATCTCTGAGAGCAGGTGGGGCTGAGGGTGAATCAGTCCTGACTCTGGATTCATATGGGCTTTGACAGGACCTGTCAGTTAAAGTGTTTGTGTAGGAGTCTGTCTCTGGATCCAGTCACTTCTAGCATTTAGCCAATTCTGATGAAATTCAGCAAGGGAGCTTTTAATCCAATCCAGTCCAATCCAATCTCCAACTTGTCCTGAATATCCAATTTACAGAACTGAACACTGTCAAACAAGACTAAACAAGGCTGTAACTCTCCGGGAGATCTACAGTGGCAAATTGCAGTGGAGTTCACTGTGCTTCAATTCCACTGCTTATTAGTCATTTCTCTGCCTGGTCTTCCACACAAAGTTCCAAAACATAATTTGCTCATGAGTGGCTTTACTGTTCCTGAATTCCTCTTTTTAGACTGCTGGTTTTGTGAGGCTGTTTATCAGGGCCTTAATTGCGAGAGCTCTGGGATAAAGCAGAGAAGAATGAGAGAGCTGTCCAAGCCGCGGCCTCTGCCAGGCTCCAGGAGGGGCCGTGGGCCGACGTTTGGCACCGGTCCTTCCTCTATCCTTCTCTCTTTCTCTCTACATTTCTCTCTCTTTCTCAGCTTTTTTGGGCATATCTGTGTTATCTTGTTTTGTTTTTGGTCCAAAAGTCTGCTGATGGTATTTCAGCACATTTCTATAAATATTTGATTTGTGTAGCAAAGAAGACAGACTATTCGTCGACCTGCACTCTTTCTTCCTTTGGTTCAGCTTCCAGAAGACAAATATACAGCCCTATTTTTGTCTTCCCCAACATGCATATTTATTTAACCTTTCTGAAATGCTCACACATCGGCAACATATATAGCCTACAGACAGATGTTTTTGGCGTACGATATTGATTGCAGGAAACTTTTCTGACCACATGGCTGACCAGAAGCAAGTCATTTATTATTAAAGATGAACGAGTGTTACTTTTGATTTGTATAATAGGAAAGGAAAGCACTGATATTACAAGCGTACATTATAAATGAGATGGATGAGAAACTGCTAACTCAGGGCACTTTTGAAGGATGAATCTATGAGATTTGTCCCAGCGAAGAAAGACGCCAGGCAGTGTGTAAAGATATGCAGGGACGGCTATGGCGCTGCTGCCAAACTCTGAGCTATTGCTGCTCTGAGGCATTCAGGTTCCTCCCACTGCTTTGACACAAATAAAAGGGAATAATATTCTCTCCATGCATGAGCGGCATATTAATGCAGATGAAAGTGCCCTTTATCCTGCACTGTTCCTGTCAGAGAGAGAGAGAGAGAGAGAGAAAGGGAGAGAGAGGACCTGGTCTCTTTGACTCTTTTGGAAATTTAACCAAAAAACCCCTCAAACTGGAAATCTGGCTTCACATTCTGTCTTTTTTGTTTTCCATTTCCACAACCATCATTTTCCTAAACACAGTCTGAGTATTAAACCACAACAAAGCAAGGAACTTTGCGGTCTCCTTTCATTTCCAAACAATTTGATCATACACCATCATGGTGCATGATGATGTTTGTTGATATGTGCGCATGCAAGATGCAGAGGTTGCAACGATCAGAAAGATGCAAGAAGTCTCGTTTCCAGTGGGAAGGTTCGAGTGGTTCCTGGTGGTGGGAAATTGTGGCTGCCTGAGGAAGTACTTAATTGGCATGCAGAGAAAGTGCGTGTTCTCACTCTGCCGATGAGGCGAGCAGCGGGGCATGACGAGCATACACTATCTCATGGACTTCATTAGGCCCCGGACTGGTCCATGTAGAGTGGGGAAAGAGGGAGGGGGTGGTTGTGGTTGTGGGAGGGGGTTTGGGCTCTATAGACTTTATGCTAAAAAGGCTGGCACCACTATCTGTGACTCACAGTGTGAGCAACCACAACAAAACCTGACAGGAAACATGCAGACATAGCCACAGCGAGCAGTTTTCTCACTGGATCGGGTCACTGTGTGTGGGTGTAATCCAGCATCCATGACTAATGAGGTCATGATGTACAGAAGAGCTTTCTCACTGTCCACATTGAGTGGAAGGACATCTATCGGCCTAGGAGATTTTTTTTTTTAAGAAAAAAAATGCTAGCTTCTTAGCTGCATGATTTATAGAGCAATTAGTTTATTTTAGTTTTATTTATTATTTTTTTTCAAAGTGCTACCCCTTTCATTTCCAAATGTAACTCTTATTCACTGCAACATATTCATTCTCAGCATTTTCCAGGCACTGAAATTAATCCCTCGAACAACTTTGAATGAAGTGAGCTTGTTTAATTTTTCCCCCCACCCCATGGATCCAGCTTAAGCTCTTTCATCACTCTGAGCGCTTTCTGCGCTCCTTTCAGACTACTTGACATATTTTTGCAGCCAACTCAAAGTACACAGATGCCCTGCTCTGCTCTCACTTGCTCCTGTCAAACACCCATCGCTGTGTGAGGCCACTTCCTGTAACGCGGAGCAGAGTGTGACACCTGCTGAGCCACGCTGAGCTCTGCGGACGAACGTGTGCTTCTTACCGGTCTGTTAACCCAGTTAACCCCAATCTTCCAAGCTATGCGAGAGCGTGAATTGTATTCCTTGGACTGCCCCTAGCAGAATCTCGACACCTTTTCCAGATTACGCACTTTCCTCAGAATTGTTTGTGGAAAGTTTATTGTGACCAGTAGAGGTTAACAGTTGTTTTGAAAACAGTACGTTTGTGGAAAGTAACCAGAGAGAGAGAGAGTATAAAATTATTTTAAAAAACACTTTCTTCCATGGGTGGCACGGTGGTGTAGTGGTTAGTGCTGTCACCTCACAGCAAGAAGGTCCGGGTTCGAGCCCCGTGGCCGACGAGGGCCTTTCTGTGCGGAGTTTGCATGTTCTCCCC
>JAODVO010000023.1:21464287-21479364 GCA_025400055.1 Notarius lentiginosus | reverse complement strand
ATGAGTCCACCATCAGGAGAACACTGAACAACAATGGTGTGCATGACAGGGTTGCAAGGAGAAAGCCACTGCTCTCCTTGTAGCGAGCTGAACTTGTGCTGAATACAAAGAGGTCATATGACTTTGAAAATATGGTTCAGATTTGTTGAAATTGACAACAAAATCAAAGCATGCCAAAATCATTAGAGTGCCAGAAAATACCCACAGACCCCAGAGGGTTAAGGTATTTGAATAGTATGTGGAGCTTGGGCTAATTACATTCCATAGAAGCCTCACACCAGCTGACTGGAAAGGGAAACCATGGGGAATTACCTTCTCAGTTGGGAGTGACAAGACCTATGGGGCTGTAATGTATTTGAGGTGGGACACAAAACAAGGGATTGATGTCCGATTTGTAGAAGCAAAAGCCAAGCTGACACCACTGGATCAGAAAGGAGAAGCTGTTAAAGCTGAAATTTATGGAGCAGTCTTTGCAGCCAGACTCAGGAAATATTTTAAGAAGCCTGGAAGTAGAGCGATGGTTTCATCTAGTGAACAAACAGTCTTGGGAGCCATCCAAAGTGACAGCTATGGATACCAGACCTTTTTTGCAAACTGTGTGGGTGAGATCCAGAAGGCTGGACCAGTTGAAGACTGGTGGTGGATCCCTGGAGAACTGAATACTGCTGACATTATAACCTGAGGAGTCACAGCTGAAGGAAGAGTCCATATGGCAAAAGGGACCAGAGATTCTGAGATGGCCAGTGGATGAATGGCTTAAGAAGTCAGTTGTAGAGGTCATAGCACACACCAGGGAAAGGCTGAACAAGCTCCAGAGAAAAGCCTTCACAGTAGTAGTAACCAGAGGCCAGGCAAAGGGAAGACAATACCTACAAACCTCCCAGGCAGGCTTGAAGGACAAAACCAAAGTGAGCCCCACTACTATTCTAGGAAGAGCACCTGCTGCACGGGTAATCAAGAATCTTGTGGAAGTGGAGAAGTTCAGTAACTTGTATAAGTTAATTAATGTCATTTCCTGGGTCTGGTGAGCTGCCAAGTAATGGTTGGAGATGAAGGAAAAAGGCAGAGGACAAGTAAAGGGAGAGTTAACTGTGTTGACAATGAATGAATGAATGAATGAATGAATGAATAGATGTGCTCAGATACCTTTTTCTTGCTGCTCAAGATGGGAAAACTTTTCCAGACACAGCCCTAAACAGACTGGCAGTATATAGAGATCCAGACTCTGGACAATTAGCCTGTGGAGGCAGGTTTCAGATTTTCACTGAAGACAAGACTGCTGTGCCCATTATACCAAATAAAGCATGGGTCTCTATCCTGATAACATGAAAAGCCCACAATGCTAACCATGAAGGTGTGGTAGGAATCTTTCTCAGGATGAGGAAAAAAGCCTGGGTAATTAAATGTCACAGGCTCACAAAAAGAGTGGTTAACAGGTGTGTGAACTGCAGGAAAATCAAAGCAAAACAATGCCAACAGATCATGAGTTACCTTCTGCTTGAGAGAGTGAGCCCTGCCAACCCATTTGAATTTACAACTTTGTAGACCTGTTTGGGCCTTACATGGTTAGAGATGAAGTAAGAAAAAGAATCAAATTTCAGGTCTGGAGCATCATATTCTGCTGCATCATTTCAAGAGCCATATACACTGATGTTGTCAGCGACCAATCATCAGAAGGGTTGCTCTTGACCTATCAGAGGTTTACCTCCCTCAGGGGACATCCCAGGAAGCTGTGGTCAAACCCTGACACAAATTTTGTGGGGGCCAAGCCTGCACTCGAGGAGCTTCATAGATTTTTAAGCAAGTTAAATAAGGTTGAATTTGAAGATAAAGCTGCAAAAAATGGAACAGGGTGGTCTTGGAAGATTCACCCTGCAAAATCTCCTCACAGAAACAGAGCAGCAGTCCAGATAGTGAAGAGAGCCTTAAACAACCTTGGCTGTGATTGGAGTCTTCACATGGGGGAAATTCCAGACATTTCTCTTTATGGTAACAAACTTAGTGAATGAAAGGCCCATAGATACCAGAATTCAAAGCCAAGAGGACTGTGTGGAGTATCTCAGCCCCAACTCTCTTACTCAGATGAGCCAGCCCAAGAGGAGATCCAGGAGATTTCCAATTTGAAGGCTACACATACAAAAGACTCCAAAGTATTCAAGGAGAAGTCAGCAAATTCTGGAAAAAGTGGTGCTAGTTGGCAGATCCTAACCTGTTTATAAGAAGCAAATGGCACACAAAGGAGCGGAATGTTGCCATGGGAGATGTGGTTTGACTGGCAGATCAAAATGCACTGAGGGGCCAATATAAGTTGGGCAGAGTTGTCAGTATAAATTCGGACAAGAAAGGCATCATGAGAGATGCAAATGTGAGGACCTTTCTGAGCTACCCAGTCCCAGTTATGAAGCCAATCAAGGAAAAGGCATTACACAGACAAAACAAAGGCTCCAAAGGACTCTCATCTAAGATCCCTGCTACCATTCTTCTTAGGGATGTTAGACACCTGGTGATTCTACTCCCCATTGAAGAACAACAAGACTTTTAAAGACTGTTGTGACCTATTTGGGTTCAGTAACCAGGAGCTCAAGTGGGAGGTGTTAGGTCATAAAGCACAGACTGTTTGTTTTTATTTTCATTTGGTATATTCAAATAATTAATGAAGTTGCATATAAGAGGGTAGGGTAGCGCCAATTTTAATGGGTGTGGCAACTCAAGTTCCCTTGTCTGCAGGGAGAGGGAGGCAGTTTTGATTAGTATCAGCCAGACACCTGCATGATCTTTTGTTTGCTCTGGTGAGAAATTTAATGCTTAGAAAACCACAGAGGATGCTATTGGTTATCAACCTGTTACTCAACCCAACCGTCTGCTTGAGATAAATAAAAGAAGGAAGATGAGTGGAGTTGTCCAGTGTCCTCTGTTGGTTTCCATGCCTGGTCAAGTTTAGGCATTGATTAGAAAATAACTCGATAGTTGAGCTGTTTAACTGTCTTCTCTAGGACATCTTCTGCCATTTTGACCTCATGGACTTTCACAGTTGATAACCATGCATGCAGCCTGGACTGGAGGATGAACGGCTTTGGATGTCCAGAGAAAATCTGTAGACGCAGAGGTGAAAAAGCTGTGAATGTCCATGAGGTCAAAATGGCAGAAGATGTCCTGGAGAAGAGGGTTAAACAGCTCAAGACGGAGAGGTCCACTGCAAAGAGCACCTTAAAATTATAGAGAAGACAGAGAAACCAGACCATGGTCCAGGGAAGAAGTCTGAGAAAAGATATGCCTCTACAAAAACTGCAAAGAAAGGACTGGAGGATATGTGTTGTGTGCAGCAATGGAAAGCATCACGACAAGATTTTCTTCTGTAAAAAATTCAAAGGATTGAAACCCAATAGAAAGAAAGTTACTTTGAAAAAGTTTGGTGCTTGCAGAAAATGCCTTGGATGCCATGATGATAATGGTTACTGCAGAGATACCTACCTGTGCAGAAATAAAGACTGTAGAAAGGAAGGCACCTCCAATCACCATTACTTTCTCTGCCCATAAGGAGATACTAAGAAAAGCAACAATGAGGAAAGCAGAAAAGGCAGCAGAGGCAAGAGCAAACTGACCGAAGAATGGGAGGATTTCTTATTGGAACTTTCCCCAGAGATGGCAGAAAGATGCAGAAAAGAATTCACCAACAATAATACATGAGCAACTAACACGAGCAAGAACCACTCTGAACTTTTGAAAAGAAATGGACTCTGTGAACTTCCTGCCATCCTGATGTTAATGGAGGTCACTGCCAATGCAGGTCAGAAGATTGGGACTCTGGTGGACCCTGCATCTGACACAAACAACATTACCCATAAGGCTGCTGACAGGCTAAGGTTGCCAAGTGAGAACATGACCTTAGTTTTATATGGCGTGGGTGAGATGACCATGAAGGTGAACACAAAAAGATACCTTCTCAGAATCAGGATCAAAACACCTAAAGGCAAGGTGAGAGCCCATGAAATGGTCTGCTATGGGCTGGATGAGATTGCTAAGATGCACAAAGTTATTGAGCCTGAAAGATTACAAGAATTATCCCCAGAAGTTGAGCTGGAGGAGTTGAGGAGGCCAAAAGAAATAGAGCTTTTTATCAGCCACAGAGAGGGAAGGCTTTCTCCACAAAGGGTGAAAGTTGTTGGAGACTTTGTCTTATGGGAGAGTCCAGTGGGAAAGACAGGTGGAGCACACCCAGATTTTTTTGAGGATGTGGAGCTGGCGGTGCATGAGTCAAAAACCCACTTTGCCCAGTCCATGAGAACAGCTGTTGTCAAATATGAGGAGATTATCAGAGACCCAAAGCCTGGAGAATCCTTTCTACAAAGTGAATATCTGGCCAATGTAAAGTTTACAACTGCTACCAACCATGAGGTTCTTGAATGGTGGAGGTGGGACAACATTGGAGCAGCCAAAATACGGAGGATGTCGGTGTGGAAATTGTCAGCCTGGAGGAAAAGAAATGACCCTAGCAGAGGAGAAATAACTTAAAATCATAAAAAGAGGATTCACCTAGGTCCAGGAAGATGCTCATGTAAAATCTCCATATTGAGATGCAAAGTATCTATGGACAGAAGATCCTGCCTCACTCCCCAACAATAAAAGTGCAGTGGAAGCCACATTTTTAAGGACAGAAAAGCAACTGGAGAGAGAACCTGAGTGGAAAGCTGCATATGCAACGCAAGTCCATGAAATGGCTGAATGACATGCTTCCATAGAATTCACTGAAGAAATCAGGAGAGGCTGGAAAGGGCCAATGTGGTATGTAAGCCACTTGGTGGCAGCAAACCCTCACTCAGTGACAACTCCAGTGCAATTGGTGTGGAACAGTAGCCAGAAGTTCAACCATTTTATGGGCTTGGGTTGCATATGCAGCTTTCCACTCAGGTTCTCTCTCCAGTTGCTTTTCTGTCTTTAAAAATTGGGGCTACACTGCACTCTTTTGTGCAACTTAATTAATTATTGAATATACCAAAATACACTCAGTACTGTGAAAATGAAAAACAGTCTGTGCTGTATGACCTAATAATGCATTGACACCAGCCTTAGTCCACTCCTTGTGAATCTCTCCTAAGTTCTTGAATTGACTTTTCTTGACAATCCTTTCAAGCCTGGCATCATACCTGTTGCTTGTGTAACCTTTTCCAGGCAACCTTTTCAGCAGTGACCTTCTGTGGCTTACCCTCCTTGTGGAGGATGTCACTGATCGTCATCTTGACAACTACGAAGTCAACAGTCTTCCCCATGATTATGATTGCGTGTACTGAACTAGACTGAGAAGTATACGGTATTTATTCTATTTTACACAAACTTGAAATTAAATATGCTAATATTTTGAGATTTTTTATTATTATTTTGCGCTGTTGGCTATAATTATCAAAATTAAAAGTTCTTGAATCGATTGTCAACTTGAATGACAATCCTCTCAAGGCTGCGGTCATCCCTGTTGCTTGTGCACCTTTTTCAACCAGCCTTTTCAGCAATGACCTTCTGTGGAGGGTGTCGACAGTTGTCCTCTGGACAACTGTCAAGTCAGCAGTCTTCCCCATGATTATGATTGCGTGTACTGAACTAGACTGAGAGATACACAGTATACCTAGATACTGTTTTACACAAACTTGAAATGAAATTTGCTCATATTTTTAGTTTTTAAAATTATTTTTGTGCTGTAGGACATAATTATCAAAATGAAAATAGAAAAATGCTTGAAACATTTTAGTTTACTTTTACTGAGTCTAGAATATATTAAATTTTCATGTTCTGTCAAATAACTGATGGAAAATATTGAACTTTTTCATGATACTATTTTTTTTTTTTAGATGCACTAGTATATCATTACATCTCGGCATGTATTGATTCATCCAATTCATGATTCAGTTTGATTTGTAATATTGGGTTCATGATATTTTTGAGGTAATAGATGAAATAAAAAATTAATTAAATAAAAAAGAATATTTTTATTACAAAAAAATGCAACATTTATTTTTCTATTCATCACCTTAAATATTAATTTTGCTAAATTTTAAGAAATACTTTTGTTTCATTTTCTTAATAACCAACAATAATTAATAAACATTTGTAAAGGTTGGAATAAATTATAGTAGCCTATAAAATATTATTTTTATTAAAAATAAAAACAACTTAATAATCAATAGGCCTTTTCATAATAACCATTTATGAACATTTGTGAAGACTGTAGTCAGGTGTAAACATGAAACAATCACCTGTCCCCATTATTGTGAGTTATTCCTCCCTCTGCTGCCTAAACAATGCAATTGCAACTAGGAAAAAACTCAGATGACAGCCTAATAATAATTTGAGCTATTGTGCAGTTCATTTTTTTATTTCCATGATTTTAATTATCATACATTTTTACTGCAATTCATCATTGCACAATATATCATTGCATATCCAGTTAAGAACAATTTATTTGGCAGACACCACTAAGTCAAGAGTTGGAGTGTTATCATTATTAATTGCATTACCAAATCAGAATGACAACAGTAAAAACATTTCCCGAACACCATGTACTGTGCATGTTTCTTTGAAGGGATTGTAATGAGTATTAAATGATGTGTTTTTCTCTCATATCTTCATAACACACTTTTGAAGGACTAACAATGCTTTATATATATAAACTTGTTTATTTCTTATAAAAAAAAAACACTGACCACACCTTACATCAGATCTCTTTGTTTAGTTTAAATAGTAAGAGTGTTCTTTTTTTTCCACAGAAGTGAAACACCAGAGACCAACTTGCATGACAGACTGGGTCATTTGGAGGACACATTCAAGACTCATATAAGAAGCCAAGCCAAGAAGCCTTTATTTGTCACACGTCATACGTACACTCAAGCATAGACTTAAGCGCACAGTGAAATTTAACCTCTGCATTTAACCCATCTGAAGCAGTGAACTCACACATGCACACACAAGTGAGCAATGATCATATCTAGTCAGTCCATCAAGCTGTCCAACCTAGAGCAGGGGTCAAATTATGTAATTACACTTGTCAACCAGATTAAGGCTGCTGTTCGTGAGATAGGGTGCAAGGTCGAAGTTACAGAAGCAGTTTATAAAAAAGTGGCTGAAGTCAATGCCAACAATTGCATAACCACCACTCTTGGGCAGACTTTAATCTGCAAGGTTTTCATGGGTCTTCCAAAATCTGTAGTGGTTGTCACTGCTTGCTGTGGTCAAGCCATTGGCTGTGGTCACTGCATTGAGAAATATTTACTAGAAAATGACAACTGTCCTCTCTGCAAAGCTGAACGCTTTATCACTAAGCTCATGCACCTCGAAGGTTTTCTGTTGGAAATAACAACTCTATTAGAATTTCTGTTTGCTCTCATCTAATCCTTACAGATTGGTGGCTGTGTAAAATGAAAATAAAAACAAAGAAAAAATGTATTCTGTTTATTTTATGCGGGCAGCTATAGCACCTTATTTATTTGTATGTTTTTTTCTTGTATGCTTTATGAGATTATAAAACTCAAGTAGAAGGCAGTTCCCCATATTTAACATTAACTAAAGTGTGAAAAATACTTTCTTTGTTCATAAGAAAAGACACAACTTGGCACTTCTTTTATTTTACTGAAGAGCTTGGGAAATGTGTATGTGAGCTGTGGTTTAGCATAGGTCATGGTTTAGCCTGGCTACTCTGAGGTTGTTCATAAAAAGAAGCTCTGGGATGCCTTTTCCAGGGATGGTGTGGGAATGCCGTGCAGAGATCAAGTTCTCCAAGCCCACAGTGCATAGCTTTCTCATCATGCAAGACACACAGTATTTGGTGCACTGATCATCCATGTCCAGTAATCCATCATTTGTTTACAATTTTCAGGAGTACCATTGCCCACCCTGAATGGGGGAAGGCCCTAGAAAAGATGGGCTAAACATCAGAAGCCACGGGTGAACCTGGCTGGGGTACTGCACCCAGTGGGTCACCTTCTTCTGTGGGCAAAATGCACCAAACAATTGTATTTCTCATCTGACTGTTGGATCTTGGAATGTGAGAACACTTGACTGCAAGGACTCAGTCCAACCTGAACAAAGAATGGCCCTGCTCTTTAGGGAACTAGGGATTGCTGCTTTGAGCAAGATGTGGCTGGTTGGTGAGGGCCAACTCAAAGAGATCAGAGCTGCGTACACTTTCTTCTGGAAGGGAAAAGACCCAAAGGAATGTCGTGATTATGGGGTTGGCTTTGCCATCAAGAGCCAACTCATCAGAACCCACAACCTGATCCCCAAAGGCATCAACAAACGCCTCATGATGCTCCGAATTTCACTCCCTGAAAACCACTTTGCCACTTTCATCTTGGCTTATGCTTCAATGCTGGATGCCGATTAAAATATCAAGGAAGTGTTGTTCCAACAACTGAACAAAACCATCTACCCACGTCCTAACCAGAGATCGTCTTGAATTCTTGGGAGATTTCAATACAAGAGTAGGAAAGGACCACGTTCTCTGGCAAAACATCTTTGGAAAGGAAGGTGTTGGAAACTGCAAACCCAACAGCCTTCTTCTTCTTGGCCTCTGTGCTGAACAAGAACTGACCATCACCAACTCTCAGTTTCAACTTCCCAACCATTTCAAGACCACCTGGAGTCATCCACGATCGAAACACTGTCATATTCTTGACTATGCCATTGTCAGACAGCAACATAAGAAGGATGTCCTGATCACCATGTGCATGCTAGGTGCTGATGACTGTTGGACAGATGATTGTCTTCTCATTACCAAACTGAAACCAAGTCTTCAAAGAAAACCCAAGGCCAGGCACCACCTAAACAACCAACCAAGAAAGAAGTATGACATCGGCAGGCTGAAGAACCTGGCCACGTCTGAGATTTTCTGAGAAGCAGTGTACCAATGCCTCACATCGAACCTGGTACAAGAAACATCAATGGACTTGGGGTGGATGACTCTCTGAGAAACCATCAATGAAGTGGCCAAAGAGACTGTCAGCTTCCAGAAAAGGAAACACCAGGACTGATTCAATAGCAATGATGAAAAAATCGCTGGCCTCATCAATACCAACAGAAAAGCAGGGATCGTCGATGAACAAGACCTGACTTTGATTGAAAAGAAAGCCTGGCACCAACAGCTCAAGAGTTCATGTCAGACCAGACTGCGGGAGCTTCAGAACAACTGGTGAAGGAAAAAGCGGCAGAACTCCAATGCTATGCTGATGCTAGAGATCTCAGGAACTTCCACGTGGGCATCAAGGAGATCTATGGCCCCAAACGATCATCTGTGGGGACTCTTATGTCAACCAACAACAACACCCTTTTGGATTGGATTAGATTAGATTAGATTAGATATAACTTTATTGATCCCTTTGGGCGGGTTCCCTCAGGGAAATTAAAATTCCAGCAGCATCATTACAGGATAAACAGACAATAGAAAAGAGAGAAAAATTTCGAGATAAATTAAATTAAATTAAATATTTACACATACAAATATGAAAAAAAGGATAAGATCTGGGAAAAAAATAAAAAAGCCAGCAGGAGCGGTCTTGCACTTTATATTGCACATTTCTATTGCACATTGTCCAGTATTGCTTATTGTCAGGCTAGGCTACTGCTCCTTCTCTTCCCATCCTCTGTCCTCCTGTTACGCTCTTCCCCCCCAGAGAGGCGTTATGGAGTCTGATGGCATGAGGGACAAAGGGGTTTTTAAGTTTGTTTGTCCTGCACTTGGGAAGGAGCATTCTGTCACTGAATAGGCTCCTCTGGTTGCTGATGATGGTGTGCAGAAGGTAACTGGCATCATCCATGATGTTCAGTAATCCAACCAGAGTCCTTTTCTCTGCCACCATCACCAGAGATTCCAGCTTCATGCCGACCACAGAGCCGGCCCACCTGATCAGTTTGTCCAGCCTGGATGTGTCCTTCTTGGATGTGCTGCCCCCCCAGCACACCATGGTGTAAAACAGGACACTGGTGACCACAGACTGATAGAACATCCACAGGAGTTTCCTGCAGATGTTAAAGGACTGCAGCCTCCTCAGGAAGTATAGCCTGCTCTGTCCCTTCCTGTACAAGTGGTTGGTATTGCAAGTCCAGTCCAGCTTGCTGTCCAGCCACAGCCCGAGGTACTTGTAGGAATCCACAGCCCCCACCTCGACTCCCTCGATCAGAACTGGTCGTGATGTTAGTCTGGACCTCCCAAAATCAATTACCAGCTCCTTGGTCTTCGAGGTGTTGAGCTGCAGATGGTTCCTGTTGCACCAAATAGCAAAGTCCCTCACCAGGCTCCTATACTCCTCCTCTCTGTCGTCCCTGATACACCCCATGATGGCTGTGTCATTGGCGAACTTCTGAATGTGACACAGCTCCAAGCTGTAGCAGAAGTCCACGGTGTACATGGTGAAGAGAAGAGGGGCCAGCACTGTGCCCTGGGGTGCTCCGGTGATGCTAATCACAGTATCAGACGTGGAGTCCTTCAGCCTGACATACTGCGGCCTGTCGGTGAGGTAGGTGCAACTCATAGCAACTCTTTACAACCATGGTAAGCAGAAAAGCATCTTAGCAAAAAAGCAACAGAAAACATAAGAGCACATTGGGTTCCACTCTTGCAGCCAAGAACAGGGATCTTAGAACCAAGAGCAAGTTCCTCTTAAAGCGTCCGGTGAGTGTATATGTTACATCATATTACATTTGACAGTGAAGAAAAAAAATCAGTCCGTATTTTCTATCCCTTGTTTTTTTGGTCTTTTTTTCCCCCGACTTAATCAGGTGTGTAACCCAACTCTGACTACACATGCGAGTATATTTATGTTCCTGCATAAATATTGGCACCTCTTTTGAATTACAATCCATGGTGTTTAGTCTCCTATTGAACTGATTATTTCCTTGTATAATGAATAGACCTTGGAGAACAGGATAGAAATTTCATCCTTCTCAAGCTTGTGTAATTACAGCTGCTCTAATTACCGTTGTATGACGCTGATTTTTTTTTTTTAATTTTAACGATCAGATTGAGTAGACGGATGCTGTTTCTTGTTATTTCATCTGCCAATTTCTTTAAATAGAGAAGAGAAAGCTGGGGGGATGAGAGCAGAAGGTGGAGATTTGGGCAAATTGAGCTGGAGAGAGATTTTCTGAAAGGGTTGAGAGTGGAAAAGGAAGAGCTGAGAGTGAGAGAGGGGATAGAAGTGCTCTCTGCTCTTATAGCCTGCGGTTCTTTGCTTTGTTCTTGTACTGAAAAGTGGGCCAAAGTGCCCAGATGTGTGGGTTTTAAAGTGTGAATGTGCGCCTGTATAAACGCACACACACACACACACACACACACACACACACACACACACACACACACGTGCCTGATGAATGGGATGGGACAGGATGTAATATAGCCTACGTTTCAAAAACAAACAAACAAAAAACACACCCCAAGCATGTATTCTAATCTTACCATCACAGTGAAATATTTCTGCACAGTAAGTGTGTGTGTGTGTGTGTGTGTGTGTGTGTGTGTGTGTGGTTGAATGAAGTGATTTTGCAGTTCTTTGGACAGTAGTGTAAAGATGTGTCTTTGGCTGAGAAGCTTGGAAGCTGTACAGTAAGTTGTAATCCAATTTGCTATGGCATTGCTGTGTGTGTGTGTGTGTGTGTGTGTGTGTGTGTGTGTGTGTGTGTCTTTTGTACAAAACAGACGCATCCTTGACAGAAAGTACAAAAGGTTCTACAGCTGCCTTTTCCACACTCTTTGTGCTTCAACAGAGACGTCAAAACCTTTTTGGTGTTTCTCATAAATGGGCTCGTTTTATTTCCACCACGTTTGGAGATGGTACTGGATCTCTGTCCCTCCTGTTTTTGTGAAATGTGGTCAGGCGTTTCTTAGGTGTGCAGAAGTGATGCTCTGCAGAACTGCAGAAGTGATGCTCACCTGTTTGTAGTCAGAGATAGTGTCGCATCATGACAGAACTTTGGGGGGGAAATCACATTAAGTTGTAAATCTGTCTGGAGAAACAAATGAACGTTGACGTTGTGTGTGTGTGTGTGTGGGGGGGGTTAATCTGAGGGAGGATTAATCTCCCAAAAAACAACACACAGCATGATGTGCGCAGTTTATCCCTCGTCCAACTCTTCTCATCCTGTCAGATAAACGTCTGTGTGGTGTTTAAAGTGTTACGGCACATTTACACTCAACATTCAACACAGAGACGAGTGTAGAGTTCTCACCTCTGTTACCTTCATCCGGATATGTGCACAGTTTCTCAAATCTATCTATCTATCTATCTATCTATCTATCTATCTATCTATCTATCTGTCTGTCTGTCTGTCTGTCTGTCTGTCTGTCTGTCTGTCCCTCCAAAGACAGCCTGAAGCACCTTTCCAGTTCCATATTTATTTGTTTTTCCCAAAAGTGAATTATGGAAGTGTAGAAATATAAAATTCCGAACTCGAGAGAATAAACGTTCTCACAGCTGGATGTTCTTGAAATGTAGATCTGTGAAAACTTTCTGCTGATTTAAGAGCGGAATGAAGCCACACTTCCAAAGCTTAGTATGAGAACATGACCCACACTGTGGAGAAACGGTTCCTCGACACTTCTTTGATTAATGATTAAGATTCCTTTGCTTCCTAACAGAATCTTCTCTGACAGGAAAACGCAGAGTAAAGTTCCACACAGAACCTCAGTGTTCTGCCAGGACAGAAATCACTCCTCGAGTGCACAGAAACCTTGAGAGATTGAAGGTTCAAGGAGCAGAATGTTTCTGAAAGCTCAGAGTTCAGAAAATACGTGGACTTTAGATGATTTAGGTGAGGATTATTATCTCAACGGGGTTCTACTTGGAATCTTCCTTTACCCTTTTTTCCCACCAAGGCAGTTCCAAGGCAGGTTCGGAGCCAGTGCCTAATCCTGAACCAGTTCTTTGTATTTTGACAGCCAAATAGCTGGCTCTCTACAAGGAAAACTGGTTCTAGAGCAGCACCAACACTTTGCTGGTCTAGAAACCTTGTGACCACCAAAAATACGAGAGCTAGTGTGGTGTCTAGTCTGACTAATCTGAAGAAAAAGAAGAAGAAGAGGAGACAGTGTAGTCTCCCATTGTTGTTGTTCTGCTTGGAGCTGGTGGTGCTAGCGGGGTTGGGAAAGCAGTGCTGGCTAGCGGTACTAGCAGGGTGAGCTAGCAGCCTGGAAAACAGAGACATACACAGTGATGTAATGACGTGTCTCTATGGTGGCTCTATAGCCCGTGGAAAAGCAGACTTATTCTGAGAAGGTTCACAAATTGAACCAACTCCGAACCGGCACTAGTACCAGCCCAGAACTAGCACCTCGCTCACATTGGTGGAAAGGGGGTATTTGTGAGGGAAACACCCTTTTTTGTTGGGTTCTATGGACAGACTGGAACATGCGTAGAAGGTTCTGGAAAACAATCAGAAGGTTTTAGAAAACAACCAGGCAAAGCATTAGTTTTAGTTTTTAGAACTCAAGCCCATTTCCTCTTGATTTTAGCTCCAATTTTTTTCCAGACATATTTAGTTTGTAGGTCAGCGGTACCTTCTCATCACCTCCTCTCTCTCTCTCTCTCTCTCTCTCTCTCTCCCTCTCTGTCCCCTATTCTGTTCCTTTCTCTCTTGTCCATTTTCAACCTCCATCCTCTCTGCATGTGTTAGTAATCACGCAGGCCGAGTTATGACTCCACTCCAACCTCGTCCTGAATATCCCAGCATAAACTAGCGCTCTGCTGCCCGCTTTTTTGTGGCGACGTGTTTAGCTTGGCAGCGCCGCCGTTTCCCCGCCAGGCCCCGAACAGCGAGTGGCGCGCGGCCCTAATCACATTACGCCTGCCATATTGTGTGTCAGGCTGTCGGAGCTCATTAGAAACACACCGTCATGCGCCAGTGAGGCCTTTTCCCGTGTTTCACTTTTGTCTGGATAATGGCTGTATTGTGTGTGTGTGTGTGTGTGTGTGTGTGTGTGTGTGTGTGTGTGTGTGTGTGTCTGAAATGAGGACTGAAGGCTCAGACTTTGTTATTTCTGATCAGGTCACATGTTTGATCTTATTGAACTGTCATGATTTACGAACTAAGACCAAACCAAGATACTGAGATTTTTTGGGACATGCTAATTGTTCTTGATATATGATGAGTTCAGATCTTGAAGTGACTCCTGGAAGAGTGAAATTTCCAAATTTAAAAATTTAAACTCATCTCGTGTTTGGAAAACAATAAAACCAAAATGAAATATAGCTGCAAGCGGCAATGATGGGCCCAAGCACCTCCAGTATACGAAATCTGGCATGAATCCAACAAACTGCCAAGGAGGAGAACATCAAAATGTAGCACGTGTCAAAACGCACAAAACCAAAAAGAACTCACTTCCTGTTAAGTGTGGCTACATATGTACATAACAGTTTCGTTCGTCTTGGGGTACTGCACGCACCTACCAAATTTGACACAGATAGGTGAAAGTATACACTGTGCAAAAGTCTCAATGACTTGTGGGGGCACTATGGAGTCCCCCGGA
The DNA here is from genome assembly GCA_025400055.1 of Notarius lentiginosus. NCBI lineage: Eukaryota > Metazoa > Chordata > Actinopteri > Siluriformes > Ariidae > Notarius > Notarius lentiginosus. Next base: position 21,464,864 of record JAODVO010000023.1, on the reverse strand, counting down.
CACACTTGGGGTCAAGCCTCTATCCTTCAGTACCGGTGTCCAGGACTGATGTGTGTACCAAATTTCATGAGTTTTTGCCCATGGGAACCACTTCAAAAATGTCCAAATCTTGAAGAAAAAATAATAATAAGATCAATAAAATTTCCTTAGGAAAACAATAGGGCCTTGCACCTCGGTCCAGCGCTCTCCGGTGGACACCAGAGGCCATGCACCTCCGGCCCTAATGAGTGGAGACGTGAGTGTGTATCTGCAAAGTGTAACAGGAAGTGCGATCAGGCTGTGATTCTCGAATATAACACCAACTTTAATGTTGCAGAATAACTGAAACATAATTCGATTCTACATAGAACAGAGACAAATAAAATTCGCCCTGTATTTACATTTGAATCCTGTTCTGTTGGTGGTTTGAGACATGAATTGAGTCGAGTGTAAAACTAAAGTGTAATCAGGTAATACTCCCACTGTTCATTAGCGAATTTTAAAGCGAGACGGCATTTCAGTTTCATAAAACCGGTGAAATTTAGTTCCGTCTGAAATGTGGTGATTGTGATATCTGTTTATTTCTGTAATATCTCAC